>CM053564.1:24583012-24626394 GCA_028646485.1 Cryptoprocta ferox
GGGAGGGGGGGGCAGGGGGGAGACGTATGTTTTCTTAGCGATTCAAAATGAATGTATGTTTATTAGGCAGAAAGAGATTTAACAGGTTTCTCGGCTAATGCTGCAATTTTAAATCCATTTAAGATAATTTTCTTTATCTTGAATCTATTTTTCTCAGTAACCAGGATATTTAACTGATTTGTACAAAATCCATTTGAAAATGGAATAATCTACTCTAAGCAAGGACACACTCTAAATGGGGAAAAGGAGACACTACAAATCTAACAGAAAACAAAGAACCTGTTAAGCCAACGTGGACACCTGCCTAGAAAATAGGTTTTCCTCCAGCGTCTTGATTCTATGACCAATCCCTCTTCTCCATTTCCCACGGAGAAAACAAGTAATTCCTGAATCTGAGCCCGCAGAACAGACCTTTCATGACACAATCAAGATGCAAACCACTCGTTTAAGAGGTAAGACTCTCCAACAGAACAGTAGAAGTTGAAACAATCATGGAATATACTTTCTCACCCATCAGCTTGGCAAAGTGCTTTTAAAAGGCGAGTCCCCAATCTGGGAAGGGACAGGTACTATTCCAACAGGAGTGAGGACTGCCATAACCTTTCTAGAGGACAAGATCCCAAGTTGTATCTAGGGTCTCCAAAAGTAGTCCTATGATATATTATAAGGATTATACTTTAAGAAGTGTGGATTGAGAAAATAAATACCAAATCACAACACGTAAAGATTTGAGTCAGAAGACATTTATCAAATTGTTATAGAATAATGAAAAACTGACAATAAGCCAAATTTCCGACAACGGAAATAATGATGATCATAATGAATCATAATTAATAACTTCAGAGAGTGCTGAAATAATATTAAGTGGAAAAGGATACAAACAATATATCACATAATCGTAATCTATATAGAAAGTTGACTCAAATCTGTATAGAAAGTTGAATCATAATTAATAACATCAGAGAGTGCTCATGAAATAATATTAAGTGAGAACAGGATACAAACAATATATCACATAATCATCATCTGTATAGAAAGTTGACTCAAAGGCAATATACTAATATTTTACAGATTATAGTCTCTAGGTAGAGATCATAGCGATTTTTGTTTTTTACTTAAAACTTATTGTTTTAAGGTTGAGGACCTTCCTACATGTTTCGCGGTTCCCTTTATAAAAACTTAAATACTTTATTGGGGGGGCACCGGGGTGGCTCAGTTGGTTAAGCGTCTGACTTTAGCTCAGGTCATGATCTCAAGGTTTGTGAGTTCGAGCCCCACATCGGGCTCTCTGCTATCAGCGCAGAGCCCACTTTGAATCCTCTTTCCCCCACCCCTACCCCTCTTCCACCTGTCCTCACTCTCTCTCTCTCTCTCTCTCTCAAAAATAAACAAACATTATAAAAAACACAAGTAAGCAAATAATTATAAATTATTTTTTAAAATGTAAATACTTTATTCAGATTTCATGGTCAACAGTACTTGGTCTGTTGACTGTGAAGGAGACTGAGTGAGATCAAAGCTCCTTTGTTAGTTACAAATAACACGAGAACATGTCATAGACTCGGGTCTACACCCACCCATATGACGTGGCAAGCTGCTCTGAGTGACCGAACCAGAACTTACTTGGTGGGACGATAATCCGGAATGGAACGATCCAGTGAAATTTTTTCACTGAGGTAGGAATTGTAGCCATACTTCTCATGGGGTCCCTTGGCTTTTTCTTCTTCATCAGGGGAAAGGGTAGCAGGAAGGCCCCCTTTGCCCCGCCCACCATAACCTTCGATGAGCCCCAGGGATTTGGATAAGCCTAGAAAAAGAAGGGAAAAAGAATTATTTGAAAACCACCACATCAGGACACGTCACTCCAGCTCAGCTATGGCTTCTATGGAAATTCTAACATTACCTGTCGCAGAAAAAATTACGTCCTCAAGTTATCAGTCCAGGACTATGCCCTGAACACATTCATATTGAGAGGAAGTTCAGGGCAACTGGGAGTATTGGAGTTGAGTCTAATTCCCAGTAAGAAGCCTCTCCCTCCCTTGGGGAACTGACTGGATGGAGGTCTATAAAAGGGAGAGATTATCTAGACTGGGAGCAATGCAGACCAAGAAGGACACACGCGATGGGACAGAACTGGAGCTCTCAGCCAGGCCGGCTCCCCTGCCTCCGTGGGGGCAACTCCAAGGCTCCCTATTCCACGAGATACACGTACAACACAGAAGAACAGCCAGGGACGGCCAAACCCGCAGGTGTTTTTGCTTCGTTTGAACAGAGAATGACATACAGATTGATTTTATCATGAGTTGAAAGTGTGTGACCCCCTGACACAGTTCTTTACCTAATGGTTTTATTTAAATCTCATCTAAATGGCAAAAGGAAATACACAATGTTTGAGAATAAATCATGGAGAGAAAAGCCCCATAAGGGTGATAACCGTGCCAAGTAGAGTAGGAGCCCCTGTAACAGGCCTCACTGAGCAACGGCAAGTTCCCAGGATGGTGGCAGCTTTACACCTACTGTTCCATTTTACGATAAACAGTTTGACGGGCAATTTTGAAATCCAAGAGTTATGGGAGGTTTTACTTCTTGCCTAGAAAACTTTTGCTGTTAAGGGCTCTCATTCCCTTTTGCCATTTCAAATATTCAAGCCACTCAGCACACACTCGGGCATGCTCGCGCGTGCGCACACGAGCACACACACACGCCACTTTATCCATAAAAGTCCCATTGCTGCCTCTGGCAGGAAGAAGACCGAGGAGAGATGTAAACAGGGCCCTCAGCTTTCATGAGGAGGATTCGAACCGCCCAGGAAGGCATCCCCAGACCAGTCAAAGGCCAACAAATCTGTTCGGTCACAGAACGGGGCTCCATCACATAATGGCAAGACCTCTCCTGCTTCTCTGAAAACAGAAATGTATTTTCTTTGATATCGAGGTCAAAAAGCAGAGTTCGAGCAAGCATCTCAGAGGTGGCTTCGGGTGAACATCATTTTTTCTACCTGAGAATCATTTCCACTGTCCGCGATGATCTTTAGGTACCCTGACATTTTTTCTGCCTGCCATCATCCCAACAGAGGTGACATCAACTGAGAAACAGATTATTCCAGCACTTTGCATCTACCTCCCAATCCCTGAGTTCTCCTTCCACATCAGTGTGCCACGAACATTCCAATAACATCACCTTCACGATGCTCGAAAATCTCTAAGAACTCTTCCCACATCAAGCACAAAGAAACACCTGTGCTGGGTTTAAAACTCACTCGTTTTAGAACATTCCTGGTCGGACTGTAAGATAGTGCAGCTACTTTGGAAACTAGTTGGGCGGTTCTTCAAAATGCTAAGCATCATTCTACCACATGACCCAGCAATTCCATTCCTGGGTATAGACAGAAGAAAAAGGAAAAGATCTGCCCACGCAAAAACTCGTACGGAAATGTGCATAGGGGCATTATTCATATTAGATCCATGTCTATTGATTGATGAATGAACAGAACACACAAAATGTAGAACCATCCCATGAGATACTATTAAGCACAAAAAAGGAAGGAAGTAGTGATACACACCACAACATGGATGAGCTCTGAAAACATTATGCCAAGTAGTATGTATGATTCTGTTTCTATGAAATGTGCAGAACAGGCAAATCTCTAGAGACAGAAAGTAGACGAGTATCTCTTTCGGGCTGAGGGCATTGCAGTAGGAAATGGGGAGTGACTGCTAACGTATACGGGGTGTCTTCTGGGATGGGGATAATGTCCTGGAGTTAGACTGTGGCGATATTTGCATAAACTTGCAAAATATATTAGAAGCCACAAAACTGTATACCTTTTAAGTAGATGAAGGATATGGTATGCGAAATTAAAGCTATCAAAGAAAACCGACATTGCATTAGACAATTCTGTTTCCAACAAGATGGAAGGCTAAAACAACATGAAAAGTCTCCGGTAAAATACCTAGAAATGCTGAATAAAACCTTTTAAGGAGGTTTTAGATGCACCGTTGAGCTTGCAAGAAAGAAAAGCAAATTCTCAGAGGTAAGTCACAATCAGAGCTGAGACTGTACCTGCTGAGACAGAGAGAAGGATGGATTGCTCATTAACTCAAGATGTGTTGTAGAGCTCTAACACGCACAGGATATGAGACGTTTTGTATGCCTTAAATGTTTTATAGTTTTAAATGATGAAGGTGCTGGACTGAGTGGTGGACCCCTGTCTACCCAGAACTGTGAATAGGACTTTATTTGGAAATGGGGTCATCGCATATGGAATCAAACCAAGATCACTGGCAACCTCATAAGAAGAGAGATGTGGAGATACAGACACAGAGGAAAGAAGGCCATCTGACAAAAGACACAGGTATTGGAGGATGCACACGTCAGCCAAGGAATGTCAAGGATTGCTAGCAACTCCCAGAAGCTAGGAAGAGGCAAAGAAGGATTCTTCCCTAGAACCTTCAGAGGGCTGGCCAATACCTTGATTTCAAACTTCTAGCCTCCAGGAGTATGAGAGAGGAAATCTCCATGGTTTTATGCCACCAAGATTGTGGTCATTTGTTATAACTAATGCAATGAATATAAAAAAAAAAGAGGAGGGGGCCTGAGTGACTCGGTTGAGTGTCTGACTTCAGCTCAGGTCATGATCTCGTGGTTCATGAGTTCGGGCCCCGCATTGGGCTCTGTGCTGACAGCTCAGAGCCTGGAACCTGCTTCTGATTCTGTGTCTCCCTCTCTCTCTCTCTGTTCCTTCCCTACTCATGCTCTGCCTCTCTCTCTCTCTCTCTCTCTCTCTCTCTCAAAAATAAACATTAAAAAATATTTTAAAAAATTTGTAGGATAGTGCTAAAGCAATCCTTGGAAAGAACTATATAACCTTAAATGCATATATTGGGGGGTAGACTGATAATTAATGAGGTAAGCATCTAACCTGAGGAGTTCAAACTGGAGGAAACCCAAAGAAACAATAATAAACAAAAGAACAGAAATGAATGACTACACATGCACAAAAGAAAGACTGCAAGGAAGGAAGGAAAAAGTGGAAGGGAGGCATAGAGAGAGGAAGGGAGAGAAAGAGAAAGGAAGGAAGGAAGGGAGGGAGGAAGGGAAGAGGAGGAGGGAGTAGCAGAGGGAGGGGAAAGAGAAAAACTAAAAGAAAAGAAAAGGTGATGGGGGAGTAACCCCAGCAAGACTAGATCAGGATATATAATGGATGGATGGATAGATGGATCTATTGATCAACTGATTGATCAATGGATCGACAGATGGAAGATGGATGGATGGATAAATGGATGGAGGAATAGGTAGGTAGGTAGAGAGAGAGAGAGAGAGAGAGAGAGAGAGAGAGAGAAGGCACATGTACCCTTCACAGAGCATTTATCTATTCATCACAGTAGACACAAAGCCTCGAGTCCATGATACTTTTAGGGGCCCAGGAAAATGTTTAAATTTCTTTTAAAATCAAAACAGCATAGTCATAAAGTAGAATTTCTAATACCATATTTCAATGGAGGAAGAAACTCACAAAGGCCAAAGCACCTAGAGCCCACAAAAAGTCCTTTTGTGGCCCTTATTCCCTTGAGGTTAGAAGTCTTATCTGTAAGTGACAAGTGCCTAAAGCATAGAGAGGCAAAGTAACAAGATCTAAGGCATAACTTACAAACTTTCCCTAGAAGGTAGATCGCACAAGGACAGAACCCAGGCACGAGCAGTAGTGGCAGCTACCACTGGCAGAAGAGCATTTACTGTGTGCTGGGCACCCTGCTGCATGCCTGATTCTCTTGACAATACCATGAAGAAGGTGTTATTTAGATCTCTGTTTGACAAATGAGGACACTGAGTCTGAGAACGTAGTAATTTTGTCCAAGTTCCATACTTGGTAAAGGAAGACAGACTGGGGTTCTGGATATAGTTAGCGATTCGAAGGAAGACAAAACCCAGCCTGTGACAAATAAGGAGGCCAGTTCCAGGGCTCTTGCAGCAGCTGACAAGAGACGGCAGGGACCTCGTTTTAAGGCAGTGGTGATAGTGATCAAAAGGAGAGGAAAGATTTTGAAAATATTTAAGAGATACCATCACAAGGCAGGAGACAGACAAGTGTTAGAGGGGGAAAGAGCAGGAAGAAGGGGGTGAGCCTGGCTTCCAGTGTGAGGACTGGGTGGTAACACCACTCACACAGATGACTTCCATACTGCATTTGTGGTCTCTGGGGCACCCATGGGGCATTCAGATAGAGCCTGATGTCCAGTGGGGAGCTGAAACATCTGAGAAGGGAAGATCAGGTGGCAGATGAAGACTAAGACATAAACCTGGAAACCACCAGCATGACAGGAGCCAAAGCCACGACAGAGGGCAGGGGTGGAAGGCTGGAGACAGATATCAAGCAGCAAGAAGAAGAAAGAGACATGATGCTCAGGAAATTCACGATATTTAGAGTAGGAATTGTATTCTTCAAAGCTTATATTTTCATCGCTCTATATGCGCGCTCCTTCATTGAAGCTACACTACATGTCTTCATCCATGCGACCACCCTCTCTCCACCTATTAATGATCACAGATTTGGCTTTCATATTATTAATGGTTTTATATCCATTTCTGTATTAAACAGGCAAGGTTGATGTTATCAGGATAACTTTAGAGATGAAGAAACGGAGGCTTAGAGGGATTCATTATTTGACCTTCCAAAAGTCATGGAACCTCCAACACACACACACACACGAATGTTCCATCCGGGAAATTCTTTAGGAAGAAACAACCCACCATGGAAAACACGATGGTGATAAAGTAACGTGGTAAACTCATTAAAAGGAATATCATACGGCAATGAAAACGCATTGACAAATGGATGAATCTTGAATAGCGTCAAGTGAAGAGCAAACATTAAAAACGCATATGGAACGCCTGGGTGGCTCAGTCAGATGAGCGTCCAATTTCAGCTCAGGTTATGGTCTCACAGTTCGTGAGTTTGAGCCCCACGTCGGGCTCTGCGCTCACAGCAAGGAGCTTGCTTCAGATCCTCTGTCTCTCTCTGCCCCTCCTACCCCTGCGCTCGCTCTCTCACTGTCTCTCTCTCAAAAGTATATAAACGTTTAAAAAATGAAAAATAAAAATAAATTTGAAAAGCGCATATAATTCCATTTACACAAAGTTTCAAAAGCTCATCAAAACACAGTTCAAAGATATAAACTTATTTTTGCAGAAACAACTGCAAAAAAGAGACTAGATCATCACTGGGTAAGACATATAAAGGGCCTCAAAGGGCCTGGTCATGCCCCACTGGGAAGCTACTAGTATTCATTACAGAATCATGACCTGACACATACGTGATATATACAATGGATGACATTATGCGTAATAAAAAAGATGACAAAAGGACTACTGACGGTGGGTTTTTTTTTTCTCCTTGTTCTGTGCATTTTTGCCCATTCACCCTGGATTTTCCCTTTTTCTCACAAGCCACAAATAGCTTTCCATGGCTTTGCCACCAGCACGGAGCCCAAAGGTCAAGGAGGGAATTACTGGAATGGGGCATGACTGACCTTCAATGTAACCGAGCAGCTTCAATGGAAAACATCTGATTCTTCCTCTTATTTCATCTGTGTGGTTTGGGTAGCGCATCTTTCCCTTCCCCTGATGATAAAGCATTTCTTTTGTCCATTAAATGCCACCTCGGAGCTAAAATGCCTCCCAGCTGTGTTTGCCCAGCATCCTCTATGGCCAGCCTTTCCAAAACAGGCAGAAGGGCCAGGGAAGGAATTCATTCTAAAATGGCATAGGAATCAAGACTGGGAATGCATGTTAATCCCACCAAGGACACAAAGGGAATGACAGTTCCCAGTGAGAATCCCCCCCCCCTCTTCTGTGGCTTTATTTCTTCCATTGCAAAAGACACCCACTTAGAAGCCTCAAAAAAAGATCATTCTTCACGGTGCAATGTGACAACTACAAATTATATATTTTGTGGTCCATGTGCTCCCATTTTCCCCCCAATTTAATATGCCAGAAAGGTTCAACAAAGCAGCAAAAATTTTCACTGGCATTTTAATGTGCTTACTTAGCAGGCCCCAGAAACTACTGGCAAAGATAAATAAGAATTCAAGATCACCGACAAGGCTCGAGTTGGTCTTCACTTAGCCAGGAAAGGTTACCACTGGAGCAACTAGGGATGACTCCACGCATGTGGGAACCTTCTCTTCTGGAAGTGCCTTTGCGATCTGGCGGGAAACAGTTACAGCCACTGCCAACCAAAATGAGCTTGTAGGCATGGAAGTTCCGATTAGCAAAGGGAAGAAGAAGAAAAGAGGGACAGGGGGGTCGGGAATGGGGTGGCTGCCTGGCACTCGATTTGGGAAAACTCATCATTCCCTCTTGCAGGCACTGCCTTCTGAGTCATTTCAGCTGAAGTCTGCAGAGCCAAGCTAAAGACAAAGGAGGAAGAGCAAATTGAGGTCAATCATTCGCCCAGCACCTCTACCAAATAATCTTCGTGTTTCTCTCCAGATCCACTGTCCACCCTTTCCACCTGCTTCATATCTCAGGAGACAGACCTACAGAGACAGCATCAAGGATCCCCTTGCCCTATGGCTTTGGGCTGGAATCAACCAACAGGAGGCACGTGGGGGAGACTGATGGATGGAAAGAGAGGTTGGGGTACCTACTCCCTCCCAGTGGGACAGTGATTGGATAGAAGCCGCCTTCTCTATGCTGCTGTTGCTACCAGGCAGCCCTGTCCTGGGGTTCCTCTGGGGTTACAGTTAACTCTGTGTTCTGTGAACCGCTCCCTCCTCTTCCCGCCTTCAAGCCCTGGCATGCCAACATCTTCCTCCTCTGTTGCCAGCCCAAGGTGAGTCACCATCCCTTGTCATCCTCAAAGATCTCTGAACCTTGGTAAACATTTTGCTAAACTCTCCTCAATCACTTCTTCTGGGTGTGCCATCTGTTTCCTGCCAGGATCCTGATACATACAGCCTCCTACCTGTCCCCGGAAGGTGGCTTCTCCCAAGGTGCCACATCTCGGCACTCCCCTGAAGGGCAGGGATGTAGTCACCCCAGTGCCTGACACACAGGAAGGTCTTAAAAACCGTTAAGTATATGGATGAGTAGAGGAAGATCTGGAGATTCAACTTGGAGCCATTAGTAATAAAGTGAATCACTGATGTCAAGAAAGAACATAATTACATACCCGTGAGATAGTATCTACTAAGAGAAGAACAATTAAAACTACTTATTACAGGAGCACCTGGGCGGCTCAGTCAGTTAACTGTCGGACTCTTAACCTCAGCTCAGGTCGTGATCTCATGGTTTGTGAGTTCGAGCCCTGTATCAGGCTCTGCTGAAGCCTGCTTGGGATTCTCTCTCTCCGTCTCTCTGCCCCTCCCCTACTTGAGCTCGCTCTCTCAAAAGTAAATAAATAAACATTTAAAAAAGACTACGTACTACAGTTGTATTTACAGTCATAAAGAAGAGAGTCCAGGGCACCTGGGTGGCTCAGTCAGTTAGGCATCTCACTTAGGCTCAGGTCATGATCTCGTGGTCCATGGGTTCGAGCCCCACTCTGGGCTCTGTACTGACAGCTCAGAACCTGGAGCCTGCTTCAAATTCTGTGTCTCCATCTCTCTCTACCCCTCCCCTGCTCATGCTCTCTTTCTCTCAAGAATAAATAAACATTAAAAAAAATTATAAAAAAAAGAGAGTCCACACTGATGAATGTCACAGGGAAATCAAGCCTGAGAAAAGTCAGTTGGGTTGGCCATGGAAAGGGCCCTGGTGTCCTTGAAGACTGGCATGTCCAGGAAGTAGGTGTCTCCAGGGCAAAGAAGAAAGGGGGCAGGAGACAATTTCACTCTTCAGGCAGGACCCCTGAGCTAGAGCACGTCAAGAGTCATGAGTTACCAGTGTTTTGCATTCCAGCAATAACCCACTAGAATACATAATGTAAAAAAAAAATGATATTTATAAAAATGACACATATGACAGTATATCTGGAAATAACTTTAACCAACGGGAAGAAAATTATAAAATTCTAATAAGGGGAATAAAATGAGACATATCTAACTTGGCAGAGAGAGAGACACATTTTTGAATTAGAAGGTGCCATGCTATGAAGACATATTTCTCCCCTTTAACGTACAGGTAACGAAAACTCCAAAATTACCCCCGCAGAACAGAGAGGCAGGAAAACTTGGATTTTTTTTTTAAAGAAGAAAAGTGGATAGGGGTGGCCCTATCCAATAACTTTGGGTGGCCAAAGTTATTAAGTTAGCAAATAAACCAATATTAATTCAAGTGGCCTGGTCACTGGGAGGAAATTCTACATATCCGCTGGGAAGCGAGGCTCTAAATATTTTTTTTTTTCTCAACGAGTCATCCAATCTTCCAAACATGAAGCCATAAAAGGAACCCCGCACTTTTGAATGAGAAATTCCTTTTGAGTACAGGTGAGTCAACACCTAACTTGTGGATGACAGAGAAGCCTTATCCATCTCGCACAGAGCCCGGGGACCTCAAGGTGTGGAGACCCGATGATGGCTTGGGAACGCTCAATCGCTCTGCCCACGTCTGTCTTCGCTCAGGCCCACGCTACGAAGGCACCATGGTGGCAGCAGAAATAAAGAGCCACGGCTGTAAATCAAATCTGAGCTGCCTTCCTACCTGCCCCTGCATGAGGAAGGCCATAATTTTCTCCAGGGTTACAGTTTAAGCTTAGGAGTTTACAGATAACCAGCATTATCCTTCCCAAAGTAGGGATATGGCACTGACAACAGACACACAGACTCCAGGACAGATGGAGGCTGCGGCAAAGTACAGTCTAGTGCCTTGTCAACTCGTCAAGCTCCTCGTCATCTGGGCAGTCACAGCACGCACAGGCACGCGCACCCGCACACCAGCCGATGGGGTCACGTGGCGTGGCACGGTCAGGAGAGTGTGTGTTGAGGAGGGGGGTCTCTGCAGAGCCTCGATGCCTCCTGAAGGTCACAGATTCAGGGAGATCTTCTGCGATGCTACAGCATTTGGAAGCTGTAAAACTTACAATCAGGAAGTTGCAGCCGTACGCTTAATAGTGAGCAGTAATTTCAGGTATATTCCCGGCCAAGGTCTAAATAGAAACGACTCCTCAGAAATGTATGAAGGGGGGCCACGAAGGGCCCTACCAGCTAGTAAAACACACCGAAAATCTCTAATAATTAGACAGGGAGGCAATGGAACAAGAAACGATAGGCACACATGAGTGGAATGGAAAAGGTAGCCCAGAAATACTGCCAAAAGAGAGAGAGAAGTGAGTACCATTTTGGACACAAATATTAGTGATAATTACTTAGTCTGACACACGGCCTTTAGATGCAAAGCTCTATACTATACTAAGCACTTCAATTATCATTATTCAATACTTACGTGAAACAAATATGCTAATCATACCGGTGTTATATATATATTTTTTCTTTTTTTAAGTAGGCTTTACGCCCAGAATGGAGCCCAGCGTGGGGCTTGAACTCACTACCATGAGATCAAGACCTGAGCTGAGATCAAGAGTCAGACGCTGAACGGACTGAGCCACCCAGGCGCCCCGTCACATATACATATTTTTTCTAATTCATTTCTCCAACGACCCTTGGTGCTCCCTCTTACATATCCCTTGACTCTGTTCCTCCTCTGCATCCCTTCCACCACCTGGATTCAAGCTGAAGTCCTCTTCCTTGAGTTATCACAGTCAACTCCTAACCCAGTCCTCAGAGTGAGCCTAAGCCAGGGTGAGGCACACAGGTCTGATCACTCCCTGCTTAAAATTCATTAGTGCGTTCCTGTTGCTACAGGAAAAATCCAAACTCTTCATGTAATACACAATGCGGCTCA
The DNA here is from genome assembly GCA_028646485.1 of Cryptoprocta ferox. Lineage (NCBI taxonomy): Eukaryota > Metazoa > Chordata > Mammalia > Carnivora > Eupleridae > Cryptoprocta > Cryptoprocta ferox. The sequence continues at coordinate 24,594,854 of CM053564.1, forward strand.
TGAGCTGACTCCCTGCGCAGCCTCAGCCTCCACCTCTCCCTCTGCCGCATCCTTTATTTGCCCGATCCCACACCTTCCTGATGCCTCTAAAAAGTCACTGCCCCTCAGTGCCTCTGCCAGTCATCCTCGCTACTCGACACAAACCTGCAGACCCTTTCTGAACACCACGCTCCCCAGAGAGTCAGAGGCTGCTCTTTGGTGGGAATCTCAAACAGAGCATGGCTCCTATCATATTGTATGTGTCCTTGACTGTTCACTCACACCTCCTGGGAACAGGAAGACCTCTCTGTGTCTTACACGTGGCCTGGCACATAGGAAGCGGTTCGTACATGTTGCACACATGAACCAATAGACGAGTGATCAAAGCCATTGATACATGAATAAGTGATCTAGTGCATGATAAGCTGGGTGGCCAAATATATTACCGCATTCTAGTGCTGATACAGACATCCCCTGGAGACATGTCAGAAACTGGTAAGCACTGCCTCGTGAACGCCTATCAAATCATTAGAAAATCCCCAGGTCATATATTAGCATGATGATTTTGACATGTGTTGACATCGGCATGATAATGATTTTGACATTTCCTGTCCTGTATCCTTAGTGTTTCCCAGTCATGATGTCCAAAGGTTCCGTGAGTCTTAATATCTCGAATGAACTCACAGGGTTCAACAGTGTCAGCTGCTGCTTGGTGGAGGAGGATGGGCTAAATCATCCCTATGTCTAATGGCCATAGCACCCCTGGGATCCAACACAGAATCCTGAGTTGGAAGGAAGGAAAATTCTACTGCTTCTCCACACCCCCATCCAGTGCAGGACGTCCAGAGAGAGGGCCACCCGGTTTTTACTCTATTCCTCTAGGAATGAAGAACTCGCCACCTTGCAGGGCAGGCATTCCTGGTTTATTGGTCATGCACATAAGGACACTTCCTTATTCTTTTCAGATATTTCAAGACATTATCATGACCTGTGTTCATATTCTCTTTTGTCCAAGCTAAACATATCCACTCCTCAGTCATGTTATATGACCCTGTTTTCAAATTTCCCATGATGTCTTAGTCTGCTCAGGCCGTTATAACAAAATACCATAGACCGAGTGGCTCCAACAACAGACATGTATTTCTTAGATTTGGAGGCTGGGATGTCCAAAAGTAAGGTGCTGGCGTATTTGGTCCTTGGTGAGGGCTCTCCTCTTGGCTTGCAGACAAGTAGCTTTCTGCTGTGTCCCCTTCTCAAGGGACACCACTCCCATAACCTCATCTAAACCTAACTCCTTCCCAAAGTCCTCACCTCTTAATACTGTCCCATTGGGGGTTAGGGCTAGAACATCTGCGTTTGGCAGCGGGGGATACATACATCTCCACTCCATCACACATGGTCATCTGCCGTTGGATTCTGTCCTCGAAGACAAAATGATGACTAATAGGTCTTTGGATGTGGCTCCCCCCGGGAGCCTAGAAAACTAGGAGTACATTTTTGCCCATTAACCACACTGTTCATGCAGCATTTGCAATTTCAAGCGATATGAATCATTGTTATGTGCTTGAAGTGCCTTTGGAACAAACTGTCCATAAATTTTCAAACTGCGGTTTTATACAAAATGACATATCGTACATGTATTATCAACTTCATACTTCCTGGAATCTTTCTACAAAGATCACTTAATTCGATCCTCAGAAGAGCCCCATCCACATTTAGCAGATAAGAAAAGGGAGGCCCAGTCAGGATTGTGAACGGTCCTAAGATCCCTGAGGACGGTCAGAGGTAGATCTAGAACCTGGGTTGATATATTTCAGGTTGCCAAACATGCCTTCAGGAAAGGCACTCTCAGATTTCACGCTGTGATGAAGAGGACCAAAAAGGCCTGAATTGCACTCTTAGTGCCAAACAAACATTGGCACACACACACCCCTGTGCGTGGAGGCGATGAACGCAGGCCCCTGCGTTCTAGCTGATGCATATATGTCTGAGCTTGTAGATGGAAAAAAAATTTTTTTCTAACAAAGAAAAGATAAGCTTGGCAATCATCGAGATTGCGTAGAGCAGACAGATGAAAGACAATGGCTGCACAGGTTAATTGTGTCACTTAGCCTTGCACCACTTGTAAAACTACACAAGGGGAAAAAAGGCTGACCTAGGGCTGGGTGGGAAATAGGCTGAATTGGAGAAAGTCCCCCACCGTGACCTACAAAATTTGCTGGCGTCACAGGCATGCAAGACGTTGTAGACCATGCCATTTGCCGCATTCGTTCAGCACCTGCTGGTCCTAAGAGGTTTCAGAGAAAATTCCTCCTCCTCCCTTCTCATGCCCTCAGCCCTCCTCTCCTGGGGTTTTATTCCTCATGAAAGGGGTCAAAAAGGAGGGGGAGAACGCAGTGAACTAACCTTCACCAAATTCTGTAAAAGCATATAAGTTTTCAATATCACATGTAGAAATTCACAGATTTTTGAGTGACAACTGTGGTCATGTCATAAAGGGTAAATTATGAAATCGGAAGAGGGATAACGAAGAGAAGCCAACATACAAATGAATCATTTTAGGGAAATGTTGCTATCTCCTTCACCTCTCAGAATCATCAGCATTACCTTCCTTTAATACTTGCATGCACACGCACACACACACCACTGCCACCACCACCACCACCATCATCATCATCACCATCAATATCCTCACCACCACCATCAGCACCAACACCACCATCACAACCATCACCATCACCACCACTACCGTGACCATCCCTGATTAATTATTAGAAACTAGAAATAATAAAATACCCATTCCCAAAGAGCTAGTCAGAAGCACCACAAGTTTAAAAATGAACAGCCAGTTCCTCATTTCCTCATAAAAAAGATCCTGTTGACTAAAGATCCCATTAACTGATAAGTGAATTTCCTCTTTACATGCTTCTCCAATGTGCTGCATTAGATTTCTGTTCAGCAAATACACACTTTCTGCCCTCCACATCCCCAGGAAGAGTATGCATCCCCATCCCATTAATGTTGGGCCTGACCATTTTGCTAGGTGGAGTCTACTTCCCCACCCTTAATTCTGGACTTGACCATGAAATTTCATTTTGGTCAACAAGGTGCTAGTGGACGTGACACGAGAAGAAGCTTGAAAGGGGCCTGCACCATTGGCTTTGGCCTCTTCACCTGGTATCAACATGACAACATGGCTTTGGGTGGCCCATTGGTCCAAGGAGGAGGAGATTCACATGGAACAGCTGGGTCCAATCTGTAGCTAAAAATCCAGCCCAGCCAAACTCAGGCTAGATCAGCTTATCTGAAGACACACGAGAGAAAGAGAGGCTCCAAGAATAGCTCACTTCCATTTTTTACCTAAGCAACAAAGAATTTTGGCCATCGGTACCATTCAGTAACATGGAAAATGGGGAGAGGAAAAGATTTTGGGTCTGAGTGGGTGTGACACAGACTCAAGCGTTTGGTTGGGACATACTGAGTTGGAGATGCCCATGAGACATCCAAATGGAGATGTCAAGCATATGATCGGGGATGAGGTCAGCTTGGGAGATATAAAATTAGCGCTGCCCAGTGTCTGAAGGGAATTTGAAGACATGTTCCTTGAGGAGTCACCTAGGCAACAGAGATACACAGAGAATAAGGAAGCCTGAACACTGAGCCCAGGCACTCCAACAGGCAGAGGCCAGAAAGAGGAGAGCCATGACAAGAAAATAGGAATGGACACAGAAAACCTGGAAATGGTAGATTTCAGGAATGGCTCCCTTGGACTTGGTGATGCCAAGGCGCCGGAAAGTCTTGCAAGACCAACTTCAAGGACCCAAAACCTGGAGCAGGCTCGAGAGGGAACAAGAGTGAACAAGTGAAGGCAGCAGGTACAGGTAACGCTCGCAAGGTACCGCTGTAAGAGCAGAGAAATGTGAACCTGCTTCTATTCTAGATCATTACAGAAAACAGGTCCCCTAACAAAAGAATCAATCCATAAATAAGCCTTGGCACGCAGAGGATGTGGTTCTGTAAACCCCAAGGCCCTCTCTGCCCAGGCGGGATGACGGCCTCACGCAAATTCCGGCCACGAAACTCGCACGTGTGAAATGGGGACTGAAAAGTATCTGAGACCCCTTGTATCTGAGACTCCATGCTCCTCTCCGTGCAGCCCCAGTGTGAAAACATATGTGACAGAATGAGGACACGAGCAAGAAAGCTCATCTGTCAGGAAACGAAGAATGTGGAATAACCTGGCGGCATCTGGAGATCAGTAGCCTTCCAAAGGCCTCCGTTACAGGGCTTCCGTGGTTACACGTGGCCCGTACAGCAGGCAGTCGTGAGGTCCCAACACCTGACGCAGAACGTCAGAGCCCTGTGACATTACAGCAAACCAGAAGAAGGGAAGCAAGAGGCAATATTCTTCGGTCCCTGGGTGGGCCCAGGGACAGCAACATGGGCACTAGCTTAGGATTGATCACCCCACGGACAAGTGGTAAAATCCAACTTCTTGGAGATCCAATAAATTCAGCAGATGCCAAAGAGCCCTCCAAATAAATATGAATCCCCAAGTCTCAGACTTTTAGGCTCATCCAGGGCCACTCTGGTCCTCGACCTAACACAGGATACATCTCCTCCGCCATGCCACTGGGATGGAATCCAGCCTCAGAGAAAACGCCTCTGGAAGTTCAAACTCACACATGAGCCCCCCAAACAGCCTACTCCATTGGGTTCATTAAAAAAATTTTAATATCTATTTATTTTTGAGAGAGAGAGACAGAGACAGAGCGTGAGCAGGGGAGGGGCAGAGAGAGAGGGAGACATGGAATCCGAAAGTCTCCAGGCTCTAAGCTGTCAGCACAGAGCCCAACACAGGGCTCGAACTCACAAACTGTGGGATCACGACCTGAGCTGAAGTGGGATGCTTAACTGACTGAGCCACCCAGGCTCCCCCCATTGGGTTCATTTTAGATGTTCTCTAAATAGAATTAATATCAGCCTCATTATTCTACATTTCACATATTGGTCTTAATTCTGCCTGGGAACACACAGAAAACAGTGACTTCCTCTGAGCCCCGGAGCTATCAATGTCATCCCCGGAGCACAAGGCCTCTGTGGCCGGGACAGGTTTCTCCATCTTTACTCCTCCTGGTTCGTTTCACACACTCCTGATTCCTCCATGTGACTTGGCTTCCTTCCCTTGCTGGAGCTCCCCAAAGAGGAAAGCAAACAGCAGGCATAGCAGACGTAAGTGTGCCATGGAGAAGCCTGTAGCGCTGCTCTCAGCGCGGCAACAGCCTCTTCCCGGAGGCTGCAGGTTTAGGCAGGTGGGACAGTCTGGACACTTCACCAAACAGAGACGCAAGTGGATACAACAGACCAAAAGAACATACACACTCTCACGCCCCAGCCACTCTCCACCTCCTAGAAAATGACCTTTATGGCAAGGGTTAGCGGAAATGATCTATGAAGAACACCCCAAGTTTATTGCTCTTGGCTTGAGAAGAATCTGGAAGCCTTGGGGGAAACTGATGACCTACACAACACGTGCGTTCTAAGAGACCCCAACACAGAAATGCCAATTTCCATTTCCAAAGAGCTGCAGTGAATGCACATGGAAAGAGGGTCTCCAATGGTCTTTCTGGTGTCAGGGCTACTCTCCCCAGCATTTGCCTGTTAACCCGGGGCAGAGGGAGAGAGGGAGACAGAATCCGAAGCGGGCTCCAGGTTCCGAACTGTCAGCACAGAGCCCGACACGGAGCTCGAACCCACTAACGGTGAGATCATGACCTGAGCCGAAATCGGGTGTTTAACCGACTAAGCCACCCGGGCGCCCCAATTTTCTGTTCTTCAGGAATGATGCTACCTATAACTTTTCCATCCCATAATAAACTACAGACCCACATTGTATTTCAGGTGCGTTTTATTTTGCAAAAGTAGAAAAACGCACTGTCCCTATAAGGATGAAGGAGGACATCTGCCTTCCCCCTGCCCATAACGCCGAATAGCCAAAATTAAATGATCTTTTTCAAAATCCATTAGGAGGGAGAGTTTTTCCCAAGTGGACAGGTTCGCAAGCCCTTCGTGAATTTTCCTGACATCTCACATGACAAAATGTCCCCTTTATTCCCTCCCCAAGGCTAACAATGGCAGCAACTCAACCCTTCACATTTAATTTCCTTTTAAAACCAGGTTTCTAAGGGGGTTCGGCATCCACCACAATAGTTATCCTGGAAGGATTCCAATAAGCAGCGACTGCCTTCAACCCAATATGTATTCATTGTTATACAAATCACCTTCCTGGAGAGAAACCCTGAGTCAATATGCATTTTCTCCCCCGACCAGTGCTCTCTCCCTAATTAGCTTTCACTGAGCTATGGTTCACCACTTTTTAAGGTCAAAAAGTCGCCTTTACAAAATATTCACCTGATACATTGACGATTTTTTTTTTTTCTGAGGCTGCTTTCATTCTAGATAATTCTTCTCTGCTAAAGAGAAACGAGGACTATAGCTCGCTAATGTGCTTTTTTGCACTGGACGGTCGGCCACAACGCAGAAGAACTTTTGCTGCCCAAGGACCATCCTTTTTTTATTTACTCTTTTCAAATTTCAACCTACTGGAGGAGTGTCATTCCAAGCCCGCGGGGGAGACACCTGAAGGGAAAAAAGTATCCCGAGGATGCAGCCTTGTCCTCCTGGGACCTACAGTCTGGACAGGAAGCCGAGATACGTCCACGCTGCTTGAGGGGTAAAAATAAAGACACCTGAGAATCATTTTGGGGGTGATACAGAGCATTAGGTGGTCAGTATGAGCTTAGAATGTTTTCATGTTCCTCATCCCCAAGGATGGAAAGACCTAATGGTCCCAGGGCAATAAGTGGAAAAGTCTACGGCTCTCCCCAGCACGGACTGTGGGTTGGGATTTTAGAAATCTCTCTTTGGGGGAGCCCTTCCCTGCCAAGCCCACCAAGCACAACCAGTATGCGCTCCACTGTGAGCAGAGCTAGGAAGGAGGTGGCCACAATGAGACGTGTGACAGGGGCGCACCAAAGGGAACAGAAAGGAAGAGATTCATTCCCGTCAACCAACATAGATTCATGAGGCACTTACTATGCCCCAGACCTAGAGAGATTGCGACACAATTCTTGGGCTCGTGCATCTTACAGGCTAAAGGAGGAAATGGACACGAAGCAACTAATGACACAAGTAATGCAATTAGGTCAAGTGCAACAGGTGAGCTGTACAGCACAAACATGCCCTGTTGTATGTTGTTGCGTGTTGAATTCCCAGCTCCCGGTACCTCAGAGCGTAACCCTATTTGGAGATAGGGTCTCTACAGAGATGGTTGAGTTCAAATGAGGCTCTGACAGTGGGCTCTGTTTCAATCTGACCAGTGTCGTCTTACATCGCAGGGATGAGCATAGGCAAGAAGACCTCCATGTGGAAAGGGCGGGCGTCTGCAAGCCAAGGAGAGGGGCCTTGGGGCAAACCCATCCTGCAGACACCGTGATCTTGGACTTCCAGCTTCCAGAACTGTGAGACAATGAAATCCTGTTCCGTAAGCCCCCTGGTCTGTGGTATTGGGTTATGGCCCCAGCGGAGCGATACACACTCACAGACAACCCTGCCAAATGCTCAAGGGCTTTTGAGCAGTGGTGACACGGAAGCAACCACCAACGTCATGGTTTTGATCCAGGTTAATCAGATAATGATGCAAGTTCACTGGCGGAAGCAGACACAGATGGGTGGTGTGGGAAGGTAAGCTATATTCTAGAATAATGTCCTCTTTCTTCTTGGTGACCACCACGGTCCTTCCCGGCTTCGGCATCTTCTGCTTCTCCCACACAAGGGACCAGCGGGAACAACTGCACGGTACAGCCATCTGCATCCTTAAACACCAACGCTCCTATCCCTTCGGCAGCCTATCTCAGGAATTTAAGGAGTCAAGGGAAGACCCTACCACCTGGGTGCTTGTCATCACTCCACACTGACCAGCTGGGCTACCCTGCGTCATCTCCCCACGGTCCTGGGAGCTACAAATCATAGACCTCGTCCTACACACCAGCGTTCCATCTGTGCTCTGGAGAAGACAGAAACGAGAGCCGTGATCCCTCTCAACTTTCTCGATCTTTTACGTTATTCATCCTCTAACCCTCCAAAATTCTTTCTCCATCACCCTTGGTCCTCATAAGCGCAAGTGTTTATTTTTTAAACTCTACTTGATGCTCTCAAAACGTATTCTCTTACCACCTACTTTTAACACTAGTCTCAAATTTTATTCCTTCTATTTTGTATTTTTAAAAATTTTAACGCTGTCACTTTCAGCTTATCTCCATCAAAAATCTCAATTTTTGTCTTCTTGTTTTATTGCCTATAAACATTTTTACTTTCTCTCTGTGGGCTTGCTTGCTTTTAAAACTCCCTTAGCCTTCTGCCCTCCTTTTAGGACACTACATTTTAAGGTCACCTTTTCCTAGGTGTTTCTTGAGAATTCATTTCCGTATTGGCCCATCTGGTCTTGGGAAGGGAAACGGGGGGGGGGGGCTTCTTCCCATCCCCTCCCCCAGCTACCCAGCGAGGCTCCCTCACCCCCAGGCCTTCCCAGACAACCGAAGGTAGCTCTCCAGAAATATACCTCCTCAGACAGTCCTATAACCTTGCAGGTAATGCTGGCCAGGTCTAGAGCGTGCAGTTGGCACACCTGAGTTACCAGATGGAAGATTTAAGAAACACAGCACTTTCTGATCCTTCTTTGAGGAAGTGATCATTGGATGTGGGCCAAACCAGGCCCAAACCCATCACAGTGTGGAGGAAGTGGTGAATGGGAAGCCACTCCCGGAGAGAAGAAACCAAATGACCCCTGGCTTTGCCTTCATCCAACCTGCTGACCTCTGGGATGCTTATTTCTAAACTGCCTCTCTCCTTCCTCCCTTGTTGGCTGAATTCTGGAAAATTATCCTTGGTGGCGGAGGAGGAGGAAGCAACTTCTCTGAGCTCGTGAAGGTTCCAGAGTAGCTGACTAGAGCGGAGCTTAGCCCGACTCTGGCTGCAAAGCCAGACATTGTGTCCCACTGAGCAGCTCATTCGTGATGTGCCGGGGCAGCTGGTATCTACCCAGGATATGGAAACCTGGACCAGAGGTCGACCATTTTACTCTGCCTGTGTTCTCGTGAAATCCTTGGGGTTTCGGGGAGAGCCTGCAACTGGACTTCTACAATCTCTAGTCTATCCCCCAGCCCCCAAAGAGCGCATACACTTTTCTGTGGGGCTTTCAAGCCTGATGGATGATCAAATCTATTTTCAGAGCTAAGTCACAATTGCAGTACCTGCGATGAATGGTCTTCGGTGAATCCAATGAGGAGGCATGGTTCCCAAAGGTATGCAGTGTATGTAGGCTTGGCAAAGACTAAGCCACGCTGGGGTGGGGGTGGGGGGGTTCACTGGTGATTCGACCAGATGAGGAAGCTTTCTTATGGCTGGAGATAGCCTGAGGGTCAAGGCCCTCCGTGGGGAGTGAGCCTAACAGGCGTCCCCCTCCGTCTGCCTTGTAGGATCCAAGCAAAGGGAGAAACTGCCCCGCCCTCCAACAGGTTCCTTGGAGCAGCACAACTTCTCTGACTGTGCCTTTTCCCCATCTCCAGGAACAGCACTCTTGGCTCACTCCCCACGGAGGGCCTTGACCCTCAGGCTATTTCCAGCCATAAGAAAGCTTCCTCATCTGGTCGAATCACCAGTGAACCGCCCCCCCATCCCAGCGTGGCTTAGTCTTTGCCAAGCCTACACACACTGCATACCTTTGGGAACCAAGCCTCCTCATTGGATTCACCCACTTTGCTGAGAGCACGTGGTCCCTTATTCCCATCTCTGCTGAGGGACACAACACAGAGTTAACTGGCCAAACAGCAAGCCCTCACTCCACATATTGTCAGAAAGCTTCACTTTCGAGCTCCCTGCTGCTCGGGTTACAGAGAAGGTCAGTAGCAATAAAATAACAGCCACGGAGGCTTTCCGAAATGAAATACAGGGCGGCCATTCCTCTGAAGACTGGGAAGTTATTTTGGGAATAAATCTAATCAACACTGAGCTGCACGCTGGGTTCGCCTCCTAGAAAACAGGGTCTACTGGACTGGTGTGCTGGGGGCCTACTGTGGCTGTCACTCTGGGCTGCCGTCTTCGCAAGCCCTTTCTCCTCTGCTCCCACCTGCTTCTTTGCTAACAGAACCTTGACCGGGGCAATCCGCCCAACCCCACAACGATCAAGGCGGCCTAAGCCAATCACGCCCCACTGCCGGTTGCTTCTCCAGACCTTCTGCAGGGGTGTCACGTGACCTTGCTCTGGCCAATACCAGGGAGAGACTCCTATAGAGAAACTGCTCCCCTCTGACATGAAGGACGGCCCTTTGACTCTACTTGCGATGCCCACCTCAGGACATGACATCTGGATCAACCAGGAAGCAAGCAGTGCAAGCGATCTGCACCGGAACCACACACCCGACACCTCAGAGCTCCTAAAGAGCCTGGGGCCTTGGACCTCTAGGATTCTTGTTAGGTAGACAGTAAATGTCGTCATGGTCTTAGACACCACTAGCTCTTCCGGTATTTGCACACAAATGCACTATTTACCTCATATGCCCTTGAAGACATCGTGATGGGGCTCAGGGGGTCAACCTACTTCCAGGAAATCTCTTTAGGGTCTCAGCACCAGGCTTAGTCGTGCTGCTTCTGACCCGCTTGTTCCTGGAGACAAGCTGAGCCACACGGATGACATTTCTGTGTCCGGGGGAGGGGGGACCGGAAGCACCGGGGCAGATTCCGGTTCCGGTTCTGGCCAATGTGCGGAACTGGCCACACAACGCTATTCGAGTTCACGTGGCCCCTAACTTCCTTCCTGGTCTCCCCTTATCACGAATTCTGCTCAACAGAGCTATGATTGCCACTACACCATAACGTTCTATATTCATAAGGGTATTTCTGTAGTATGTCCTTATCCTGTGGTCCAAGCCATTTTTGAAATTAATACGTGAGTAAATATGAGTAAAAGATACTTTGAGGGGATTTGCGGGGTAAGTGACTCCGTGAAGGTCTCTACAAAGGTAATGGGAACCCAAAGGATGTTATGGCGCTCTCTCCTTGCAAGGGGCATGACTGGCTTCCCTAAAGAGGCAACGTGAGGACTTCATTCTGAAAAGCAAGGAGGTGTGTGCAAGGCCCACGAGAGGGGGGAAACGCATGTTCCCAGGGGAAGCAGAGGCATCAACCTCAAATCACAGGAGGAAGAGGCAAATCTAGGGCAGGAAGAGATGGGAGAGGGGTGAGCCGGGAAGGGTGGCAAGGCAGGAAGAACAGACAGCAGATTACAGCCCCTCACGGATTTGGGTCTCTGGGTCACAATAAACCATGAAACGCTCTGAGTGGGCAAGAGAAAACACATGACCAGGCCTGTGTTCCCAGGTACAAAGATGACCTTGACTGACGCAAGTCAGAAAAATGGCACTGAAGGGAGAAGAGTCCTTTGGAAGGTGACCTCGGCTGTCCAAGCCAGACGAAAAAGGGCCTGAGCCAAGAGACGCGGTGGGTAGAGAGAGCCGAGAGAAAGCAGAGATTCTGCAGGAGCAGAGCCGAGAGGGCTGGCCAGGCCACCGCCGTACTCCCAACACCCATCGCATCCATCCATTCACACGCCATGTTTACTAACCTGCAAAGTGCCCGACACTCTGCAAGGGTCTGAGGATCCAAGGGGCTCTCAGTCTACTCTGACAGGTAGACAAGTTTGCAGGGAGCCTTAGGAGGAGCACATGCTAAATACATAAGTGCTCAACCAAACTGGGGGGAGGGTGTTTAATATAGAAGTTCAGCAAAATTATATTCTGTGCCTGTGTGTGTGTGTGTGTGTGTGTCCTCCCTGAGAAAAGCATAGAGATCTTGTGACATCAGACCCACCGCCTCTTTAGAGAGCAGTTCTATAAAAGGCAGTGCAGAGGCATGAGAGTGGAAACGGAGGGGTCTTGGTGTCAGAACAGCCCTCAGAAACACCGGTGAGATCACACATCGCTTCGGTCCCAGGACCGGGAGCCAGACTGCCCACCTCCGACCGCAACCCAGTCCCTCTCTCTTCTCCTGCGTACAGCCTGAGAGGCTCGGTGAATGTGGGTCACCATGACAACAATAGCGCCATTCCTAAATAGCAGGCCTTTATATACATATACTTTCTCTGTCCAGATCTGCCATCAGGCCCCTGGGCTCTCCCCCGAGTGACGGCACACCCCCTAACTTGCAGCCTTCAAACTTTCCCCTTCAAGCACCCATCACCCCGGATCAGGCTCCGCCTTCCACCTACTTACCTGCTGTTCATGTTTTCTCCCGAAAGCCTCCGTCTGGCCCCTTTCAGGCAACCACAAACTGTGAAGTCAGTATCCCAGTGAAGTAAACTTTACAATCTCTCAGAGCCAGAAAGACACATAAACTAAAAGAAAAAAAGGACGGGGTGCCCAGGTGGCTCAGTCAGTTAAGCGTCTGACTTCAGCTCAGGTCACAATCTCACGGTTTGTGGGTTCGAGCCCCGCATCGGGCTCTGTGCTGACAGCTCAGAGCCTGGAGCCTGTCTTCGGATTCTGTGTCTCCCTCTCTCTCTGACCCTCTCCTGCTCACACTGACTCTCTCTCTCCCAAAAATAAATAAAACATTAAAAAAAAATAAAAGAAAAGGCTTCCAAGATTGTTCTGTTCCCCAAATATCGCTCTAACCCAAACCTACCAACCGCTTAGAGCTTAACTTTAGTTCCTCATGTCCTGGTTCCTTCTACCAAGTAGGCTTCAGAGAGTACTTTAAGAAGTACCCCCGCTTCTGGGAAGTCTTCCTTGATTGCATCCACTCCGTGTTCTCTTAAGACCTATCTCTATCACAACGCATGAATGATGTATTACAGTGTTCTGTTTGGATGTGTCTCTCCTCCAACCGACCATGAGATTCCACTTTTAGGGCAGAAACTGGATCCTACTGTCTCTGTGCACTGGCACCTGAGAACATGACGCGCACACAGCAGAAAGTCACAAATGTTCCAGAAACCACAATGAGATACCACCTCGCGCCCACCAGATGGCTATGTCAAAAAACAAAACACACAACAGCAAAAAAAAAAAACCCCAAAAAAACAGAAAATAACAAGAGTTGGTGAAGATGTGGAGAAACTGGAACCACACGCTATTTGCGGGAATGGGATATGGTGGAGCCGCCATGAAAATGGTATGGTGGATCCCCCCCATCCAAATAGTAAAGAACAGAATTATCAGACGATCCAGCAATCCACTTCTAAGTATATACACAAAAGAATCGAAAGCAAGGTCTCCAGGAGATATTTGCATTCACGAGGCAGAATCTTCAAAGCAGCATTATTTACCGGAGCCAAAAGGTGGAAGTAACTAAAGCGTCTGTTCGTCCAGACGAATGAATACACAGAACGGTCTACCCGTACGATGGAATATGATTCACCCTTAAAAAGGAAGAAAATTCTGACATGTGCTCCAACATGAATGAAGCTGGAGGACATTATGCCAAGTGAAATAAGTCACAAAAAGAACGCTGTATGATTCCGTTTATACCAAGTCCCCAGAGGAGTCAAATTCACAGAGACAGAAAGGAGAATGGTAGCTGCCAAGGGCTGGGGAGAGGCGAGGCGGAGGGGTCATGGAACGGGTCTAGAGATACAGTTCGGGAAGATGAAAAAGTCCTAGAAATTGCACAACAACGTGAATGTACTTAAAACTACCGTGCGGTATGCTTACAAATGGTTACGGTGGTAAATTTCATGCCACGATTTAAAAAATTTTTAAGTGTAAATCAAATCATGATAACTCTCCTGCTTATGACATCCAGCGGCCTTCCAGGGAACCTAGAATATTAAAGAAAAAAAACAGTTGCAGATGAACTGTTAGGGAACCGTCTTCTGCGGCCAGTTAACAACTAAGATCTCTGCAAGATCCAAAATGTTAGTTAAAACACAGAAACTCTCCGGTTCCACAGCCACGGCTGGGACACCTGATAACCAGCCTGATGTGTCCTTTACCACTGATCCCACGCGAATCTATGCAGACAGCATCCCGGAGAGAGGTCCTGCTCTGGCAGACTACAGGACAGCCACCAAAACACGGGCACTCTGAGCTTAATGGTGACAGATCTCTTCTTTAAACATAAAGTTAATGCCGGAGAAGACACAGTTTCTGCAGAAGACAGGGCCAGATTTTAAGGACAACTGCTAACAATTTCACTCTTGTAAATTTCTGGGACAGAATCTGCCATCCCGAGGGAAAGAAAAATGTATTCTCGCTGTGGATCGGCCAGAGAGAGAAGAAAGCAATTGTGGTGCTTTAGCCTGGAGCCACAGAATTGATCTACGATTTAAGGAGAGTCACCACGGAAAGAAAGAAGTAGGGGAAAGATTTGCTAACATAGAAAGTTTCTGTATGAGCACTCACTAATTTACGAGTCTGGGAAGCAGGAGTGTGAAATCAATCGATCAATAAATAAGCCCCTCCCAAGAAACTGGCAAAAATTAAAATGCGCTCGAAGCCTTTTTTGCTCCAAATCGGATTATGTTTGACAGAAGAAAAATAATGAAGTCAGGGATTAAGGTATTTAGTTTTAAGAGTCTGTACACCTGCATCTCTATCTACATCTACCTCAATTCCAACCCTGTTCTTTTCATTTCCCCACTGTATTAGTGGGCTAGGGCTGCCCTAATAAGATACCACAAAGTGGGTGAAATTTATTTTCTTACAGTTCTGGAAGCCAGAAGTCCAAACTTAAGGCACCAGCGGAGCCGTGGGTCCTCGGCTCACAGACGGGATGGCTGTCTTCCCTCTGTATGTGGTGTCCTACCCTCCTCTTCTTTGAAGAGCCTCAGTCAGACTGGATCAGGACCCACCCCGATGGCCTCATTTTAATGTAATTACCTTTCAAAGGCCCTCTCTCCAAATCCTGTCATGTTTGAGGTATGGGGATAGGACCTCAACATACTATTTTTAGAGTGACACAATTCAGTCCCTAACCCCCATAGAGGAAAAAGTACTACACCTCTAAGTAAAATACTGAACTTTTCGGTAAAACTAGCAACGGATGTTCATCTAGCAGATCATTTTCTAGCGAAAACACCCGGATAAGAAGCACGAATGGAAGCTCTCCAAACGGCAGGTATCCCATTGGTACAGGTAGGCAGACATCAGGAAGTTGCACCTCGGCACCCCTCCAAACTGAGCGGTGTCTACTGCTCAGACCTTGATACAGTCCAAGAACGATGCCCTTGAAACATCTCCTAAGAAAAACATGCATGTAACCCTGCTTCACCAAAACCCTCTCCATTTCCATGGTTTGCCCATTGACTGAATGTAACCAAACACCTACAAAACTACTCACGGTCATTAGGTAATCTTCCCAAGGTCATTCACATTCAAGCTGCAAAGGGAGAGACCCCGGGCCTGAACCCTTGTGGTCATCCCCTCCCCCATGCCTTCAGTTTCCACCTGCACACTGATGAACCCCTAATCCATCCATCCATCCTTCCATCCCTCCATCCCATTTCATTTAATTCAGTTTTGGACCTGTACACGCCGTTATTGACTCTTCCAATATAAAAGTCAGTATTTTTTTTACCCCTAACGTCTCTTCCTCCTCCGTGCTTTGTCTTTTCTTCCACTGGGGGGAAAATACTAGGTTTCTGAGTAAAGATCGAGCATACCTATATAATTTTGGTCTCTCTCCAGCACCCCACCTAACACATCAGAAGAGGGATTTACTTCTTAAGGCACAAACCCTCGTGGATGGGGCACGCAGAAGAGGAGCCAATAGGAACAGGATTTTGGAGGCTGGCTAGCATACGGAGGAGTGGTAACACACCAGACCAGAGGACAAAGCTGCATTTTAAGCCGACAAGAGGAAAGAGAAGTACCAGCTTGGTTCCCTCCACAGGAGCCCTTGAAATACGCGAGAAACTAAGCACCAAGAACGGCGGCCGTGCAGATGTGGCAACTGACTCTCCCTTCCAGAAAACACTTGCCATGCACAGCCCCCAGCTGTCAGCCCCTCTGGGGTCGGCCTTGACTTTGGAGCAGTGGACATGCTCCTCCTGGGCAGCCCCAGCCAGTGACTGAACACGAACATGGCCAGGATACTAGCAGCTAATTCGTTCCTGCCCAGTTCTTGAAAGACACCCAAGCAGTCGACCGAGAGCCCGACTCTGTCAGATCTGCTTCGTTGTCTGAGGCTCACCCTGCCCATCCCTAGAGCTGTCACGTCTTCATTGTTTCTTTCGTTCTCTGTTTCTCTCTGCTCTCCTTCCCTCTTTCTCTCTCTTCCTTTCTTTTCAGATGTAATTTAGTCAAGATGAGGTCGTACTGAATTAGGATGGGCCCCAAATCCAACAACTGATGTCCTTATAAGAAAAGGACACACAGACACACAGATGAAGAGGATCGTGTAAAGATGGAGGCACAGGTTGGGTGACGCCCCTACAACCCAAGGGACATTCAAGATGGCCCGCGGTCACCGGAAGCTGTTCGGAAAGGCAAGGAAGGATTCCTCCCTGGAACTTCAGAGGAAGCACGGCCCTGTGGACACCTTGATTTCAGACTTCGAGGCTCCAGAAATCTGAGAACAGATGCTTGTTGCTGTAAGCCAATGTAAGTCATTGTCACCTCACATAGTACGTAGACAGTTGGTTTGTCAGTCCCTCCAAATAATAAGCTCCAAGAGGCCAGGAACTCTGCATTCCAGAGCCTAGACCAGGCCTAGCACTTTGTAAATGCTCAAAAATTATTTGCGGGGTAAAAAGAGCAAATGAATCCACGAATGAATGAACACCACTTGAGTTCTGCTGCTTCTCTGAAGTAGGAAAGGTGGCAAAAACCAAAGAGCGGGAACTAGGTGTGTTCTGTACAAACAAGGAAGGTACGCTTGAGAGAGAAGCCGGAGAAATCAGAGTTGAAAGCTTCGTGTACATTCTTGGGGGACAAGCTCATTTTGTACTTTAACGGGCCCAAATATGCATATGGGGCTCCCGGAGACACGTGTGGAGAAATAAGAGCCAACTCTTGTTTGCTTTCTCCAGATCATTTTGATGCAGTTGTTTTTAAAATACCTGCCTCACAGCCCCTCCCTGTGGAGTTCGGCTCTTATTTGGATCCTGGAGAGAAAAATGTACCAGGTTTTGTTAGACATCCAGAAAGAGAAATTCAAAGGGCTAATCTCAAAAGTTCAGGGTCAAGTCTTGCAAGGAATGTGGCTCTTCATCAAATGTAAGGGCGTCTTCTTTAGAGGGGAGGCCAACCTAATCTGCGTCACGAAGAAACAAAGAGAGTCATTCCCCAGTACCGAGTATCCGTGAATTGCTTCCGAGGAACGGATCAATGTGCTAAGTATCTGTAATGATGGTCTTAACCAGAAAGATTAGAATCAGACATCCTTCTAGCACAAGTCAGAAAAAATACTGTATCTGTATTTGACCAAGTTCTTTTTCCCCGCAGGCATCCCAGAGTATAGTCGAGCAGCCGTCATGAACAGACCCCGCCAATTCAGACTCAGGGATCACTCCTGCAGAATGGGCTGGCTAATTTCACTTTGATGTAATTTATGAAGCAAATAAAGAAAGAAAGCAATTAAGTGGTACCAAGAAGCCTGGCCTGCCTAACCTACAGAAGCCATCCTATTTTGAAGGGTCTTAATATACTCATGCCATGCATGAAAGTTGCTTCTCCTGATTACAAATGAGTGCCCCGGGTTGAATAAGGCAAATTCAACAGAATTGCAAGGGAGACAGATTTTGTTCTGTTTTGTTTTAAACAGCAGAATCATGCTATGTTTCTGGAAATAAGGAATCTGGTAAAACTAATAAGACCCAGTAAACCAGTATTTCTGGATTGTCACTCACCCAGCCTAGCTACCTCTCCCCGCTGCAGTAACATTCTCTGCAGTGAAAGTATCTCAGCCTAGAAGCAAAGGACAAGACTATGTGCCCAGAAGAGTCAAGAGAGGGCATGCATGCCCACAGCCTCACACGTGTGTGTTTGTATCTTTCAAGCCCTGAAATTACTGTCCAGAGTTCCAAGGTGGCCATTTAAGGTTAGAGAATGCTCATTTTTGAAACGCAAATTTTAGTATGTGTTTAAGAAACCATCTTATTCTTTGTGATCATGCTTTGTACCTACTTAGACTACTCTTAAAGTTCCCACCCATAGCAGGTGCCTCACCTTCTTCCCCTGGGTAAAAAAAAAAAAAAAATGGAAGCTACCAAGAAAAGGGTCATTCAAATGAGAGTTCAATTCTTTTCGCATCTAAGTAGACACCTTAATTTATCTACCATTTACATTATTCATCTGTTTTCAATTTTATTTTACTGTGACAAGAACATTCAGCACAGCACAGGCTCTAGCCTCTTAACAAATTTGTAAGTATCCAATATTGCATTGTCAGCTGTAGGTACAATGTTGTGCCACAGAGCTCTGCAATGTATCCATCCTGCTTAACTGAAACGTTATGCCTCTAGAAAGACAGTCAAAAGAAGTACAGACTAACAGGCAACAACAAAATGGCAATAGTAAATCCTTCCCTATCAATAACTCCTTTAAATGTAAATGGATTCAATATTTGTTTTAAAAAATAAGCTTCTGTTAAAGTGAAACAAACAACCGGTGGCAAATTATGGAAAAAAGACCAAGTTCAGTGTCAGAGGCCCTGACGGCAGTTCACGTCTCTCCAGCCTGTGCCAGAGGGTGGAGGGAGGGCCCGGAAGCTCAAGGTCAGGGTCAGGTCTACCTCAGGAACATACTCTGTGCGCACAGGACTGTAAACACCGCATCCACCCTCTGAGGAGACGCAGGGCCGGTGAGCATGTTTGGATCTCCTCTTCCTCCTTTAGAAATACCTTGTGCAATTTGTAATTGTGCCTAGCAGCATGTTGATAACGATGTGTGTATATGTGTGTGTAGAAAACCAATGACTTGCCTTCCAAGCTAGGAAGAACAGCTGTTTCTCACTTATGAGGATCAGAAAATAACCCCTTTCCATTTGTTATCCTGTCCAAGTCCATGAACGTCCAATAGCCAGTGATTCGGAAGAGCTCGGCCACATTAGCTGTGGCAGAGAGGGGACACGGGAGAGGAGACAGGCAGACGTCTCCCTGTTTGCCGGCACACCGAGCCTCTGTGTCATTCTGATTTGTGAATTTAACAAGCCTCCCTATAGGAAAAAAACTTCGAATCCACCTCCTGTCATTAATGAGAGCACACGTTCCTTCACCCTAAATTATTAAAAGGAGCCCCAACTCCCAAGGGTGTTATCAAAACAATTTAAATCATCTCCTTCAAAAGTTTGATTGAATACAGCAGGCATTTTTCTTTCATCAGTGCCAGGCGCCAAGGAGGAGTGGGCTCTGTGATGCTGCGATCATGAGGGCGAATCATTTCTCCCCAGGGACCTAAACGCACAGACACATGAAGGGCACAGGGCTCTGCCTGACCACTGTCGTCCGTTCCGCCTCACATCAACTCTGTGCTAAACCCCATCAAGCCGGCCTCATCTGTTTCCTTGCCTGTTTCCTTGAAGCCTCAGTTTCCTAGTCTGTTCACTGGGGTAGGTAACCCCCACCTCATGGGTCTGCTGCGAGGAATTCAAGAGGTGACACGTGTTAAGCACCTGGCACAATGGAGGTTACTTCACAAGATGAAGACCAAGATGGATCAAAAAAGCATTCCAAAAAACGTTCATCGCAAGACAAGAATATCCGACGGGCCCCCAGCTCCCCACAAGCCCTTCAAGTCGCTTGTCTCTGGGGCTCAGGTCGGCTCACCTGTAAGATGACCCAAGGTCCCGTGAGCAGGTGTAATGTTCTCTGCCTGGGCGTGGCCGGAAGACTGCCTCTGGCGTTCACACTCTGCTAGTCAGCTGCGAGGGTGGGGACACAGCGTCTACAAGTCGCTGGAGTGAAAACCCTCATGGGCCCACTCGGGGAGACGTGACAGACCCGCAATGACACCATCAGCACCGTTACCCTGCCATGTTCCCTCAGGCAGCTACTATTTTTTTAAAATCCTATTCCATACCTTGGGGTGAAAACAGCGTTAGTCTGGCACCTCTGAAGCAGGTCTCTCCACACCCAAAATAAATTTCTATCAATATCCCCATAGAAGGTACAGGCCCGTGCACGCATGGTGAACACACACACAGAAATCGCTAGAAATAAAAACGGTGTACAAATCTGATGAAACTAGGTCTGAACACACCTTTACTTTTGGAAATTGGAAAACCCAGCCACTTGGAACAAAGACAGGAAAGCCGGGCTCGGGCTGCTGTCCCCGACAGTCGGCTCAGAGGGAAACATGGGGTCAGGACCAGAAAGACAGAGGAGCAGCCTGACTGGGGGACCAACCTGAGGGGATGCCGAGACTCATCTCTGCCCCCTGGGTCAGCCCTCAACTTCCATTTCAGCTGCTTTGTTCATGAATCATATTTAATTTAGGTTAACATATTACCTTATTCCCCCGATTTTTTGTTTTATATACTATTGATATTTTGAAATTGAGGTGAAATTCACATAACATCAAATGAACCAATTTAAAGCATACAATTCAGTGGCATTTAGTACTTTCACAATGTGCTACCACCGCCTCTAATTCCAAAACGTTTCCACCACCCCTTAAAGGAACTCCATACTTATTACACATTCTTCTTGCCCCACCCCGCCGTCAACAACCACTAATGTGCTTTCTGGATATTTCTATCAATGGAAACATGCCATATGTAACCTACTGCCTGGCTCCTTTCACTTAATGTAATATTTTTGAGCTATTCATTGAGCTATCTTGTAGCCTGTAGTAGAATTTCATTCCTTTTGTGGCTGAATAATATTCCATTGCATGGATGTGCCACATTTTGTTTATCCCTTTATCCACTGACGGACATTTGGGTTGTCTCCACCTTCTGGCTATTTTGTAAACAATGCTGCTATGAATATTCACGTACAAGTATTTGTCTGAATATCTGTTTTCCGTTCTTTAGGGTATATATAACCCAGGATTGGAATTGCTGGGTCATGCGGCTAATTCTATGTTCAACTTTTGGAAGAACCCCCAAACTCTTTTCCACATGGCTACATCACTTTACATTCCCACCGGCAAGGCACAAGGCTTCAACTTCCTCACATCCTCAAATACCTGTTGGTTTCTGCTTGTTCCACCAGAGCCTAATGTCGTGAAATGGTATCTCATTCCCCCATTTTTTTGTTGTTGTTGCAAAAAGCATGGCCATGAAGTTTATTGATATATAACTTACCTAGAATAAAATACACAGATCCAAAGTTGAATTCACTTCAAGGTGTTGTCAACAACTGTCAAGACCTGATATGCAACTACCACTCGAGACAAGATCTAGAAAGCTTCCGGCACATGAGGATGTACCTTACGCCCCCTCTTCCAGTCTACTGTCTCTTCTTCCAGACACAAACACATGGTGACTTCATCACCAGGGGCCACTTCTGCTGTTCTAGAACTTCTTATAAATGGAATCCTATTGTACGGGCTTCCTTTTTTCAACATGATACTTTTTTTTACACTCATCCACTGTATCACTCATGTCACTAGTTCCCTCCTTTGTATGGCTGGGTGGTCCTTCACAAGATCAACACACTAGTTTGTACATCCACTCACATAGTGGTTGATTTGGGTCGAATCCAGTTTAGGGCTACAATGAGTAAGGCCACTATGAACATTTTCATCCAAACCCCTCTTGTCCTATAAGATCAGTTTTGAGGGATGCCTGGGGGGCTCCGTCGGTTAAGCGTCTGACTCTTGATTTCGGCTCAGGGCGTGACCTCACAGTTGTGCCGACAGTGCAGAGTCGGCTTGAGATTCTCTCTCTCTCCCTCTCTCACTGCCTCTCCCCTCAACTCTCTCTCTCTCAAAATAAATAAACTTTAAGAAAATGAATGAATGAATGAATGAATGAAAAGATCAGACCGAGTGTTTCCATTTAATCCATCTGAACGTGATGAAGTGGGGGCAGGGGGTGAGGGAAGGCTTCCCCTTAGTCCACAAGAGCAACAGCGACAGAACTTGGGTTAAAGAACTTGGGTTAGGTTCCTATCTTTCCTGACATCTGCAGCCTTGAGAGGAGGAATCTACCAGTCTACCAGCATGGCATGCTCATGTGCCATGATGGGGAATCCACACAGCAGGAAAAAATATATACATGTGTATATGCATGCATCTGCGTGCCCATACATACATACACATCGATATACATCTACCGTATTTTAATATATTATGTGTATTAATATATTATATTTATATATGTCTTAGAAATACTATAATATATGGTAATATGTTATAATACACATATTATACACACACTACACACACACCCTGGGTGCTGAAGGTCAAAGATTCATTAATCAAGAGTATGCCTGCATGCCTGTGAGGGGGGGGTACGAAATTAGACGGGCCCCTAAACAATGAGGAATCAAAGGAAAGTACTTCATTCTTGCCTCAGATAAACAGGGATCTATAGGCTCAAGAGCTGCTTTTTAACTTCAAAGAGAATTACTAATGGAGACAAGAAAGACAAACAAAATATTGCCCATGAAGTCAAAGACTGAGAGCGAGGGAACCGTATAAAGCGTGAGAAAGAGAGCAAAAGGAAGACATCAAAGGACCACATATGACTTACGACTTATAAGTTGATAAAAGGTAAAATTCACAATTAATAGAGACTCTCATGTCTGGGGGAAGGGGTGCCAGAGAACAGAACATCAGAATTGTGGGAGAAAATGAACAAAACAGCCCTTTCCAGAAACCTCTTTAAATACTTGACACGTCAAGTTCAAAACCACATAGATAATAACATAAAGCATTTGGATGTATAACATTGAGTTCACGGATGTACATGTAAACGTGTGTATCCTATAAACAGATGCTACGTCCTTACCCCAAGCACCAACGGAACATTTACAAAAACCGATCACACATTAGGCCACAAGAAATAACCTTTAAAAATCTTTTAAAAAGCAAACATTGGCCAGCCCCCATGCAGTCCACAACACAATGAAATAAGAAAATAATAATGATCTTTCAAAGAAAAAGAATCCACACTGCATGAAGATTTGAAAACAATCTTGTAATTAACTGCCATTGTCTATACAGACTTGATACGTTTATAGGTTTATAGGGCCCGGCCCAGCGCCTGGAGCACCGCACCCTGAGGCGCCTGGTGCCCACCCAGCAAAGCCCTGGCATTCCGTGGCCCCCTACAGAGTGACACCTTCTAAGTGACACTTTTATTCAGCTATCCACCTCACTCTCCCAAAGAGAGAACTGGAAAAACTAAGGGTCCAAAGAGAAAATCAAATCTACCAGGATAAACTCACTTGAAAATATCTAAGATGGAAATAACCCATGTCAGAGCTATATGCACTCGCATCTACTCAGAGTCAAACGCATAACCTTAAGTACATTTATTATTAAAGCAAAAAATAAAAATAAAAATAAATGAACCTCAAGTGTTCTGTTGAAGACGTCAGAAAAACAAAGAAAGAAAATGGGAGGTGAAAACAGGGATAAAATTTTGCAGATACCAATGAATCAGAAACCAGAAAAACAAATTGCACCGTTGGATAAATAAATGCAAAGTGATTTAAAATAAAGAGATGATCTTCTGGCAAATCAATTTTATAAAGGAGGTAAAGTTATTCTTTGCACATTCATTGATTATATGTATAGAAATCATGATTATTATTCAAAATAATAATTCTGAAAATAAGCGTGTAGGCCAGAGGCATAAGCAGGCATAAGGCAAACACAATGCAAAATTTTAAAAACCAACACCTTTCCTAAAGCAAAAACCATTTAGAACACAAGATGGGGAAAATACCAGTCAAAATAGTCAATAATTAACTATCTAGGAAGAACGCTGACAGTCTATGTTTAGGAAGACACAAAACATGTAAACCAATGAAGAAATACATCCTCTTCCTAGATGAGAAGACGGGGTGGGAGGGGGGAGCGCCTGGGGGACTCAGTAGGTTAAGCGTCCGACTTTGGCTCAGGTCATGATCTCGAGGTTTGTGAGTGTGAGCCCCGCATCAAGCTCTGCGTGGACAGCTTGGAGCCTGGAGCCTGCTTTGGATTCTGTGTCTCCCCCTCTCTCTGCCCCTCCCATGCTTATGCTCTGTCTCTCTCTGTCTCTCAATAATAAATAAAAATGTTAAAAAAAAACTTAGATGAGAAGACCAAAGAACAGGTGGCTGCCAGTTTTCACAAACCAAGATGTAGGTGTAATCGAACTGGGTTCTGATCACCAGCCCAGTGGGGATCCAGGGCCAACCTGACAACACTGCTATATAAGCTATACAAAGTTACAGAAATTATATAGAAGAATTGGAAGATGAAAAAGAGTTAAAATTCTTTTCTTTAAAATGGTAAAGGGCTTGCCCCAAGATGTTAAAAAGTTTAATAATGCTGGGGTGCCCGGGTGGTTCAGTTGTTTGAGCATCTGACTTCGGCTCAGGTCATGATCACACAGTTCGTGGGTTCGAGCCCCGCGTCGGGCTCTGTGCTGACAGCTCAGGGCCTGGAGCCTGCTTCGGATTCTGTGTCTCCCTTGCTCTCTGCCCCTCCCCTGCTCACACTCTGTCTCTCTGTCTCTGTCTCTCAAAAATAAGTAAACATTAAAAAATTTAGATTTAATAAAGCCACAATAACGAAAATAAGTCAAATTTAAAACCTATTCTAATAAATAAATGCAACATATGATAAGACGGGGTTACAAATTAAGGACTCTACTATTTCTTTATCAAGTGGTTTTGGGGACATCGGCTACTTAGGAGTTAATTCTGGATTGATGAGCCAGTTCATTACTGTTATTTATTAATAAGGATAAAGATATTGATATTAACAGCGTTTTGGGGGCACTTCAGCCACGGCCAGGCATTGTGCCAAAGGATTTACATGCATTATCTCATTTAATCCCGACAACTTCTATAAAGTAGGTGTTATTACTTTTAGATCATCAGTTCCAACCAACTCACTTAGAAATGAGCACACCAAGGCCCAGAGAAGGCAAGTGACTTGGTCAGGGTCACCGCGCCGGGCACAGAGCCAAGATGAACAGTGTGTCCAGCATCACGCCGGTCTAAGCATACCGTTTCCAATTACCGCCTTGTTTTACGGAACACCGCTCTCTGGGGTCTGCGAGTCTATGGAGCAAGAGTAATCACAGCAGAGAGACTCCGAGAGAACAGAATAACACATGCAAATGGAACATCGGGGAGGGTTCTCAGAGGCAGAAGCTGAGGATCCAAATCAGGATGTGACCAGCCAACACGGGTGCTTTTGTCAAAGGTGTCGAGGGAGCTTTTAATAGACCAGACACCAGGACCGCGCGCGGCTCACTGCCTCTCTGCAGACAGTCCCTCTGCAGCTCAGCTCTGTCCTGACGCACTGGCTCGGCTCACCAGGGCTCGGAAAGCACAGGGGGCTCCCTGGGCATCTATCACCCCCACCACCATCACCACTTCGACGGACTCTGGCCAGCCCCCCCCCACCCCGCCCCCAGTGTGCTCTTGCAGCGTCTGCCTTGAGACAGAGGCTTTGCAACCCAGGGCTTGCTCAACAAAGCAACACATTCCTTCCTGAACATCCTGCCTGGACAGAAATCTTTCCAAAGATGCTCATCATAAAGTTGAAAGAGGACACATCTACCTATAATTCAACGGCTAACTGCTATAGGGTTTCTTTTCTTTTCTTTTTTAAGCTTGTTTATTTGAGAAAGAGCGCACTATCAGGGTAGAGGCAGAGAGAGAGGGTAATAGAGGGTCCGAAGCGGTTCTGTGCTGATAGCACAGAGCCCGACGCGGGGCTCGAACTCACAAACCGTGAGATCATGACCTGAGCTGAAGTCGGACGCTTAACCGACTGAGCCCCCCAGGCGCCGAAGCTATGGGGTTTCTTTTGGGAGTGATAAAAGCATTCTGGAATTAGACGGTGGTGATAGCGGAACAGCATGGAAATATATTAAAATCCACTTCAGTTTAAATGACGAATTCTATGTTATGTCACTTTTATAATAAAAACATAAAAATTCAGAAAAAGAGGGGCGCCTGGGTGACTCAGTCAATTGACCATCCGACTCCTGATTTCAGCTCAGGTCGTGATCCCTGGATCGTGGGGTCGAGCCCTGCATGGGAGCTCAGCGTGGAGCCAGCGTGGAGCCTGCTTGGAGCCTGCTTGAGATTTCCCCTCTCTCTCCCTCTGCCCCTCTCCCCTGCTTTTTTTTCTCTCTCTCTAAAATAAAAAATGTTTTTAAATTGGAAAAGAAAAAAGAAAACCTAAGAAAAAAATACTTAAATTTAAATATGAAACTACCTATAAAAGTAGCTCTATATTTACATTTAAATGTATGTAAATGTATGTACAATTTTAAATGTGTGTAAAAGCAAAGAAAAACCCAGAACATCCAAATTCAATAATTTCCTTATTAAATATGCCCAATAATGATTCTGATAATGAAGCACAACATAAGATTGCAAAGAAAAAGACCCGTGGGCCAATGATGGGCACACCGGGAGGGGGTACCCTAAACACAGGCTCCAGGTTCCCATTTACCTCTTTGATCCAGGACTCCTAACCACCCATCACTGGACCTCGGTTTCCCCACAGGTAAAATGGGCACATTGAATTAGGTAGTTGACAGTCCTTTTCAATGATATGAACCAAAGCAGGCTTTAGCGTGATTTAAATAAATAACTAAAACAATCTGATGAGAGGTTAGTCTCCTCAGAAGGAATATATCCAGAACCAGAATGTTCCTGGGGTCAACAACGGCCTCCCTTCTCCTGCACCCTCTGGCTGCACTTCTGCCAGCAATGCGTGTTGCTCTAACCCGGTTCTGGAACCGTGGGACCCTCTGGATGCCCAGGAGCACATGCGCCTCAAAGCAGGGGGCAAGGCGGTGGAACCACAGTCAGGGAATCTGTCCAAAAGGCAAGGCCACCGCACTGCCCTTGCGCCCAGGGCGCCCACGGCAGCAGCCTGCGCGTCTGGGATGTACTTCTGAAATCCGAGGAGCAGGAAAATAATTTCCACCACGATCCAGCCAGCTCGGGGCTCCCATTCTGGAAAAGATCCAGTGAGAGAATTTCGGGATGAGGCCAGGAAGTAAAAGGTTACCCAGGCAGAGAAATGAGGGAAAGAAAAGCCCCGTTACCCATATTTGGATCTAAGACAAGAGGAAGGGACCCTGCTCTGGATCAAGTCGAGGACAGGGCAGGAAAAGGACCTGAGGGTCCCCTCTAGGAGGTCATCGCTCCTTGACAGATGAGGACACAGGCTTGGGGACCCTGAAGATGGGGACTTGGAGGCAGCTGGAGCCGTCATGGGCCGCTGGATCGTGCCCAGGGGTCCCTGCTCACACCTGGACACCTCCTGCTGCAAGCGGCCCTCCTGCGAAGCAGAAGGAAAAAGCCCTGGTCTGGCTCAGAGCGGGCTTCCCTCTTTGCAAGCAGCAGTTAACACTGGCCCTGCCTAGCGCACAGGACTGGAGTGGAGCGGAAATAAAATAAAGCCCCGTGAACCCTTGCAAATTGTAAACCACCACGCAGATGTTAGGAAATGCAATTATCATTTGGGCAAGTATTCTTAATGCCTATCTCAAGAGAAAAAGAAAAAAAATTTTAATCTTAAAGGTCCATTAGAGAAGAGAAAACACCAGGGTGTGCTACCCCAGCTCCTTCACCCCGGAGGATTTAGTAAATATTCAACATTCAGAAGTAATCAACGAATACAGAGCTAGAGGTACCGAGAAGCTATCGAAGCTTATGCTTCAGGGTCCCTCACAAACATGGGCCCCTCTGGGCCCCTGAAATGGTGCTAACTGTGAGTGCACATGGTCAGAGGTTTCTATAAAATTTGCAAAAGCAAAATACTTTCATTGCAATTGGCTAAGTGCCCTGTCTACTTCTGTGACAGTTTCCCCCCATAGGGTGGGGAGGAGTGGCAGAACAGAGGGTTATTTGGGATTTGATTTGGGACATTTAAGCTGGGAATACATTTTTAAGGTCAGTGGGCTACGTGTATGACGGTTCTCAGTCTTCCATATAATGGTGAGCTTCCCTGAGATAGGAATAGCTTCCAAGAATACTCATAGGGTCATCAATTCAAAGTATATTTAATACAAGTGACCACAAAAAAAAAAAAAAGCGAAAGCCTTGAAATCCTACAGCTCATATAGCAAATGGATAGGAGTCACCCCAAATTCGACAACAATCCCAAAATTTAGACGACATTGCCAATACTGAGTTGTGAGGCTAAAATTAATTTTCTTAAGTATCAACTCTTTTTTAAGTTTATTTATTTTTGGGGTGGGTGGGGGAGAGAATCCCAAGCAGGCTCCACACTCTCAGCCCAGAGCCCGACATAGAGCTCGATCTCACAAACTGCGAGATCATGACCTAAGCTGAAATCTAGAGTGGGACTCTTCACTGACTGAGCCCCCCAGGAGCCCCAAGCGTCAACTCTTTAAAAAAAAAAAAAGGATCAATCAACCGTACTGGACGAGAGACTGAATTACCTTTATATTCTCTCCGTAGGAAAAGACATTCCAGATTGTTCGAATATGAAGAGTGTAATAACATGTGGTCAAAAACATAAGAAAAAGGATTATAAAGGGGTATCAGGTAGCTAATAAAAACACACTAGTATTCCCAGACTTTGTGATGTCTGTGATATTTGTCAGCATTTTTAACTTGGCAATATTTTTTTACAATTTTTTCCTCATTCTAGATATTTACTTTTGCACCTAATTCTGTATTACTGAATTTGCATTCTCTTTTTTTAAAAAAGGAAGCCAAAATTGTATAAGCTTCAAGCCCTGTAAACCCTGAATCCCATGTACCCTGAGTGCTCTGATATGTGTTCCTTGGAATAGAGGACTGAGTTATGAAAAGAAGCTCAGAATTTTCCCTTCGTAAAAACAAATGCTCTAACTTTAAAGCATCTCCACCACGAGCCAAAAGAAAATGGATTTGAGAGTAGAGGGTAGAATGGTTCTAAGGAAAGAAAAAACCTTCTAATGAGGAAAGCTCACAGAACCTTTTACTGGGAACCCTGTGAGAAAATTCTTTGTCTGGAATTGATGGAAAAATAATCTTACCCGAGTACACATTGACGCTGACTCCCAGAGAGGAGAGGCTGGCTTTTCAAACTCAATGAAAAGCCTAACTTTTTTTTTTAACTGATTTATATGCACACACTTATATATGAGGATAATTTGAGGGTGGCTTGTGATTTAATCAGTTAAAATAATTAACCCAAGGGGCGCCTGGGTGGCTCAGTTGGTTGAGGGTCCGACTTTGGCTCAGGTCATGATCTCATGGTTCGTGGGTTTGAGCCCCATTTCCAGCTCTGTGCTGACAGCTCAGAGCCTGGAGCTTGCTTTGGATTCTGCGTCCCCCTCTCTCTGCCCCTCCCCTGCTCGTGCTCTGTCTCACTCTGTCTCTCAAAAATAAATAAATGTTCAAAAAACATTTTTTAAACAATTAACCCAAGACAAAAAATGGAAGCACAGATTATAAGAGCGGGGAAGAGGGCAAAATCTGTCCTGGGAACCACCCGGCAAAGGCACATCACAGCTGCTCTCCCCACCTCAGCTCTGGGAGGACTCGTCCAGCTAAGATCACCACCCCCCTCTGGGTCTCTCAGAGCCCCTCCTGCCAGGAGTCCTTTCTGGAAGCCTCCTCCACACACTGACTGGTGCCCTTCCCTCTCTGACAATCCTCTCTCGTCCTGGCAAGCCCTTTCCCGGGGGCCTCGAAGATCCCCATGCCACAGCCAGTGTGGCTCCAGCCTCTTCCCAGTAAACCCCCCTTATCTGCTTTCCCTGAAACCTGGCCCTCCCCAAAGATGCAGACACCCCTCCTCCCCAAGGTGGACTCATCACCCAAGTCCTGAGTCCACGTGAGACATTCTCTCCAACCCCCCACCATTTGCACTATATTCCTCCCTCCTCTTCCCTTGTGCTAGGCTTTCCCTTTGGCATGTAAACATGCTCTCCTGTCTGGCTGAGGCTCTTCTGTCCATGCATCCATCCATCCATCCATCCACTCATTCATTCACTCAACAAATATGGAAGGAGCATCTACCACATGCCTCACACAATGCTCAATGTCTTTCCCTTCTGCCTAGCACTACTGTTCCCACACTCTGCCGACTCCCTGATTCGACCCCTGTCTCTCCCCCTAGGCTCAAAGGTCTTCATGTAGCTGTAGCTGTGTCTCAAACCCCGTGTGTTTGCTAAACTGAAAATAAGGTCTCACTCTCGCTGTCAGGGGCGCAAGCATGCCAGTTCTCATTAGGATGAACAGGCATTTGCCTGAGTTTAGGGCACAGAAGAAAGCATTCCCTTGAAAAAGGGTGGGATTTCGCGCACCAACCTCCACCATGTGGATGCTTCTCGAGTTTATTCCCATGAACGCAGGATTCAGCAAAAACACAGGGGCCCTGGGGAAAGCGGAGTTCTCATTTATCACCCAGGGAAAGCTTGGAGAACCTTGTGAAAGAAATAGTTAACACATCGGGGACAGTCGGTCACCTGGACCCTAGCAGGAATGAGGAGGAATCAGGTTCGTTTCAGAATAGAATTGGGTCCTGATGATAGCTCATCTTCATCCCAGGAGGCTAACCTGCAATGTCTGGGTCACTTTTTTTTTTTTTTTTTTACAAATGAATTTTCAAAACATTGAGTAGAAGATTGTTCCTGCACAGGGAGGTGGTTAGGTCAAAATGGATTTTTCTGATATCAGAAAATATATATAATTTTCTCCCAAATTCAGAACTACTGACACAATTTTCAGCACAAGGAAGCCGTGGCGCATTAACACTCCAGTTGACTTCAGAAAGGGCTTAATCCGGTGATAGGATCAAAAGGAAAAGGTGAAGCAATGGCAGAAGATCACAAATAAAAGAGGCAACGCATGTCTCTGTGATATTCATTAGTTCCCCCTGAGAAGCTGCCTCATGGACCCGTCATGCTCTGGGCCGCCACCGCATGCAGGAGCCAAATCCAATCAAAGCCACATCAGCAGGTCTGAAATATCCATCTCTGGCCGGTGCATCTGCATCTGGACATTTTCAGATTCCAGCACACGGGCTACTTTCTTGTCTGCACGGAGCTGGAGCTCAAGTGGGCCAATTCCTTTGAGCTAAAGGGCATTCTGTCTCCCTCCCTCCGAGAGGCAGCCACATGCTGGAGATCTGACACAGCCACCTCTCCTCCACCAGCAGGATGAGGCCATCAGGACCGCCTCTACCTGCGCAAGTCACCAGGCGCACGCTCTAGGGTATATGGCGGCACAGGGGATCGGCCAGAGTGTAGAGCAGGGGTGGGTGATGGGTTTCTCCTGAGGTTAACTTTCAAGGAAGGCCTTGAAAATTAATCAATCTGTGTATATATCAAGGTTGAAATGTTCTACTCGCCCATCTATGAACACATTCTCATTTTCTGGCCTGGCCATTGCCCACCCTCCTGCTACAGACTGAATATTTGTG
>CM053564.1:24626894-24660771 GCA_028646485.1 Cryptoprocta ferox
TTCGAGGCTCCAGAAATCTGAGAACAGATGCTCACTGTTGTAAGCCACCCGGTTTGTGCTCATTTGTCACCAAAGTCCTGAGAAACTAACACAAGGGTGCAGGTGACCCGGGACAAGTCACTTAACCTCTCTGAGCCTCAGTTTCCTCATCTGTGACTGGGGATACTCATACTAGGATTGATTCATAGGGTTGTTATGATGGATTGAGTAAAAAGCATAGAGTGGTAGTTAATTTTATGTGTCAACATGGCCGGCCCAGGGAGCCCAGATTACACATTCTTTCTGGGTGTGTCTGGGCAGGTGTTTCCGGCGGGTCAGTGGACCCCATTTACCCATCCGTAGACCGCCCTCCCCAGGGTGGGTGCCATCACCCAATCCATGGAAGGCCCGGCTAGAACAACAGGCAGAGGAAGGGGGAATTCAATCCCCTTTTTCTTTCTGCCTCACTGTTGAGCTAGGACAGCTCACCTCACCTTCTCCTATCCTCGCACGGGGGTAACGTCATCGGCTCCCCTGGCTCCCAGGCCTTCAGACTCAGACTGAAATACACCAGGGGTTTTCCTGGGTCTCAAGCCAATTCTTGTAATAAATCTTCTCTTTCAACATATATATATAATAAGTAATAATAATAATTATAAGAATGAAGTTTAAGTAATAATATAATTCTTATGTATATGTAATATACTTATAATTGATAATATATTTATAAATTAATAGTATATATTCTATATAACACATATTAATCATGTTATACAATAACACACAAAAATATATAATACATAATAGTGATAAGATACATAGTCATTAGTATATCTTATATGTAATTATTACTTGTTATACACTCCATAATTTTATTTATTATTATATATTATGTTATTACCATTACTTATTGTTGGATCCCTCCTCCCTCCCTCTGCCGGGCACTTCTCAAAGGTGAAAATGAATTGCCTAGCCTGACTTTCCCTTAAGTCCCGTCAGACAGAATTTCAAAAAAACATGCCCAATTATCTCAGGCTCCAAATACCAGCTTTACTCTCAAATTAATTTTTCACACTAAAAAGAACAATGGATTTCAAGTTTCTTTCCCCTCGGTGTAACTGAAATGTCTTCCTTCCGGGGTGACCACGCAGGGCAGGAAAGCAACGTGCAAATAAGGGAAGACAGGACCACAGGCGGTGATCCTGAGAAGATAAACTGCGATGGCCGCTATTCCTAAAAGGAGAAATCTCTCCCCTCCCCAGGACTACTTGCTTCCTTCTTTTCTTCCTTTCTTTATATTCACAGAAGTGTAATTCGTATACAACCTCCCCACACACATGTGTAATGTAAACCATTCGGGAGTCTGGACCCTTGCATACGTCCCTGAAGCCATCAGCACCACCCAGGGAATAAACATAGCCATCACCTCCCAAAGTCTCCCTGGGCTCCTTTGAATTTGGGGGGTTTTGTGGGGGAGGGGCAGGAGCTGGTGGTTAACTACGTTTAACGTGAGATCTACTCTCTTAAATTTTTTAAGCGCACAGTACAGTGTTGTTAACTACAGGCACTATGTTGTACAGCGGATGTTTAGAACTCCTTCATCTTGCCTATCGGAAACTTTATGCCCACTGAATATCCAGCTCCCCTCTCCCCGATCCCTTGGCAACCCCCATTCTACTCTCTGGTCCTATGAGCTGGGTTATTTAAAATATTTCATACAAATGGAATCATGCAGTATTTGTCTTCCCATGACTGGCTTATTTCACTGAGCATAATGTCCTCCGGGTTCTTCTGTGTTGTAGCACCTGGCAGGATGGCCTTCATTCATGCCAACGGTCCACTGTATGTATCTACCAGATCTTCTCTACCTATTCATTTGCTGATGGATATTTAGGGTGTTTCCACCTCTTGGCTATTGTGAAAAAGCTACAAATGGGCAAATGCAAGCATCTCTTTGATGTCCTCATTTCCATTCTTTCGGATACATACCCAGAAGTGGACTGCTAGATCATACGGTAGTTCCAGTCTGTTCCCTCTGTTCTATTTTTAATTTTTTGAGGAACCTCCTACTGTTTTCCATAGCAAAGGCACCTCTGGACATTCCCAGCAGCAATGTATAAGGGTTCCAACTCCTCTCCATCTTCGCCGACACTTAGCTTTTTTGGTTTGTTTTGGATTTTTAGTTTTGGGTTTTTTTGGGGGGTTTTGTTTTTTAATAAAAGCCATCCTACCGTGTACGTGGTAGTTTCTCATTTGATGTGCGTTTCCCTGGTGTTTAGTGAGGTGGAGTAACGTTTCACGCATCTGTTGGCCATTTGTAGGTCTTCTTTGGAGAAAGGCCTATTCAAGTCTTTGCCAGTATTTTAATTGGATTACTTGAGGGTTTATGCTATTGAGTTGTAGGAGTTCCTGACATACATTGAATATTAAACCCTTATCCGATATATAGCTTGCAAACATATCCTCCCATTCTGTAGGCTGCCTTTCCATTCTGCTGATTGTCTCCTTTGCTGCGTAGATGCTTTTAAGTTTGACATGGTCCCATTTGTCTGTTTTTGCTTTTGTTGCTTATGCTTTTGGTGTCATATCCAAGAAATCACTGCCAAGACCAATGTCAAGAAGCTTTTTTAAAAGGTTTTCTTCTAGGAGTTTTACCTTTTCAGGCCTTATGTTCAAGTCTTTAATCCGTTTAGAGCTGGGTTTTTTTTTTTTAAAGTTTATTTATTTATTTTGAGAGAGGGAGTGAGCAAGCAGGGGAGGGGCAGAGAGAGAGGAAGAGAGAGAGAATCCGACTATCAGCGCAGAGCCCAACGTGGGGCTCAAACCCACGAACCGTGAGATCATGACCTGAGGTGAAACCAAGAGTCAGGCGTTCAACCGACTGAGCCACCCAGGCGCCCCTGCTCTCTGCTTTCTAATGGCCTTTTTCAGTGCTTCCAGATCACCTAAGAAAGCTCAGACACACGGTGATGCAAAACACTTCTCCTTCCACCTGTGCTGTGCCCCGGGCCGCTGTCTCCCGGCAATTCTTCCTCATCCTCTCGCCCCTGCAATCCACAGACCTTTACAGGTACCCCTACTGCACGCTGGCCACTATGCTAAGGTACTGGGGACACACAGGCAAACCTTTATGGCACTTACATTCTGCTAGGCAAGGGAAACAAGAGACAAGTAAATATTATAACCAATGATAAACTGAAGTGCAGGGAGTAATGAGTGTTATGGAGAAAACAAAGCAAGTAAGAGCACGGGGAGCGACGGGAGCTAAAGGGTTGAACTATAGGACGGGTGGTCCATTGCGCCTTTGTTTCCATCTCTCTGCAGCAAGATCAAGTTCTCCTAGGGCTCCGTGAGTCCGGACAAAGCACTAGGCCCCAACTTAGAGAAGGAAGCTTTGGAAGCTGGGCAACAATAGAACGAGGCAGCCCACGCCTGAGAGAGAGGTGGTTCTCTCGCCTGGTCCTGCAAAAGCGACCCTGCTTCCTTCCTCCTGCTGGCCACGCCTCCCCACAAAGTCACCAACAAAGAGCCATCCCCTTCCTCAACCTGCAGACCACCTGAAATGTTTTCTCCCTCCTCGTGCCCTCAGGGGAACCGTGGCAGATGCGGCTCACGCATGCATCAGGCTCCAGGCGAAGTGTTCACACCAATGGCCCCATGACTCAGTGGGTCTCACGCCCGAGCAGGCACTGGTGTCACCTGCAGAGCTTAGTAAGCACTGGTCCGTCAGTGGACCCCTCCCCTGCCCCCGGAGCTTCTGGTTCTGGATCTGGCGAGGGCCCCAGGAATCTGTACTGCTGCGGTTGCTGGATTCGGGACCCCCGCTCTGAGAACGCTTGCTGTGATGGAGGGATTAGATCTACTTGACCCAGGCAGGAGACTGGGGTTCTGGGGAGGAAACCATTCACCAGGACAGCAGGGGGCAAACTCAACCCCTTCACGTTATTTCTGCGTTCATGTTATGGGGCCTCCCACCACTGACACCACTCCGCACTCTTCTTGGGGACCTGAGTCCTGAGACAGACCCTTGCAGGCTGCATCAGCCCGTCTACGGAGACCAGCCCCTCTACGGAGACCGGACACCAGAAGGCAGGGGTCATGGACCCCCAGAGGTGGGTCCGAGACTGGCCCCCTGCACACCACTACCTTAATACCCCTGTTGTGGGTCGGAAGGCCAACTTTCCTCAAGGAGTTCTGGCCTTCACCTTGAAATGCGAATCAGAAGAAAGCCCTGAGCTTTCCCATCCACCCAGAACCTGCGGCACCCACAGGCCTGGCGCACCTGGCAGGGAGACGAGGTCGTTTCCAGTCAGACC
This sequence comes from Cryptoprocta ferox, assembly GCA_028646485.1. Lineage (NCBI taxonomy): Eukaryota > Metazoa > Chordata > Mammalia > Carnivora > Eupleridae > Cryptoprocta > Cryptoprocta ferox. The sequence goes on from CM053564.1 coordinate 24,631,190, forward strand.
AAAATCAGCCAGGTGACATCTGCCAATGTGTTTTAACCTATTACTGTGTGCACTGACGTACACTTGACAAATGTCTTCTAAGGGGCTCTGTGGGAAAATCAAGCATGTGAAAGTGGATCACTGAGAAAAGCCGAACACCTCTTGAAATGAATGGTGTGCGGGAGTCAGCTCTGCGAGCGGCTGTTAAATATTCAGAAACTTTGCAAGCCGGTTGTCAATTACCAGTAGCCTGAAATTGACCGTGGCAGGAACATTTGCCAAGGCCCCCAGCCCACCCCCATAGACCCGCTCAAACTGTGCTCACCAGCACAGCCCTGCTCGACAGCGAACATGCGGATTTCTGTGCTGTGCTTCGCAGCCAGGCATCTGTCTGTGGGTTTACATCTCTAAAACGAGTCTTTGAAATTAAAATAGAGGTCAGTGGAGACCTAGGATTCATTCCTTCTCTCCCTCCCCCCCCTTACCCCGCTCTCTCTCTCTCACACACACAATCTCATTAGAGAACATTTTTTTAGAAGTGCTGCTACTGCACTTGACCGTCAGTAACCATCAAACTTTTCATAGCTCATCATAGAATGCTTAGCCAAGGGCTCTTTATTCTGCTCCCTTTTTTACTTCCCAGAAAGAAATATTTGTTGTCTCCGACGTACAAATGAGAACGCAGCTTCCTAATAAATTTTGCTCCACACAAACTTTGAACGTGATATTCTGGCACGCAGAAGATAGAAAGCATCGACCACGAATGGGAATAGCTCATTGTCCACCTTCATGCAACTGTTTGCTGACTTTGCTAACAGAGGGAAAGGGGTATATAGCATGAATAATTCAAATCCCCAGAGAGCCCAAAATGCGACATTTTAGCCAAACTTTCAACAACAGCCATAACCAGGGGAAAAAATAATCCAGCCTACATTTCATTATCTTCCATTCCTCCTGTCTGAACCAACCGAGAATGGCATTGAGCAGTAAAACAAATGGTCCAAGGGGGAGAAGGAATAATCCACCAACTATATAAACAGCTCCTTTTATGAGCAAGAGTTGACAGTGTTTGAAATTGGAGCAAGGTCTCCAATCACATTGCAGCGGACTGGTATCTGGGAAGGAAGGTGACTGATCACAAGAGGTTGTGTTCGCCCAAAGAGAATTTTACATTAAAAATCACAGCAGAACGTGCTGCCTCTACTCCTGGCAGTTTTCTTGCCATTTTCATGGGATTATATGTATATAAAACGGTTAAAAATAACAAAGCAGATGAACACCAGTCCTCCCGACCTTCACTGCTAATAACAGTAATGCTCTACTTCAGTCCTGGGGTTTAATCTAGCAACAACCCAATAGCGATAAAAACAATCATGCCCTTCTTTCTTCTGCAGATGGCACTTTTCCATTTTCAAGCCTCTTCCTCACTCTCCGGTAGGGTGGGCAAGCCGCCACGATTATCTCCATTTCACAGATGGGGACAGGCAAGCGCAGGCTCTAAACGATTTGCTGGATGTTGAGGGCACGGCAAGTGGCAGAAAGGGAATTCGGTTCCGGGCTGCCAAGAGCATGTTCTTCCCACCACGCTTGTTACCGTACCCAAGTCTCTCACCAAAGCCTCGCTAGCTTCGGGGAACAAAGTGCACCCGTCCCCAGGGAATCCTGCAGTCGGCTTCCTCAAGAAAGAGGCTCACGGGAGCGATCACTGAGGCTGGGGTTTTAAACAATGCATTCCTGTCCTTCCACGTAGAAAAATCTGCGCACGTAACAGAATGGCTAAAAAGATAACCTGAGAACACCAAGTGTCGACGAGGACAAGGAGCAGCTGTAACTCTGATACACTGTTGCTGATAATACAAACGCTGGTCACCAGGGGGTCCAGCAATCCCACTCGCAGGTATCCACCCAAAAGAAATGAAAACATATGTTCGCACAAAGACTGTATATGAATGTTTCACACAGCTTTACTCATGATTGCTTCACATTGGAAACAACCCAAATGTTGTCCATCCGTACGCTGGACAGCCACTCAGCAAGAAGAAGGAATGAATGCCTCCCAAGAGGCCACATGGCTCGAATCTCACTTAAAGGAAAAACCTGAATGAGGGCTGGTGGTTTTTCAATGCATTCCTGTAAGATCAGAGCCTTTGAAGGGGCACCTGGGTGGCTCAGTCAGTTAAGCGTCCGACTTTGGCTCAGGTCATGATCGCGCAGTTTGTGGGTTCGAGCCCCGTGTGGGGCTCTGTGCTGACAGCTCAGAGCCTGGAGCCTGCTTCAGATTCTGTGTCTCCCTCTCTCTCTGCCCCTCCCCTGCTCACATTCTGTCTCAAAATAAACATTTTGAAAAAATTTAAGAAAAAAAGATCAGAGTCTTTGAAAAAACACTACTAGAACTTGAAGCAAAGCCAGCTTTCGGGACACAAGGTATCTGAGAGGGGTCCGGTGTTGAATGCGGGGTGGTTTCGAAAGGGTGGCCATCTCTTGACATTACAGCACTGGCGACAGGGATCTGGGATTGAGGTGGACTGGTTTTTTATTTTTTTTTCTGTCCTGTGATTTTGTTTTGTTTTGTTTTTAAGAAAAGGGGCAGCACCTTTAGACAGAAAATATCGAAAGTAAATGAATCGGCAGCACATTGTTATTCTCAGCTTCTCTAACACACATGAATGAGTGTGTCTTTAAAAGCTTTTGTCAGCTTGCTTTAGAAATGAAACTTGATATTATTAAGAGTATCCAATATGAAACAATTATATAAGTGTAAATGGGAAATTCATTTAAAGGGTCATGATGAAATCCCTGGAAAATGCCTTCCTGATCTTCTTTATTTTATTTTTTTTTTGTCTTACTAAATAAGGTCAGATATGAGGAGGACAAAACTAAGTCAGCATGCAGAATTTAAATTACTTGAATTGCTTTCTTTTCTTTTTTCTTTTTTTCCACGCAGCTGAACTTCAGAATGTGGGAGGGGGATAACAGCTTAAACCCAAGCTAAGCTCTTCTGTTCTGTATCAAACGGCAATTACTCTTCACTATTTTTTTTTATCCGTCCGTTCAGCAAACATCCACCGCCTCAAACAAATTTGCTAAAATAGGCAGAAGAGCGTGGGGTTCGGAGCACAGCCAATAAATTGAGAAGAGCTGAAGCTGCGTGAGCGTATATCAGGTCCATTATATTATTCTCTTTACTTTGTGTGTTTGGGAAATTCTATAATAAAAAATCGAAACAGAGGAGACAGAGAGAGGAAGAAGGAAAGGGAGGGGGAGAAAGAGAAAGAGAAAACGGCTCAAGGAGCCAGAAGGTCAGGGTGCAGACAGATCCCTGCTCCTCGCATTTGCTGTACACCCTTAGGTGAGTTCCTTAACCTCTCTGAGCTTCAGCTTCCTCTTTGTACAATGGCACTGACAGTACCTAATCACAAGGTCGCCGCGAGTATTAAGTGAGGTTAAAGCACATGTATTTAGATGTGTGGGGGAGCAGGGAGACATATTTCTAAGTGCCTACTATGTGCCGGACATTATACGCAGCAATGTGATTACATAGATACACACACACGCACACACACACGCACACACACACACGTATTTCCTAAAGCTACTCAATCAGTACAACATGGTCCGCCGAATATATTAACTCTCCGATCCTGAGTTGATACCCCACGCTGTGCTCCAGTCGGTCTTTTTAACACACGTATTGAATGGGCTGAACTCGGTGGGATAAAAAGGCAATGGCTTCTCGGTCCTTCCATCATTGCCCCTGCTAAGCTCTGCCTGCCCCCCTTTCTTGCCCGGTGATCACCTCGGGCAGATTCTTCAGCCTTCCCTTCACTCTGTTATAAGAACAAAACATGTCAGGAAATTATGAGTCCGTTTTAAGATGTAAAAGGCGCAGTGTGAACACTTCCATTCACATCCAATTCCCGGCTTGGTCCCCCCACCTCCGCCCAGCCCACCCAACACAGGTCAAGGGCCTGCATAGGCAGGTGGGCCGCCGGCTGGTCCTCCAAGCTTCTTCCTCCTCCAACCCCACGTCCCAGCTCCTCGAAGGTGGAGGGAGAATGGGTTAGATAGAGCAAGAGAAGCAAACATCTGCCTTTCAAAGACGCTGCTGAGGTCCGGCAGGCGATCCACGGTTGGTTCTCTTGCAGGGCACATCTGAGGGGTTCCCCCAGGCCATGCCGTGAAGACCTCCACAGGACAGGGCTCCTGGATGTGGCAACTCACTCTCTTGGGAATCTCACTGGACCTGACTTTGGTCATCTCAGGACCTGGATCCTCCCCCCAGCAGAGCTCCCTGTCCGGCCTGACTTCCTGCCCCCCAGGCTTCCAAGAGGTCACAGGAGACTTGCACCTGCTTGCCTTGGGGGAAGGGGACACAGTGCAGGGGGCCGCCCTGCCTGCTGCTAGCTTCCTGCCTTCAAGGCCACCATGTCCCACAGGTGCCCCCAGTCCTGAGGACTCACGTCAATTTCTTCCACATTCCAGGGCTCCCAGGAACATTCTCATCAATCTCTGCTCCCTGGTCGTCAGGCAGGCCTATGAGAGCTATGGTTTGGCAAGCATCCAGCCAGAGAAGGAGATGCCAGGCTCCTCGTCTGGAAGGCACCCCCCAATCTCTATGTGGAGTCTGCTTATATTTGGGGGAGGCACTCTCACTGAGCAGAAAGCAAGCCCCCGTCTCTCCTACAACTCTCCCCCATGAACCCATCTTGTCCATACAGAGGAGAAGTCATTGAGCGTGTGGACCAAGCACACCATCTTTGAATAACGGAAAACTCTTTCTTATTGCCGTCAGCTTTGGGGCAGAACCGAAATTCCGCGGCAAAAGGAAAAGTCCCCTTCAACATCCCATTTCTTGTTTTTAAACAAAGGAACCTACTACTGTCTGTGGCTGTAAGGAATAAGCAGGATAAAAGAGGCTAAGGAAGAGCCAGAACACACAGGCGACAGTACGTTTCAAAATCCATCAGCAAATGAAGAGAACAGGTATTTACTGAAACGGATGCAAGAAATATTATCTCAAGGGAGAGCACGTTTCTGGAACTACACAGGCAAGTAGCCTTGAAAACTGCTTTCTAATATTTCCAGCTGAATTATCCCTCCTTGATAAATGATTTCCAAGTCATTTTCGGCTATTAGGTTTATTTACACCCATTTTAAAGACTACCTGACGTCCTGGAAGACACATGACTTCCTGAAGGGGAGAAAACTACAAATTCATAAGCAGGGAGATCAAGGTTAACAACGCGGCCCCCATCCTCATTCCTGGAAGGTATGGAAAGTGAGAAAGGTGTCCTAGCAACGGCGGATCTCCTGGCTCCCGGCTTTGGCGGCTGCCCGTGTGCACCCGAATGTCGACTTATAAATGGAGGAAACTGACAGACAAAACCCAGAGCCCACGACTCAGCCGCCACCTTGCAAGGTGCTCAAAAAACTTGCAGCTGAAAAACGAGATGGTCAAGTAAACGCCGATGCCCTAGGCAGTGTGTCGTCTGCCTACAGGAAACAGGGCACATTGGGGACCTTAGAAGTCATGCTGGGGAGGATTCCTGAGAGTTCTAAGTGAGCCAGGTGGCAGGACACAGAAGGACGTGGATTCCTCTTGATTAATGACACCGTCTGAACACTGAGAGTCATCCCAAATGCCTCTTATGCCTTAGCCTCCACTACCGAATTCATATCCATTTGTTTTCCTCTCCCTTCAAGCCCCTGTCCCCTCTCCACCCCCAATGACACCATTTGGGGGTCACACGGCCTTGGGGACCAGCAGAGATGGTCTTCCACATTGGATTTCTCTCCACTTGTTGAGGTGACTTAAAATTCTTCAGCTGCCCTGCGAGAGGCTGAATAATGGCCCCCAAAAGGTGTCCGGTCCTAAGGCCCATAACCTATGAATGTTACATTAAATGGCAAAATGGTGGGCATTACGGGTGTTAAGTTAGGGACCTTGACCCAGAATCTCATTCTGGATTGTCTGGGCCACCTCCATGCAATAAATAAGGACAGTAATAGGGGCGCCTGGGTGGCTCAGTCCGGCTCAGGTCACGATCTCACGGTTTGGGAGTTCGAGCCCCACATTAGGCTCACTGCTGTCAGCGCAGAGCCCGCTTCAGATTCTCTGTCTCCTCCCCTCTCCGCCCCTCCCCTACTTGCACTCTCAAAAAAAATGTGAAAAACATTAAAATAACTTTAAATAAGTAAATGAATGACAGTAATAGATAAAAAAAATAACAAAAACAAGGGTCTTCATAAGACAGACACAAAGAGAAGCAATCGGAGGAGCCATGTGACCATAAAAGCTGAGAATCAAATGTGGTCGGGGCAGCCGAGCAATGGCGGCAGCCTCTAGAAGCTGCCAGAGGCAAGGGGCAGATGTGATTCTCCCGTGGAGCCTCCGGAAGGAACACGGCACCGCCAACACATTGGCCTTAGTCCCGTAAGACTCATGTCAGATTTCTGAACTTGAGAACATAGAAGAGAATGAATGAGTGTTGTTTGAAGCCACAAAGCCTATAGTCATCTATTATAGAAACAGCATGAGATACATGTCCTCATTCCTTAAGATACACCCCAAACTCCCAGCACCTGGGGGCGGCACCAACCTCTCTCTCCTGACTCGGCTCCCGCCATGCTCCACCCACAGAACATCTGCTTCAAGCCACCCTTTATTCCTTAACCCTTCCCCCAAGAGCCTGGATTGCTGCCAACCCCCGTGCCTTTGCACATGCCACCACCTCAGACGGGAGCCCTGCGCGCCCTCCTCTCCACCAGGAAAATCTCTGCTCCTCAGGCACGCCCCAGGTGTGATGCCCCCCGCGGGGCTCTGTTGAGTCTTCTTTTTCCTCCCTGTGCAAAGTAGCCACTCAGCACCCTGCTGTCACATGGCATTCATGACTTTTTTATCGTAGCTTTATGAACACAGTCGCTGGCCTTCACCATCTCTGTAACCACAGGGATACACCTGTGTGCGTGAGACCAGGACAGAGAGGAACCCTAAAAACATGGAGAGAGGGACTCCAAACTGGATAAAGGTTATGCCCTTCTGCTTGGCCAACAAAGAGACCTACGAGAAATGAAGCATTTACTGCGCACTCAGACCCTGATGAGACAGTCAGAGAGACAGAGAAAGAGGCAGGCGTTGAAACACCAGCCACTTTGGGCAGGTGAACACAGATGGACCCTCATCAATCCCAAAGTCAAAGTGTTCAAAAGGCGTGGAGGGCCTGCTGGGAGCCACCAACCGGTGTGTGATTGTTAGAAGGGCACTTTCCAAAGTACAGTCCCCAAACCAGCAGCATCTACATCCCTTGGTGTTGTGAACTGAAAGTCTGTGTCCCCCAGAATTCTTATGTTGAAGCCCTAACCCCAGTGTGACAGTACTGGGAAGGCGGGCCTTTGAGAGGCAGTTAGGTCATGAGGGTGGAGCTCTCATGAATGGGATTAGGGACCGGATAAGAAAAGGCCAGAGAGCTAGCCCCTCTCGTTCCCCCAGGTGAGGACACGACTAGGCATCAGCAATTCATACCCTGGAAGAAGGCTCTCAAGGGACCCTGACCCTGCCGGCACCCTGATCTTGGACCTCCAGCCTCCAGAACTGGCACTTTCCAGCAGCCCAAGCTGACTAAGACACCTGGAACATAGGAGAAATGTAAATTCCCAGACTCCACCTGGGACATTGGAAACTCTAGGGACGGAGCCCAACACTCTGGTCTGCTAAGACCGCTGGGTCTTCTGAAGCCCCCCACAATTTGAGAACCACTCTTTTTAGAAGCAGGAGAAACCCAAGGACTATCTAAAGGCAGATTCCAGAGGCCTCTGTCCCTGATTTGTCTATGTGGGCCACCACAACAAGGTAACAGACTGGGTGGCGCAAACAGAAATATGTGTTCCCATGGTTTCTGGAGGCTGGAGATCTGAGAACAAGATGTGGGCAGCACTGGTTTCTTCTGAGGCCTCTCTCCCCAGCTTGTAGATGGCTCCCTTCTCACTGTATCCTCACATGGTCTTCCCTCTCTCCATGTCCGAGTCCTAATTTCCTCTCCTTCTAAGGACAGTAGCCATGTTAGATTAGTGTCCACCCTAAAGACTTCATTTTAACTCAATTATCTCTTTAAATACTTTATCTTCAGATATGGTCATACCCTGAGGTACTAGGGGTTAGGACTTTAACATATGAATTTGGGGGAACACGATTCAGCCTATAAGATTCCTTAAGAATTAAAAACTTGCCATGTGAACGCCTGCCAATGAGAAGTGACATGTACATAAGGCACCAACAGAAATATTAATCCTCACACTCTTCTCCACTGTCATCATGATGTGGAAAAGGCAGAGCTTCTCAGCCCTAAGGTGGGATTCCGGCGGTTGCCCAAGATACTGATCCCCTCTGTGCTCATGGCTCCTGAGATAGGGACCAGACCTACCAGCCCCAGCCTCTACAGCTGTCACACTTTTACTCCAGTGTACTCTACAAATGTCATTATCCTCCATGAACTGGTAATGTAGAAATGATGAGATATTAATAGTAACCACCACCTATGACTACTTAGAGGGATACATGAAGTTCATGTGCAAAACACCTGGCACAGAGGGTACAGCTACACAGGAAAATGCCCAACTGGTGTTTATTATGGTTATCATCATCATCATCATGTCATCAATATTGTCACCCTCATCTTCATCATCACCATCACTGCCATTATCAACATCATTGTCATCATCACTATGATCTTCATCACTGTCCTCCTCCTCCTCAACATCACCAATATCATCATTGCCATCATCATCATCCTCACATTATCAACACTATCATCCTCATCCTTATCATCCTCATCACCATCATCATCACCGTCATCATCACTGCCATCATCAACACTGTCATTGTCATCATCATGAACACTGTCATCATTGTCATCATCACCATCACCAACATCAACATCATTGTCATCACTGCCATCATCAATCAACACTGTCACCAGCAGCAGCAGCACTGTCAGTGTCATCATGGACACTGTCATCGACATTTTCATTGTCATCAACACTGTCATCAATGCTGTCACCATCACCAGCATCACGATCACCATCATCATCACTGCCATCATCGCCAACACCATCATGAACACTGTCATCATCATCATCACCAACATCAACACTATCATCCTCATCAGCCTCATCACCATCATCACCATCATCATCATCACCGTCATCAACACTGTCATCATCAATGCTGTCATCACCATCACGAGCATCAACATCACCATCATCACTGCCATCAACATTGTCATTGTCATCAACACTGTCATCATCACAGCTAACGGCACCAGAGTTAGCTCCTTTCCAGAAACCATGTTGAGGACACAACACACATAAAACTGACCTTCTCAGGGGCTCCACACAGAGGCTCCAAGAAGTCAGTTAACTTCCCCAAAGCACACAGGTGGCAGGTGTGGGAACCACAAGCTGCTTTTCTCAATCCCTTTAAGGTCCAAAATGGAACAGAGGCCAAGAGGTGACCCAGGGGGAGAACAGAATGTGTCTCAAATCATGATTCTCAGACGTGACTGCACATGGGACCACCTGGGGAGCTTTTAGAAACCTCTGGCACCTGACCCCACCCAGGGCTCCTGATCTAACCAGTCTGCATACAGCCTAGGCTTGGGATTTTTTCAAACCTTCCCAAGAGATTCCAGAGTTCAGGCAAGGCTGGGAACCCTGCCCCAAAGTCAGCCGCCCACTCAGGAGGGGATATGTTCTGTAGCATCCATAGGAGGCTGTCTCTCTAGGGTGAAATTCAACACCTGGGTTTTAATCCTCCTGGAATCAAACTGGCTTAAGGGATGAAAAACAGTAAATAATCTAAATAGCACCCCAAGGAGGAAAAATCCTGGGGAATGCTAAGGTTTAGCATAAAAGGGGAGGCAAAGAGTTTTTCTAGGAAATTGGGTCCCCTGAAAGCAAATGGCTTGGCTAAAAATACTTTCCCCATTTTTTCTTGGCAAATGGATCCCACACACTGAAATAATGAAGACAAAGGCCGGGTGTCAGTCAACCACCCTCTCAGCTTCTGATGTCTTCACACAGCCTGGCCTCTGCCAGGATCCAGGGAAGAATGGCAGAATTACAGAAGTGTCAAGAGATTTATAGCAGCCCCAAATTGGAAGAGACATTGCAAATTATTTGGTGGGATCCCCTACCTAGAGAAGGAAGCTCCCTGACATTGCCCCTGCCGTTTTTGCCTCTCGTCCAGGGAGCCTTACTCTTTCTAAATAGCCTACTGCAATTAAAAAAATTTTTTTAATGTTTATTCATATTTGAGAGAGAGACACACACAGAGCGTGAACGGGAGAGGGTCAGAGAGGGAGACACAGAATCGGAAGCAGGCTCCAGGCTCTGAGCTGACAGCACAGAGCCCGATGCGAGGCTCAAACCCACAAACCGTGAGATCATGACCTGAGCCGAAGTCGGATGCTCAACCGGACTGAGCCACCCAGGCGCCCCAAGCCTGGTGCAATTTTAAGCAGCACCAGTGGTAAGGGGAAGATCTGCCTCAATGCAACTTCTGTCTCCTGCCCCCGAGGCCCCTAGGGCTAAAATGAATCCTTCTTCCACATGATGCACCTGCAAATATTTAATGACAGTGATTGCCACCCACCCACCCGACACCCACAGGCCTCCTTGGCATCTTCTCCGCTCCCGTAATTTTTGTTCATAGAATGAGACAAAGGACAGCAGGTCTCCGTCCTCCACATACACTTTAATTTGTTAATGTCCCCTCTTATATTTGACCCTGTCTACTAAGCACGTTCTCCGAATGAGATCTGACCCTCTGGACGGGGGCCATTCATCACCCACTTGGATGTGAAAGCCACTGTCTTAGTCCGCTCCGGCTGCCATAACAGAATGTCGAAAACTGGGGGGCTTAAGCAGGAAATACTCATTTCTCACAGTTCTGGAGTCTGGGAAGTCCAAGATCAAGACACCAGCAGATTCCATGTCTGATGATGACCCGCTTTCTGGCTCACACACAGCCATCTTCCTGCTGTGTCCTCACGCGGTGGAAGGGACAAGGGAGCCGCCTGGGGCCTCTTTTATAATGGCCCTCATCCCGTTCATGGGGGCTCCACCATCACGACCTAATCACCTCCCAAAGGCCCTACCTCCAAATATCATCACACCGGGAATCCACTTGCAACATACGGATGTGGGGGTGGGGAGGACAAAAGCACTCAGTCTCTAGCAGTCATCTAGGACCACGGTTAGCACACAGGCTCCGGGAGCACCCAGACCTCTCATTCGGCTACCCCGCAAACTCTGAAACCGTCAGCAAGGCGCGTGACTTCTCACGTGCTTTGACAATACTTTGCTAGACCCTAGAGCACAGGACTTAAAAAGAAATGGAAAGCCATCCCCTCTGCCTTCAAGTGTACGTATAATCTATTTGAAGAGTAAAGACAAGCATGCAGGAAACTGGAAAATACAACTGCCATTCATCCCCACCTGGAATGCCCTGCTCCTGTGTCTCCTCCCACTGGGGCTCCCTCCTTTTACTCGGGGACCTGCAGCCCCGACCCCTGCCTTCCACACTTCCGGGCACAGGACCTGCTAGATATCCATATTCACTCCTCCCAAAGGGAGGAGCCCCTGCCTCAGCCCTCATCTGTGAACTCATCCTGGGTCCCCATCCAAGCCCCTCGCTGCTGGTGGGCCCTGTGTGCCGGGCTCAGGGTCTAAGGTGAGTGCAACATCATGAGATACAACCTGGATGGGCTCCAGCCTCACCCTCTATGTGCGAATCCCCAGAGCATCTCAAGAAACACCACGTCCCACCCTACAGCCTCTTACGCCGAGCTGTGTGTCCTCCTACCTCAACTGCCCTCCCTACTCTGTCCTGTTTTCAACTTGGCAAACTCCTAGGAGTGCATCAGGGCCCAGAAGAAATATACTCCTTTCCATGAAGGTTTTCCCATCCCTCCAGAGTAGATGGAAAGGCTTTTGTCCAGGCTCTTGTGGTATATATTCCAGAGACCTCTCTGGTAGTTCTTCCCATAGTTATCTATAACTTTTCTGTACAGGCATCTGTCAGCAAAGTGAGAGCTCCTTGGGGACAGACCCATCCCTGTATCTTCAGAGTGTAGCACGGGGCTCGGCATACAAAAGGCGCTGTATAAATATTTGCTAAATGGAATCGACTTGTAAGCCAGCATTATCAAAGCTTCACGAAGGAAAGTGTACTTAAGCTAAACCTTATCAGGCTAATACATGACCGTAGACAAGTTCACGGAGCATGAAGGGTTCGCTCTTGGCCATGAATCAGCATTGCACCTTGGGAACTCTGAGCACCATGAGCAGCTTCAGATCTGGTGGAGGAGCAAATGTTTCCTGTTGACACAGATGATGGGGCATCAGCCTTCTAGCCCTTGGAGGGGGCCTGGCCCCATGTTCTGTATCAAGGAAGAAGCATCAAGGGCAGACACTTCTCCCCAAGGAGGGACTTTTAGGGTCTAAGTTTATGTAAGTTCAAGGGCAGCCCTGAATTGGGAGGGAATGATGAATGATGACGATTCCCAGCTCAGCTTCTGGGTCTCAGCAATTGTGGGACACGGGAAGTAGCGGACGGAAGCAACAATCTGGGTTCATGTGTACAGACAGCCAGTGTGGCAGTCCCACATAGCCGGGCCACCGTGTCACACGGATCTTCTGGGAGCCAGACAGCCTCTGCATGCCCAGGCTGCCATGGGAGAGAGTGATTCATGGAACTCAAGCATGACGCAGAGCTTACCCACGACAACATGATTCTCCTTGGGGCAAATTCCAAGTACCCCTAAAATTCACAGTGGGACCCAGACAACACAGGCTGAGGCTCCTGACATTCTCCTCTCGGTGCTTCCCTGCTGCAGACCCACCCCCAGCTTTCCCATCATGGTCTGCAAGGACCGGGGCTATTTTCTGGGGACCCCCAAAGGGAGCACTGGCTGTGAATAAGCCAACATTAATAGCCGCACTAAATCCATAAATATTAGTGGGAAAGTATAGTGCAGAAGCCTTATAAAAACCATATCAAATCTACAACTTTGGCACAGTAAATTATATTGATAAGTTGTTTCCATTTTCACTTCTACTTTTTCCCCCTTTGATAAATGGGCAGAGAAGTACTGGCTGTGCTGGAAAATAGGCTCGCCTTTGGAGAAGAAAAATTCATTAGCTAATCCACCTACTTGGAGAATTTATTTCCAAGGCTGAACTTTGGGGAGGTTTTATAATGGATGCCCTGACTAATGGGAAGCATGAATCTGTTCCAGATGGTTAATTACTTTTTATCATTCCTTTTAATAAGAGTTAAGAATAATAAGACAACCAGGCTCTGCAAATACAGAAGGAATTAAATGGAAGGATCCTGCACCCACCTCCCAAAAAATGACACACTGAAGTTGTGCAGAGCATCCTGAAATGCCAGGTTCTAAAACAAGTGGAACTTATACAGTGTGAACCACACAAAAGAAATTAATTTCTGCGTGAGGCCAATAATGCCCCAGAAGTGGTCGAGGAGAGACCACCCCACCATCCACACAGAGATGCTACTAATATTAGGAGCTGCTGTGGGGGGTGGAGGGGGAGGGGAAGGCAAGGATTAGGGAGCATTTTTAGATGAACTCGTCCCTCCCCTGTTCAAACAGGTTCACTAGCTGCACACTGGAGATCTATACGCCTCAGCACTGGGTCTGGGCTGACAGGACCCCTACCAACTGGGCTGGTTTCTCTCCCACCTTGCTGACTTTGAGCTGAAATATACCAACACTGAAATCTACTAAGATACAGTGACTCTCTCTCCCTCTCTCCCTCTATGTCTCTCTCTTTCTCTCAAAAATAAATAAATAAACTTTAAAAGTCGGGGGGGGGGGGCCTGGGTGGTTCAGTCAGTTAAATGTCTGATTCTTGATTTCCGCTCAGGTCATGATCTCATGGTCCGCGAAACTGAGTCCCTCGTCGGGCTCCGCGCTGACAGCACGGAGCCTGCTTGGGATTCTCTCTGTCCCTCTCTCTCTGCCCCTCCCCCACCTCTCGAAAATAAATAAACCAACTTTAAAATGCAGCGAGACATAGCGAGTCTCCCAGCCAGCCTCCATGCCTTTACCCATGCTGTTCACTCCACCAACATGGAGTTGGTTCATCTGAGAAAGTCCTGGTCAACCTTCAGGTCTCCGCTGAAGAGCTATTCTCCCTGAGCCCGGCAGCACTCAGGCTGCAGAGGAAGAACGGTGTCTCCCCTGGACTGGAATCTTCTGCACGCAGTCTGCATCCCTCCATCCACGTCCGTCCTGCAGTGAACTGTGAACGCCTTCAGGGCAGGCAGCAACTAACAGACATTTCGCCTTGGCCTCCCCAGCCTTAGTGTGACTCTTAGCACAGGATCAATGAACCTTTTGTTGAATGGGTGAGTGAAACAGAAAGGAATCCATTGACAAAACGTTGTAACCGGAACGTTCCGTGATTCTAGACTCATCCCACTTGCTGACATTGGCTCTCATGGCTGACGCTGGCAGTGAATGAAATCTTCTCTTGGCGGGAGGCCACTGAGATATGTGTTCTCCTGGGGATGCTCTGGTTTTAAACCAGACCCAGAATCTTCTCCTCAGATGCGCAATGGGATGGGATTCAGTGAACGCGGCGCTGGACCGGTCTCATTTGCTGTTTGGAGCTTGCTGGGTGACTTGAAGCGCGAAACAACTCCCCTGGGCTTTGGTTTTACCCTCTGCATGCTCCAAAGTGGGGTGCACACACACCACAGAGAGCCGGGACAATCCACTGGGCCACGGGAAGGGCTTACGGGGTCACAGCCCCCTCTCCAAAACGTTGGGCCCAGCTCGGCTGCAGAATCAGAATGGGGTGGGGAGGGGTTATATATATATGACCTAAAACCCTTTGATGGGCCCAGACCAGTACCCCAAATAAACACATAAATATTCCTGCAGTATACACAGTAAACACAGTTACACTAAATGGGATAAGTACATACCATAAATAGCCTTATGTTCAGATAAGGTTAGATTTTACCACCTTTTAACAAAAAGTCATTATTAAAGATATAAATAAAGAAAGATTTCATGTTTTAGAGAAGTTGTAGGTTCACAGCAAACCTGAGAGGAAGGGACAGACATTTTCCGTACATCCCCTGTCCGCACAATGCCCAGCCCCCCCCCCATACTCAATATCCCCCACATTTGTAATCATCAGTGAACCTACATTGAATACCACGATCACCCAACGCCCACAGTTCACATTAGGGTTTACTCGTGGTGTTGGGCATTCTGTGGGTTTGGATCCCATCTCGTGTTTGGGTTTCAGAACTGCAGATAAAAGATTACAAGCCTACACTACTACTTCGGTTACAGCAATGCTTACTGATCTGAAAACAAAAAGGATATTGAATGTAACCGCATGTAATCCACGCCCTAACGGTGGCGTCCCCGCTGGGGGAGATGTCACATGTGGTTAAAAAAATAAAAAAAAAAAAGTCTGGTGCCCCGAGTGAGCCCAGCACTTCTGCACCCAGAGGATGCATCAGGGACACCCTCTGCGGGGGCTGGATCTCAGCCCGGCGCTGAACACACAGTTTACACGTGTCCACGCGTGACCGCACAAATTCTAGGGCGCAGCTTTCACAAAACCAGCCTCCATCAAACAGGTGAGAGACTGAAAGGTTTTCTGCAAAGACCCTGTGCGCTGAGGAGGGCGGCAGTAAGGCGAACACAGCTGACCCTTTTCCACCTGATGGGAGCTTGTCGTCAGCCACGCTATGAGGGAAAACAGTGACAATCTGACACAGATCCGCTAAGAAGAAAAGGAATTATCAAGAAGAGAACTGGAGTACGTGAGCGCAGATCCACTATCCTAACAGTGACCCTGACCCTAGGCATATGTGGTGCCCGGAGCTATTAGCTAAGAATAGCAGGAGGCCATCACGAGCACTGAAACATACAGAAATTGAAGACGAATCAGGGCAATGTTTTCAGTGATCCCAAACATCGTCCCAGACACAATCCCAGTGCCTTCCAAACTTTCCCCGAACTAAGTAATAAACATTCTGATTTCTCTCTTAAGCTTTCTTACCCAACAGCTGTTGGAGAGACGCTTGTGCTTTGGAACATAGCGAAACAGGCCGAACTGTCACATGCAAAACAATTTGTCCACAAATTAAATAAATGCACTTCCCTGTCCGCAAATACCTTGGGAAGATGTACTGGGAACACTGGTGACAATCGGAAGAGAGAAGCCTAAGGAAGATGTGTGCAGTGGAGGCTTGCTGTGCTCTGGGGTGAGGCTTCCTCGCCATGGCTCAGTTTGCGGGATTTGCTAGGTGCCGTCTCCGTAAGGACACGCATAAAGTACTGTTTGGGGGGAGTCAATTAACAAAAGATTTACAGTAAATTCATACTCCGAGCTAAATGACTTCCTAAATGAAAACCGTTCCAGGAGGAAACTGAATGTAGCGCTCGATGGATGGCAAACTACGCCCGAAATAAAAACAAGGGTCGGGGGCTAAGCGAGAGAGACAGCTGCACAATGAAATTCATTTACTGCATCATTCCTGGCACGTGACTGTAGCAAAGGGCACCGAGGACTGGAGGACATCAACTGTGAAGACACAGGATCTCTAAAATGCAGTCCTGTCTTTACCAACTTCTTTAATAAGATGGGCAGTGACCTAAATCTTCCGGAACACCCAGAAATTTCCTGGTTAGCTCACGTCAAAGAAGTTAAGAAGAGTTGCAAATTTAAAAGGCAATGGCACTTTATTACTTTTTTAAAGTTCAAAATTCGATGGCCTATTCTTGGATGACAGGTAACTATCAAAAGTATATGGCATCCAACAGAGATTTTTAGGAAAAATACATATGCTTAATTTGTTCCCTCAAGGTAAAGATGACATTTTAACAATGAACGAGAAAGCAATGCCTTCCCAAAAAAAAAAAAAAAAAAAAGGCTTGACCATTGGAGAAGCATTTTGAAAATGGATGTTTGGAAAGGTTTCTATGATTAATGATTTGTGGCTGAAAATGCTATCATTCGATTTATAAAAACTCACATCTGCACACTTCACAAACTTGAAAACGGATTCTTCTAGTCTTTTAAATGTCTTTCAAATGAAGAATTTCAGTGGGCTTAGAACCTATTTGTTAAGAATATTGAAATGCAGCACCTTTCAGCTAGGATGCAAGAACAAGGGACTGACATCGTGAAAAATGAAAATTTACTAGCTGAATTTCAACAAAAACCTTTGTGTAACACATGGATGGGATTGAAAAATGAGCATCATAATTTCGTGAGCGCTCCCGCCTACAAGCTTCTTCCACTTGGGTCTACATACCTTCTTCAGATACCTCTGCAGCTACTGAAACCAAAAATATGTGGATTAAAACCAGATATTTGAATTACCATATCACAAAGTCCTAAATCAGGATTCTGAAAGCAATAAAACGTATTCACTAACACTGCTCTCGTTGAAAATATGATGAGCAATGATATTTTAATGAGAGCAAAAAGGTTTTCTGTGCTATTAAATCAAATATTACGAAAACTATTTTTTAAACATTTCTTAGTTCATTGTACCATCTCCTCTTTCACATATGATCCATCAGCACTGTGAGCCACACGTATGATTTGTAAGTAAACAAATACGCAAGGATTAGGAGTGTGTGCTCAAAAATTTTCACCAATAGGGTACATGATCAAAAAAAGGTTAGAGCCCCCAACCTGTTAAGTGAAGAGACCACTACGTGTGTAACCAAATTAATGAGAGAAAAAAATAGATATGAAAACTCTTAAAGAAGGCTGGAGTGCCAAAGAGAGGCAAAACATTATAAATAGAGAGAGAGGTCCATACTAAAATGAACTGGTATAATTTCTGACCCCACTGGCCAAAAATCTGTGCTATTCTGGTCTCATCCAGGCTGAAGGTGCCATGTTCATCCTAACATGGCTTTGTTATAATAAGAAAATCTGTGGGGCGCCTGGGTGGCTCAGTCGGTTAAGCGTCAGACATCGGCTCAGGTCATGATTTCACAGTTCGTGAGTTCGAGCCCCGCGTCGGGCTCTGTGCTGACAGCTCACAGCCTGGAGCCTGCTTCGGATTCTGTGTTTCCGTCTGTCTCTGCCCCTCTCCAACTCATGTTCTGTCTCTCTCAAAAATAGAAACAAACATTTAAAAAAAAGAAAGAAAGAAAATCTGTAATCAATACTGTTACTTAAAGAGGGACCATAAGAATTCATTAACATAAGACATGAATCTGGAAACATTACCTGTAAGTCTTACCATATACATGAACCTCAAGGTACTAATTCTACCTTTGTTATTTTTTTTTCTTATTACTTTATTATACAAACAATATAATGAGGATGGTGATTAGCAGCTAGTGTTTACTGAGTTCCCACGAAATGCCAAGCCCTGAGGGAGCATACATTACCTCTGCAACACACTTAGAAAGTGCCAAGAAAGCAGAGGCGAAGGAGACGGAACTGGTTGGTAGTTAAGGGTGTTGCCTTTGGAGTCAAACCATGTGGGTTTGGAAGCCCAGCTCTGCTCTGACATTCATACGACAAGCTTCCCAAGCTCTCTTGCCTGTCTGTAAGCGCTACCCCAAGGGGGGCTAAACGAGCTGATGTATGGACAGGCCACGAACAGAGCCTGGATGGGGGTGTGAAATAGGCTGCTGGTATTACGCAGTATCATTGTGCCCATTGTACAGATGCCAAAACTCAAACACTTCAGTGACAAAAGTAGAATTTGACTTTTAGCAGCATTTCAACAACAATGGAGGTCCAAAAAGGAAATGCAGTCACTCCTGTTTTCACCACACGAACCCATCAAACATTCTCATTTTCTGCATGTCCTTCCAGATTCCTTCCGTTATAGACACAGCGTTCTTTTATGTAGAGATCACAGTACAGGGAACAGCTTACGTGATGCCTGTTTTCGCTTATATCATGAAGGGCTGATCTCTCGAATCATACATGCATCATACATGCTTCTATGTGCTGTTCGTAATTCTAATGAATGGATGACGCTCTGTGATTCAATATACCCTAATTTAAGTCACCATTCCATCCCTGACGGTCTTCTAGATTTCACTTCCAAGTCCTTAGTATTAAAACCAACGAAACAATCGACATCTTCATGCATGTAGTACTTTTTCCTTCGTTCACACTGATTGCCCTAGGATACGTTCCCAGAAGGGAGATTACCGGTTCAGAAGATATGAAATATTTTTACGGCTCATAATACGTACTTCCAAATGGCTTTCCAAAAGTGTGACTCTGAATTTACAAGGCCACCAGCTAGCTGGAAGCCTCTGGGTCCTGGCAAAACCTCAACGATACCGAGTAGCAAGTCCGTTTCTTTGCGCAACAATTCTACCCTCCGTGGGCTTCATGATTCAGGCTCGCCTTCTCTTGTTGGGTCCCCCTGTTTTTATTGAGTGATTTCTGTGCTCTTTTTTTTCAAAATTTCCATCCCCAGAAAGCTAATCTGAAGTGCTAATTTGCACATAGGTTTCCCTTTAATGATCTCTAGCCTCTGCCCATCAGAGAGTCAGAAAATCTAAACACGCAGCCAGTTCGGTCCCCAGCAGCCACAGAACTGTTCATCTTCTGGAGCTCAGGACGAGAAACACCCATGCCTGGGGTGCCTGCAAAGCACCCACTCTTATTTTTTAAGTTTATTTATTTTTTATAAATTGTTTTAATGTGTATTCATTTTTGAGAGAGACAGAGTGTGAGTTGGGGAGGGGCAGAGAGAGAGGGAGACACAAAATCCGAAGCAGGCTCCAGGCTCTGAGCTGTCAGCACAGAGCCCGACGCGGGGCTCGAACCCACGAACTGTGTGATCATGACCTGAGCCAAAGTCAGATGCTTAACCAGCTGAGCCACCCAGACGCCCCTATTTATTTTTTGATAGAGAGAGAGAGAGAGAGCTGTAGAGGGGCAGAGAGAGAGGGAGAGAGAGAGAATCCCAAGCAGGCTCCGCACTGTCAGCACAGAGCCTGATGAGAGTCTAGAACCCACGAACCGCAAGATCGTGACCTGAGCCAAAATCAAGAGTCAGACGCTTAACCGACTGAGCCCCCCAGGCGCCCCCAGAACCCCCACTCTTTCATAGCGAAGTTGTGTTTCTCCAGCTGCGCCCGGCCTGGTGCTGCTTTATTCTTCTGCTGCCTCCTTTCCAGCCCAAGGACGACGAATTTGCCTGGAGTGCCACAATTAACGAAGGCTACTTCAGACCTGTGCCCTCCTCTAGATCCTGGGTGACAGGCAGTGCCAAGTACAAATGGCCCTGCAGTGTGCTTCACAAAATCAAGACGGCTTTTCAATCGCTCGGCTTTTCAGCACGCACTGTTTGCACGACCCCCATGGGATACAAGTATGTGTTCGGTGAGGAAAACCCACCGATCTCGGGCACGTTGTTTGGAGGCTGGGACAAAGCTTCCAGAGAGTAGGTGGGGTGGAAGACAAGACTGACTGGGCGCCCAAGATTTAGGATGTAATTACTGAACTGTTTGTTGTCTGTGAGCCAATAAACAACACAAGCACACTGGGGTATTTGGGAGTGTCTAGGGTGGGGCTATGCGACACAGAAATATCCATCTCGTCATGGGAGTCCTTCCCAAAAGGCGGATGGTTTCATTGGTTGATTTCTTTTTCTTTAATTAATGAATTTATTTATTTTGAAAGAAAGCGCAAGCAGGGAAGGGGCAGAGAGAGAGGGAGAGGGAGAATCCCAAGCAGGTTCGACGCTTGTCAGCGTTAAGCCCAACAGGGGGCTCGATCTCATGAACCATGGGATCATGACCTGAGCCAAAACCAAGAGTTGGACGCTTAATGGACTGAGCCAGCCAGGCGCCCCATTGGCTGATTTTTAATCCCAGGTTAGGCCATGTTAAGGATCCCTGTCTCTGTCTTCATTCTGAGATCATTCCTACAAAGCTTGCACGCAATCTTTTATTCCTTACATTGGCACCTGTACTGCCCCCATTTTATAGAGGTTGAATAACTGGCTCAAGGTCACACAGCTAATAAAAGGCAGAGTTAAAGCCCAAACAACCTTGGGTCTATGTCCCTCCAAAATCTTAGCTCCTGGGCACCAAGCTCTTTGTCTCTCTCAAGAGAATGAACAAGCCAGAAAATTAAATGCTATGGGGTTAGAAAGCTGGGAATAGCTGGCAGTACCTGGGGGCTCCGTCAAAGCCAGAATGACAATGGCAAGCCTGTCCTCCATGATGACAGTCCCACAGTGAGCAGGTGGGAGCAGAGGAGGGTGCCCTGAACAAGAACAGCTCCTAGGATGGTCGTAGAGCCAGGAGAAACGTGTACTGTGCAGGGCTGGGCCAGCGTGGGGGCTGAGGGCGGGCAAGGAGGGACTCAGGAGGCTACTGGAGGGAAGACCCTAAAGGAGGATGGTCAGGAAAAGTCAAAGGACTGTCCCAGTAAGACAGAGGCAGTAGCCACTGCAGCCAGATACACAGAAGGTGTGGAACAAAGCAGGACAAGCCCCCCACACTCCTCCTTCCTCTCCCAGTTTGCGTGGAAACTGCCCCCATAAGCCAGCATCACCTCTGTCTCTGTTCTCTCCCTGCCTAGACCCCAAGGTTGGCCCCCAAACCATTGTTCCACTCTTGTTTCAACTCCCTAGGACCCCTGGGGCACCCCTCAACTTAACACTCCCCTGGACCAAGGCTAAAATCCACACCACGCCTCTGGGCCTGGATCACCATGGTTGAGCACCTCCAGAAAGCATCACACCATTGTGTGGACTGTTGGAAAGTTCTAGTACCTCAGTTGGGCACCTGGTCAGCCCTACACAGGGCCTTTGGGTTCCCTCTCCTACACTCATTGGCACTGTGGCACAACTCAAGCGTCCTGTTTAAGCTGAACACTGGGCTCAACACACAACCTTGCCTGCTGCTTCATTAACTCCATGAAACTCAACTCCCTCAGCCCCTGGACCTCCACCTCAGAGCAAATCACCCTCCAGCACATCTACTCCCGCTCCCTCTGGTCTCAAAGGATGAACTGTCTGTCCCCCTCTGTTCATAAACGAGCTGTCCAATTTCATCATGGCCGCCCTCCCCACAGGGTGGGTGCCCTCCCAGCCTGCTTTGTCCGCCCTGCTTCTTCACCTTCTCCTCAGTCCCAACTCTCTCTCTCTGGCTGCTAACCCTGTCACGTCCCTCCTCCGTCATCAGGCTGGGAGCTAGACTGGCCAAGGATGACGTGCAGAAGTTGATGTCAGTGAAGGGTGCACTAGAGAGAGGATCTAGATGATTCTCTCCAACCCTAAGTTTTTTTTTAAATTTTTTTACATTTATTTATTATTGAGAGCCAGAGAGAGACAGAATGAGAACGGGGGAGGGGCAGAGAGAGAGAAGGAGACACAGAATCTGAAGCAACCTCCAGGCTCTGAGCAAGCTGTCAGCACAGAGCCCGATGCGGGGCTCGAACCCACGAACTGTGAGATCATGACCTGAGCTGAAGCTGGACGCCCAACTGACTGAGCCACCCGGGCACCTCTCCAACCCTAAGGTTCTAATGGCCTAAATGGCTGGAGGCCACAGACTGAAGAAGGAAGGTGCCTTCTGCAGCCATCCGCGGTGGTTGTCTTTACCTGGGGTGGTGACTTGCTCATCAAATTACGATTCGATGAGCACTGGGTACCTTCCACAGTAGGTCCAGCGACAGGCACCCTGGGAGACATACAGGGGAATGAACGATTTCTGTTGTGTGTGACAGAGACCTGAAGTGACATTGGCTGAAATGAGGCACGTGGTAATCAGTCTTGCTTGACAAAGTCCTCCGGGGCCCTGGCTCTTCCTTACCATCTCTAATTTGCCGCCCTCTTCCTTATGGTCCATGTTGGCTCAAATCTACATCTGCATTCCGGCCAGTGGCGAGTGGGAAAGGGAAGAGGGGCACATTCTCCTTCCCTTTAAATGGCACTTGGCTCTTCTGTTCATCTCCCATTAGTTCACACCTCTGCAACCACACTGCAAGGGAGCCTGGCAAATGTGGCGCTCTTCTGGGTGGCCCTGTATCCAGCCGCAAAGTCCGTCTCTAGGGAAGGAGGGCAACTAACAGTCCTGGTCACAAAGGGTGAGGGACACGATGGAAGCATGGCACCTGTCCCCAAGGAGCTCACTTCCCCCCAAATAACTCCCCCATCAGAGCCCTCATCAGAGCAGCCAAACCGAGAAGGAGAGAAAGAACGAGAAAGCAAAGAGTCACCGGACGGCACTGGTCTCCTTGGGAATTTGTAACATTGGGAACATGCAAAGTGTGATGTCAAAACCAGCCACTTTCAAAGATCTTATGGACAAGCTCAGAGCTGGGGAAACGGAAGGGCCTGATCCCCCAAATGCTGTTAGAAAGTATATTTGGTGTCTGAGAACATGTCTTAGCTAAATATAATTGACAATTCCTCTGGTCTCAGCTGAGGCGGCTGGGGCAACACATGCGTCTCTATTTCAGGCTCTTCCCTGGGCATTGCACACGGAAGCCCCTTGGTAAGGATCCAGAAGAGTCAGCATGCTCTTAATGTTCTATCCTTGGAGGGGAAACGTGGGAAACGTCACTTCTGTGTAACTGGGAGGCATTTTTTTATTTCAATATGTCCAAGGTCCCTTAAAACACCCAAATTTAAGAAAACTAAGTTCTAACTCCCAGTGACTCCAATGTAATATAGGACGAAGATGACAGCTTATTTTTCATAAACTCTGCAAACAACCGCTTCCTGACTCCAAAGTCACTTATCACTTTGTTCTTGAAAAGTAATAATGTAAAAATCATTTTTCCAGCTACACACAGTATTTCCTAAATGGATGGCTTAAATTTCAAAGTGTGAGCTCAGAAAGCTATTTTTAAACCTGTTTTCGGAGCCTAAATCACATGGTCGAGCTCCTCTGTATCCCCGGTCTGGGGCCTGGGGTGAAAAAGAATCCTGGGCTCGGTTTGGCTGAGCTGTGTCAAACAGGCCATCTCTTCTCCTTACCAATAAAAGGCCAGATGGGGCGCCTGGGTGGCTCAGTCACTTAAGCTTAAGCGTCTGACTTCGGACCAGATCATGATTTCAGGGTTTGTGAGTTCGAGCCCCGAATCAGGCTCTCTGCTGTCAGTACAGAGCCCGCTTCAGATCCTCCGTCCCCCTCTCTCTCCCTCTGCTCCTCCCCTGCTTGTGCAGCCACTCTCAAAAATAAACAAACAAAAAATTAAAAAAACCAGCAAATAAAAAGCCAAGGGGTTAAGATATCACTAGGCCTTCGTGTTAATGCTACTTTGCAGGGCCCTAGCGGAAAGAGGATTTCTGTTTTAGCTCTGTATCACTGCACACCAAATTACTCCAAAGTGTAGTGGTTTCAATATGATCTCAGTTTCTACAGGTTGGAAATCTGCACAGCTTAGCTTGGTGCCTCTGGCTCAAGGTCTCTCATCAGGTTGCAATCAAACTGTCAGCCCGGGCTGCTGTCTCATCTGAAGGCTCAACTTCCAGGCTCGCTCACGTGTTTGCTGACAGCCCTCCATCCTTTGCCACGTGGAACTCTGCACAGGGCTGCCTCATCTGACAGCTGGGTTCTCCCACACAGGTGTTTCCCCAGATGGGAGCCGCAGCCTTTTCAGAACCTAATCTCCAAAGGGTCGTAAGTCACTCCTGCTGTATTGGGTTCCATTAGAATGAGTCACTAGTCCTACCCATACTCATAGGGAGAGGATTACACCCGCGTGTAAATGCCCAAGGCAGAGACACTGAGCGCGGCCTATGACTTCCTTGCTTTGACAGAGGATGGGCTTTAACTGCATATGAAGAGAGGCATCATGCATTATTTTACTTGGGACAAGAGCAAACACAGAATCCAGAGATCGTGGGGCTAGGGGAACCTGTATTCCCCCAGCCTTTGATATTTAACCCATTGGTTTAAGAAACAGTGGATGTAGCTACCTCTCTCCCAGTTCCTCACATTCCCTGCCCCCACGCCAGAACCAGACTGACTTCCCTGAGCAGCACAGTAGAGAAGAAAGTCATTGATGACTCTGGCTCAGCCCCCATGGGGCTCTCTCTCTTGCAGCTTCACCTGCCCAGAGAGAGTGTGGCTGGTCTGCCCTCTGCCATGTGGGGGGTGCTGTCTCACAGGGGAGCTGCCCAGCTCTGGCTGTGTTTGGTGGGTAAGCTTCACGGTGGGGTAAAGTAGAAGGAAACCCGCTATGGCCATGGATTGACTGAAGCCACGCCCTTCAGAGGCCGGCTTCTCTCGCTCATAAAGCTGATATATCTTTATTCCACTGGCCTGATTCCTGTGCCTTTTTCTCAAGTGATTTCAAACTCGGGTGGGCTAGAAAGGGGGCTGACAATTTCCTGCACCACCCTTCCCCTCCCCCAGCCATCTCCCACCACACACGAAGGATCCAGTTCACATGATTTTATAGGTGAACCAACCAAGGCACTGAGACACGGCCGGAGCATGGATAAACGCCCCCCCCCCCCAGAGTCCCCAAACTCCTACTAAGCCACCAACTATGTATTGAGCACCTACTACATGCTAGGCTCTGTGCTGGAGTCTGAAAAGAAGAGATTTTCACATTCTGCTCCAGGAAAGTAACTTGACCTACCTAAGCGTCAATTCTCTCATCTTGAAAACTAGAAGCAAGTAAAATGACGCACATCAGTTGGTGTCAAGTATTCAGGAAGCAGTGAGCAAATGGTAGCTCATTCACCCTCTCTGCAGCCCATGGTGGGGGGAAAGCCTAACTGGGTTACGAATAAGGACAAACAGACTAGCTTTCAAAGGGCAGTACAGAGAAAGGTTCATTTTGCCCAGGAGCTGATGAATTGGGCACTGCTGTTTCGCTCCCATGACTTACTGCCCTTCCTCCCACTCTCTGCAACCCCCCCCCCAAATGTGCCAGTATGCCTGTGCATTGTCAGGGAGGCACGAGATTTCCTGGGAGTTCTGGCAAGCAATGCATGAAATTCTGCCAGGGCAGGAACAAACCAAGACCAAGAACTAAGGCAACTCCCTCAAGGACACTCAGTGAGCATGTAGCAGAGACAAAAATAGAGCAGGGCATGGATTGTTTCCTTCCCCGGGCTGACTTTCTTTCCTTCTCTCTTTCCAACGGCTGAGATGATTATTTTTCCCCAGCACGGCCATCAGCTCCTGCAGCAGGTGCAGTTTTTGTAAACACCCCACAGAAGTGCTGTGAGCGAGGTCAAGGGCAGGTGCCCTGCTGAGGGCTGGCCTGGATTCCATGTTTCTGGAGATTTGTCACTCTTGTCACAGATTCCCAGCACAGCCTGGAGGTTTCACCTAGAGATCCAGGAGGGCGCGGCGGCGGAGGGAACACCGGCCTGGCCCTCCCAGGTGGGGCAGCAGGAGCGCTGGGGCAAAACAGTGCAATCGCCCGCTCCTTGGAAGAAGAAAACAAAGCAGCCTTACCGACAGGCAAGTGTGTGTGGTTTGCAGAGTATGAGAAAGGACCCGACGGGGAGACCAGACCCACCGGCAGCCAGGCTGTGGGAAGTGTGGCCGGATCGCTCAACGTCATGGGCACCGGCCCTGAGACACGCAATCAGCTTTGTGCCCTACAAAGTTTGAGTTTGCCTGATTCAGACCCTGGATCTCAGTTTTCCACCATTCAAATTGCCCACCTCCGATCCCCGCAAGGGAAGTTGGCAATAAAGCATTAGCCACTCTTTAAACCTCGGTGTAGACGAGCCTGTCCACCCCTTTCCTGAGAAAGCAGATTTGTCAAGGCAAAAGAGAGAACAGGGCGAGGGCACTGGGAACCAGGGAGGAGAATGGGTCACCCCAAAGGGAGAACATGGGTGGGGAGAAGAAAACCACCCCTTCATCATGCTCTCCTGTGCTCGGCCCCTGGGAAGGGCCTGGACTACATAAAAGTTTGCTTCCATTTGGTGTAAGATCCACTCTCCTCTGCTGGGAGTCTCAAAGGGGTAACGGAAAAGTGATAAAAGCCTGACTTTTAGTAAAAATGGAAAGAAATATGTGACAATTCATTCTCTTATTCTGTTGTGTTTTCTGGCTGTATCAGAACTAATTCCGCACAACGGCAGTTCTGTTGAAAGCCTTCTCTTCTCTCCCTCCCCCTGGCAGTACTGGACAAAGATTTCTCATTTCATACATCATTTATTCCAGCAGTAATTCTATCCAAGTCACTTTAGGTCCTTAGCAAACAAAAACAGCAAAATAAAATTGTGTTGCCACATGACAACCGGGGGTCCTGAGTAACGTGGGCTTCTGTGTTGTGAAGTCACAAACCCTGGCAGGAGGGTCGTATTCCCAATGAGGGCAAAGCCAAGAGAAGCAGACTGTATTTTTTTATCGTGAGGGGCAAAGTCAAACCTCCAGTGTCCTCACTCTGCAGGAGAAGGTGAGGCGCAAAGAGGCATTTAATGCCAGGATAGGGGCCCCTAGGTGGCTCTGTCGGTTGAGCGTCCAACTTCGGCTCAGGTCATGATCTCACAGTCCATGGGTTCGAGCCCCACATCGGGCTCTGTGCTGACAGCTCAGAGCCTGGAGCCTGCTTCGGATTCTGTGTCTCCCTTTCTTTCTGCCCCTTCCCTGCTCATGCTCTCTGTCTCTCAAAAATAAATAAACGTTAAAAAAAAATTTAATGCCAGGACAAATCTCCCGGTCCCGACCTTGGCAGTCAGCACCCATAACACTGAGATTGGTTTCAAGGATGGGAGAAAAAGCAATCTGGCCCAGGACTGTGGGTTATCACTGCAGAATGGAAGAACAAGGTTAATGAACACCATGGATGAAACCAAGCTCCGTTCCAGAACATCCGACCAGTGTACGAAGGTTGGTTTAGTTATCCTTTGACCCCACCCCCTGCGCTTCACCTCCGGTTTGTCTCCAAGATCAAACGTAATGTCAGCGCACACTAGCTCAGAAATCAGTGGTGCAAAGTCACCTCAAAGAGACAGGATGGCTCCCAGAGGGTAGCCTGGTTGACCATGTTGAAACATCTGGAGCAGGGCTCCCAGGGGGCGCAGTCAGTGAAGCGTCTGACTCTTGATCTCGGCTCAGGTTGTGATCTTGCGGTTTGTGAGTTCAAGCCCCACATCGGGCTCTGCACTGATGATGTGGAGCCTGCCTGGGATTCCGTCTCTCCTCTCTGCCTCTCTCCAGCTTGTGCGCTCTCTCTCTCTCTCTCTCTCAAAATAAATTTTAAAATAAACATTAAAAATAAACCATCTGGAGGAAGAAGCGCATGCTCCAGAGACCCACGGGGCAGCATGGAACCAAAGGATGAGAGCCCCAGAGGCAAGACCACTGCTCCATGAGGCACTATAGGTGCAGCTTTTGTCCCAGATCGCTGCCATCACACAGGTCTTCATCCATCTGGTTCGGGTTCTAGGCTCCCAAAGTCAACTCCTGATTATTCTTTGGCTTTCCATATGGTCAACAGAGAGCTCTCGCGCCGCTCATGCCAATGCAAACCTTCTAGGCCTTGTAGCAGGTACATCTCTTCCTGCAACGTAACTTATTGGCCTTCTGGGGTCTACTGTTGAATGTGACTTTCAGTGACTGAGTCCCTCACATAGGCCCCTCCATCTTCGGAAACGAGGACGAGGTGCGGATCCAGGATGCACAGCCTGGCCCTGTCCTCTCTCTGACACCGCCCCACTTCTGTGAAATGGGACAGAAGCCTAGGAGGTGAGGGGTATTGCCATCTGCGTGGCCCGGCCCCAGGCTGTGGACAGAGCAGTCACTTACAGATGCCACGCATGGAAAGGAAAGGGAGCAGCTTATGTGGTGAAGAGGCCACCAGGGTTCTCAGCAGAACACGGAAGGGTTTTTTCTCCCAGTTTTATGGAAATAGAATTGCCATACATCACTGTGTAAGTTTAAGATGTCCCATTTAATGGTTTGACTTGCATATTTTTTTAATGTTTATTTTTGAGAGAGAGAGAGAGAGAGAGAGAGTGCAAATGGGGGAGGGGCAGAGAGAGAGGGAGAGACACAGAATCCGAAGCAGACTCCAGGCTCTGAGCTGTCAGCACAGAGCCCGACTCGGGGCTCGAACCCATGAACTGTGAGATCATGACCTGAGCCAAAGTCAGACGCTTAACCGACTGAGCCACCCAGGCGCCCCTTGACTTGCTTATTTTGTGACATGATTGCTGCAGTACCCTGAGTTCGCCCCCACCATCTATATAGAGACAATAAAAAGAGGTTTTTCCCCGGTGATGAGAATTCGGGATTCACTCTGTTACCAGCTTTCCTGGGCATCACACGGCGGTGTGAGCTACGGACATCATGTGTACGTCACAACACCGAGGGTCTAAAACAGCCAGCCTTCCTCCCGGTTGGTGGAGCAGACTCCGGTGCTCTGCACCTCAGTTTCCCCTTCTGTAACACGGAGCGTAACCTAGTTCACAGAGTTGTTCAGACGATTCCGTGACGTGCGTGAACTCGGAATTCCTCGTGGAAATGCACCTGCTCTTAATCACATATAAAACCACCCTCGCCTTCCACTCTTCCTGCGGCTCTATCTTCTGTATTCGCGCCTCCTACCTGCCTCACTAAGATACAAGTCGC
>CM053564.1:24660871-24764679 GCA_028646485.1 Cryptoprocta ferox
CCCCCCCCCCCCCCCCCCCCCCCCCCAGCACACAACCCCTGAGGGCAGGATCTGGCTTCCTCTCACTTTGCTCTTACCTCCTCGGCCCCACGTCCCAAACTCTCAGTGCTGGCGGACACCCACTGAGGATCCCAGTGCTCAGTGGTCTCTGTGACAATCAAGAATTCTCCAAAATGAAGAGTGACTTTGGGCGTAACTCCAGGAAGGCTGGAATGCTAAAGCCCCGCGTGTGTCCCAGGAGATACCAGCCACCCAGATCCTACTTCCCCGTCATGGTGGACCGTATGTCTGTGCACCCCTCAAATCATATGTTGAAGTCCTAACCCTCAAGGCAGTGGTGGTGGGATGGAGGTGAGGATGGAAGCAGGGCCTCCCTCCTCCTCCCCTCCTCCCCTGGTCCCCCTCCTCCCTCCACCTCCCTCTTCTCCACACAGCGAGAAGGCAGCCACATCTACAAGCACCCGCCCGTGCTGGCGCCCTGATCTCCGACATCCGGCCTCTAAGTCAGCGGTTCTCAAATCTGAGTGGCACTAGAATCATTTGGGAGGCTTCGGCGGTCCCCACCCCAGAGTTTCTGATCCAGTGTGTCTGGGTGGGGCCCCAGAGATTACTTTGGGAGCAGGGTCCCAGGTGATGCTGATGATACTCCTCTGGGGACCACACTTTGAGAACCAGGACTACGTGACCTATGTTTGGACACATCCACGTCAGGGACCCACAGAACCAGAAGTTCACACCACCTAAGACACTCCCAGGTGTGGGTCTGGATTCCCCTCCGCCTCCCTTGGCGGCATCCACTGGTCATAATGCCCTCTTCCTGCAGACACCGAAGTTCTCTGGCTGCCTAACCCAGCCTCATTCCCAGCCCCAAAGACGCCGTTCCAGCCTCCTCTGCAACTAAGAGTGGCCACATGACAGAGTTCTGACCAACAGCACAAGGGGAAAGTCTGCCAGGGGCTGGGGGAGCTGAGAAACCTGTCGCTCCCCTGACCCCGTTGCCAGCTTCCCTCCCTCTTTCTCGAATGTAGGCAGCACGCCTGGAGCTGTGGCAGCCTTCTTGCAGCAAAGAGGGAAGCCCAGACATTCAGCTTCTCCCCGTGCAGTAGCAGCCCATTCCCACACTCCTGGTCGTGAGTAAACAAACCCCATTTCCATTTGCTGTTAGATGGTTTTCTGTGTCTTTTTCAAATGTTTTTAATGTTTATTTATTTTTAGAGAGAGAGAGAGAGCATGAGCAGGGGAGAGGCAGAGAGAGGGAGACAGAATTTGAAGCAGGGTCCAGGCTCTGAACTGTCAGCCCACAGCCCGACGCAGGGCTCGAACCCACGAACCGCGAGATCATGGCCTGAGCCGAAGTCGGAAGCTCAACCGACTGAGCCACCCAGGCGCTCCGGTTTTCTGTGTCTTGAGGCTGATAGATCTCAACGGATGTACTAGGACTCTGCTTCATTGTTAACCAGTTATCAGTCAGCATCGGTCTCATGGAGGGTAGGGAGAGGCACAGAGCAGAAGCAGCAGGAATAATAATGCAAGAAACACCCTCTGCTTTCTCTTCTCGGGTCCGGACCCACTCCACCCGCGGGGCCTGCTGGCCGTGGCTCCTCTTCCAGCAGCCTTGGTCATGGACTCCGGGTTCAGCGCAGCGTTCTCTGTGCTGGGTGATGCCTGAGGCCTGTCCTGGACGCTGGCTCAGGCAGTGCGAGCCCATCAGAGATGCGTGGTGCTGCTCTCCTCAGCCCACCCCTGTATTCTCCTTCTGCCTGTGGCGGGACCTAAGTAGGCATGTTCCCCACCCTGGGGCCAGCTGGTCACAGGCGCCGAGCTGAATGAGGGGGGGCGGGTACTCCGTGACTTCCCACCCACCCCACGTACAAGGAGGGCCCCGCTGCCCGCACAGGCCTCCTTTGCCCGGTTGAGTTGGGAACCTTTTGAAGAACTGAGCCGTCCTGTACCTCTTCGCCTGGACATCAGGGGCAGCTGGGGACAGCCAGGGACTTCTCCCCGTAGCGAGAATAGGAATGGCCCTCAATTTGCGTCACAGACATGGATTTCCCTGATTTGATCCTGCAGGCCCACTGGCTACCGGAAGTGACGGCCAGAAACAGCAATGGCCGGCGGCCAAACCACGTGGCCGGCAGCTGCTCACATGCGCTGTGGCTGCCGAAAGAGCCAGAGCCACAAGAAGAGAGGCCTCTGGGATCCAGCCTGGGCCTGTCGTGCCCTTGCCCCAAGGCCAGGGGGGCAGGCCGGCCTGGCACCCAGGGCCCGAGGGCCCTCCCAGGCAACTCCTGGGTCAGCGAAACAGCAGTCTGGCTGCAGACAGACGTGGAGGCGGGCAGTCCTGTGCGGGCTCTGGGCCCGAATCTTCACGATTCTCTCGGAAACACGCCCACGGTTATAAAATGGCTACAGCACCTCGGAGAATCATGCCTTCACACGGCAGCCCCCAGGACAGAAAAAGAAGGGCCAAGGAGAACATCCTGGATGCCCACTGTTGGCTTGTCCTCTGCCTGGTGGACCAGAGCAGCCAGACGCTGGCCAAGCATCCAAGCGGGGCCTTGGCAAAGAGAAAGAGGAGCCTCTGGGGGCCGAAAAATGCCCCAAAGATGGCAGGCCCTGATCCCTGGAGCCTGTGAGCGTTACCTTATTTGGGAAAGGGCTCGCAGCAGGCGGGACCAAGTTAAGGATCTTGACATGGGGAGATTATCGTGGCTTGTCCACGTGGGCCTTGAAAGCAATCACAAGTGTCCTTATAAGAAAAGGCAGAGGTAGGGGCGCCTGGGTGGCTCAGTCGGTTAAGGGCCGACTTTGGCTCAGGTCATGATCTCGCAGTTCGTGGGTTCGAGCGCCACGTTGGGCTCTGTGCTGACAGCTCAGAGCCTGGAACCTGCTTTGGATTCTGTGTGTCCCTCTCTCTCTGCCCCTCCCCTGCTCAAGATCTGTCTCTCTCTGTCTCTCAAAAATAAATAAATGTTAAAAAAAGAAAAGAAAAAAATTAATTAAAAAAAAATAAAGAGGCAAAGGCAGATTCAACCGACATGTACGGAGAGGAGGAGTCAAGGGGAAGCCAGAGCCAGAGAGCTGGCCCGAAAGGCCAGAGCCATGCAGCCACAAACCGTGGCCCACTTGGGGTCACCCGAGGCTGGAAGAGGCAGATTCCCTCCAGAACATCCGGACGTAGCAAAGCCCTGCGAACACCCTGATGTCAGGCCAGCCGTACTGAGGACATCTGGCCTCCAGAATCGTGAGAGAATAAATTCCTGTTGTTTCACACCACTTAGTCTGTGGCAACTTGTGACAGCTGCCGCAGGGAACAAATGCGAGGGAGAACAGCTTTGGGGCAGGAAACCACCTACCCCAGGAACCAGGTTCCTTCACGGAGACTCTGACCCCTCCTCCCCACCCCAGCACCCAACACACGTGCACACCCAGGCACACACATCACACAAGGCCTTCCTAATTCTCTGCCCTGACATAACCTGATGACGAGTCCCTGGGGCAAATACCAAGCTGGGGTTCTCTGGGACCACCGTCTCCTCCTCTAATGGGCTGAACATTCCCAAGTGCTCCCTCATGACAATGAAAGGGAGCCCTGAGAATAAGGCATCTGAGGAGATGCCAAGGGACCGATCATAACACACGGCATGAGAAGCCATGGACGCCAAGGCCAGCAGAATCTCGTCTCATGTCTCACTCAACCCGTGTGCTGGAACAAGGATTCAGGCTCACTCAGCCAAGCACAGGATGTTACCATTTGATGTGCTTTTCAGCAAATCACTCATAAAAAATTCATGGCTGCAGCTGACCCTCATTAGAATGTGTTTCATTAAATTAAAACATCAATCCCAGAAATATATGTTTGCTTAACAGGCAGAAATGATTTGGGGACGTCATGCTGCACACCATCAAATCAAATCAAATGGTGGGAGCAAACGAAATTAAGCCATCAAGCAAAGGGGGCAGGAGGGATAACAGAGGTCTCTTGCCAAAGGAACATAATCATGGTTTATGAAAAGAGCCAAAGCAGCCAAATCGTGTAGCCATGCGACGCAGAAGAACGGTACCAGGAGTGTGGTCAGACAGGGCGCCCACAGGAGGCACCCACGGTGGCCTGGAGAGAACCGGGTTCTCCCCAGAGCTCCAGGACCTGCCACTTGACCTCCAGGGTCTCCCTTCCAGACTACATGAGGCAACGTTTCTAAGGAGGGGCTCAAAGGCTGGAGAGGACCTGATGATCCCCCCACCCTCCGCTCCCTTCCCTCCTGATGGTATGTGGTTCCTTAGAAGGCAGCACAGGATGGGACAGACCATCAAGCCAAGAAGCATAAGGGGCAGAGCCAAAATCACAGCTTCTGTCCCAAACAAGACGGGACCGGACCGAGGAGCCTTTCAGATGACGTTTTCCTTTAGTTTATAACGCTCTTCCCGGTGCATGAGCTCATCTGTGACGACACTGCTGTGAGGCAGAGAAAGCCATTGCCACGGCCCAATGTAACAGCGGAGTGGCTCAGACATGGCTTCAGGTCATGAAGGTCCCAAATTAGAATCCAGGTCCACTGCTTTTCATACTCACCTGCGCCGTGCTCTTGTCCAGAGGCTGTCCTAACGCCCCCCACCCCAGGCTGCCTGGGCCGAGCACCCAGAAGGGCCAGGTGGGGAGGTGGGGTGGGGAGGTGGGACAAACAGCCCCAGAAGACCTTGCGAGCTCATTAAAGGACCAATTATTTAGGTAGCACCTCACACACGCTTCACCTGTTCAGAGATGTAAGCTCCTGAGGAAGGCTGCTAGTGTCACAAAGCTAATTGTGGTTTTAATTAGCTTTAATACATTACTCACAAGTGCTGGAGATTTGATTTAGAAATATTAAAAAAAAAACCAAAGGCGTTTTAAAAATCAACAATAGAACTGCTAATTTGTATCTGCACATAAAAACATACCTTTTTTTTACAAAAGGCGATCATACTACACTTATGGTGATATGATATGCTTTCTCTTTTTTTAAGTTTATTTATTTAGTAGAGAGAGAGAGCGAGCAAGAGCACTGGGGAGGGGCAGCAAGAGGGGGAGAGAGAGAATCCCAAGCAGGCTACGCACTCTCAGCACAGAGCCCGACGCGGGGCTTGCACTCACAAACCAGATCATGACCTGAGCTGAAACCAAGAGTTGGATGCTTAACCGACTGAGCCACCCAGGCGCCCCTAATTTGCTTTCTTCTTAAGCTGATAGTGCATTATAAGCATCGCTTCATGTCAAAATATACATGAACATCACTGTTTCGTGGCTACACACTACGCCATTGCGTGACTTCGCCATCATTTCCTTAACCAATTGCCTATTACGAGTCCTTCATGCCATAACCCATTTTCTTGGGTAATAACAACACTGCAATAACCCTCTGGCATGTTTCTACCTTGTATAAACACATTTATCTACTTACTTCTGTGGGATAATTTCCTAAAAGGTAACTGCTTGGTGCAAAGGAAGGCTGTGTGATCCGCGGCAACAAGATGCCTGGGGACGTTTCTCAGACTACACGGCACAGGGCTGCTCCGTATGTGACAATTAAGAGCCAGCCCTCCCTATTGACTGGACTTGATGCTAACTTTCTAAGCGAATGGCCCAGGGCAGGGAGTTTATGGTCCTCAACATCTCAGGTATCAAAGCAGTAGCGTGCAATGTAATCACGGCCCTCACTACGCGGCGGAAAGCGCTGGAAATACACAATGAGATTGCGCTTGCTTCAAAATATTTGCAGATCGGTGGAGATCATTACTATCTCTGTTGCATGCCCTGCTTGCACATTTGAGGCAAGAGAGCACAATTTCTGTCAGAAAGAGATTATATTCGTCGAGAGTGAAGTTATCCCAAAATGACACACACTGGTTTCCATAATAAAGGCAGTATTTTTGGTTCACGATTTGGACGTCCAAACGGACGTTAGGGGAGGCTTTAGACAGCAGCACCTGACTCTCAGTTCACGGTGGCAAAGCGGCTGCAGCAGGTCCAAACCCGATGTTTCAGGACACATCATCAGCCAACAAAAGGGAGGACATTTGTTCTGGTTGCTTCTATGGAAGACGGAGAAAGCTCCCCCTTCCCCAAAGCCCTAGAAAGGATTTTCTCGTGGTTTGGTAGCTCTGACAGGATGGAATGTGCCAAATGTTTTAAACCGAGTAGGATCCTGTGCTCGAGGTAGATGTAATGTCAGGCACAAGGGCACCAGGCTAAGGATGGGGGAGGAAATTCAGGTTACAGTTTCTGGAAAGACAGAGACTAGATGCACTCCCTCAAACGGAGGTCCACTTCAGAGACTATTTATTTAGACAACAGTGAATATAAATTAAAATAACAGGGGCACCTGGGTGGCTCAGTTGGTTAAGCATCCGACTCTTGACTTCATCTCAGGTCATGATCTCACAGTTCGTGAGTTCGAGCCCCACGTCATGCTGACGGTGCGGAACCTGCTTGGGATTCTCTCTCTCTCTCCTTCTCTCTCTGCCCCTACCTCTCTTTCTCTCTCAAAATAAGTAAATAAACTTTTAAATAAATAAACAACAATAACAAGAACCTCGTAAGAAACAAACAAAACCTTTATGATCAAAAAAGTTTAGAGAAAACATCGAAGACATGCATCTCTGCTTCCTTCTGAAACCTCATCAAAACCGATGTAACAGAATGTTTTAAATCTATGAACTATAGGGGCGCCTTGGTGGCTCAGTCAGTTAAGCATCCGACTTCGGCTCAGGTCATGACCTCATGGTTCGTGGGTTCAAGCCCCGCGTCAGGTTCTGCGCTGACACCTCAGAGCCTGGAGCCTGCTTTGGATTCTGCGTCTCCCTCGCTCTCTGCCCCTCCCTCACTCATGCTCTGTCTCTCTCTGTCTCAAAAATAAACTATAAAAAAAAAAACTATGAACTATACAAGAAGAGCCTGGGGCATCTGGTGGTATCAGAAAGTAAGAAAGTGCTTTAAAAAAAAAAAAAAGTTGGATGCACGTCAAAATGACACAAGAACCAACCTGACTATCTGACAGTGCTCCCGATGGCCAAGGCGAGAATAACTTGAGCAACGAAAGAAATAAACAGAGCTACTGGCTATGGCCCAAAGAATAAAATCAATATGCCTACATCCATCCCTACGGATATAAATAAATGACTGAATAAACACATAAACGGGGGAGAAAGGACCACTTCTCCATACAGAACTCCAGTTTGGAGAAGTACAGAAAGAATAAGAGAAACAGAAACTCTCCACCAGAAGTCGCAGTAATCACTACTTCAGGGAAGGCCCACCGATGAATGCTAAAAATCGGGGGGTAAAAGTTTAAGGAGAAATGGGATACCTGCATAGGGTTCAAGTGTCCCCCAAAGGCATACTAATTACCAAGGAGAAAGCTTTACCCCCGTATGGAAACTTCACAGGCGAGAAACCTGGCGGCCACCCCCTTAGCAAGTCATCCTATGAACATCACCAGTTCTATTGATCAGGTATCCTAACCCTGACACGACGCCCTTGAGGGCCCACGTCCCCTCTGTGGTGTCTGTCCCCCCAAATCCAAAACCCTCAGTCAAATCATGAGAAAACTCCGCACAAGCCCAAATGAAGAGACGACACAAAACGCCTGACCAATGTTCTCCCGGCCCGTGAGGTCATGAAACACAGGGAAACCCTAAGGAATTCTGACTCTTGAGAAAAAGACAACCTGACAACCGCTTCACAATGCAGGATCCTGGACTGGATCTTGGAACGGAAGAAGGCCCTCGCTGAAAAATGCGGTAAGCTCTGAATCGAGTCTGTACTTAGTTACTACAAGTGGTTATTTCAGATAGTTTAGGATTGTACGAGCGTTAGGATCTTAGCTCTGACAGTCATACCACTGTTCTGTATGATGTCACCATTAAGGAGCTCCCCGTCCTGTCTCAGCAAGTCCTCGGTAAGTCTACAATTATTCCAAAATACAAAGTTAGCAGTGAAGCTTACACCAGAGGCAGCAGCACAGAGAGACGGGAAGGGTCAAGGTTCTACAACGGAGTCTTTCACTGTGGAGGGAGAGGCCGATTCCTGCCCAGCACCCCGGAAAAGGGGCCCCTGAAGGTCGGAGCATGGTGTCAGGTTGAAAGAGAAGCATGGCCGTAATTCTACAGAAGGTGCAGCTGTGCCCCTGGCCCTCTAACCCCATCCCCACGCCAATCCCACTCGGACAGCTGCCTGCCTCTCCTACAAGGCCCCAGTGGCCAGGCTCCCAGGAGGAGGCCAAGGGATCCAAGGGAACAGAGCGAGGTCACATGGAAGTCTAGCTCCCCCCACCCGGAGCCCCATCCTGAGCTCCCAGATGCTCACGGGGACAGCAGCCCTCAAACCCAGCAGAAGACTGGAAACTTCTTCCCCAGGAAACCTGAATGGCCCCGGAGGAAGGACTTACAGATACTGATCAGCGGGCTTGGCCTGGTGTATTGGTCCGCTTGGGCTGCGGGGCTCAATCACCACAAATTCCTCATCTCACAGTTCTAGAAGCTGGAAGTCTGAGATCAAGGTGTCAGAAGGTTGCTTCTGAGGAAGAGGGTTTTCTCATGGTTTGGGGACTCTGACCAGGATGGAATGTGGTTCTAAACCAAGTAGGAGCCTGTGTGTGAGTTCGGTGTAATGTCAGTCCTAAGTGCACCAGGCTAAGGATGGGGTAGGAAATGCAGGGTTACCGTGTCCGGAAAGGCCAGGACGGGATGCAGTCTCTCTAAGAGATGTTCACTGCAGAGGTTATTTATTTCGACAACAACAGTGAATATAAATTAAAATAACAGGGGGAAGTGGCTGAATCAGTCTGTTTAGCATCTGACTCTCAATTCTGGCTCAGGTCACGAGCTCGCAGTTCATGAGATCCAGCCCCGCACTGAACGTGGAACCTGCTTGGGATTCTCTCTCTCCCTCTTTCTCTGCCCCTCCCCGGTTCGCATGCTCTCTCTCTCTCTCTCTCTCTCTCTCTCTCTCTCTCTCAATAAATAAATAATAAAACTTAAAAAATAAAATAACAATAACAATAACATCATAAGACACAAAGAAAATCTTTGAGATTAACAACGTTTAGGGAAAATGTTGTACTGAACACAGGTTTCTGTGTTTCCTTCTGAAAACTTCCAAAACAGAAATAAAAGGGGCGTCTGGGTGGCTCAGTCGGTTAAGCTTTCGACTTTGGCTCAGGTCATGATCTCAAGGTTTGTGGGTTCAAGCACCACCTTGGGCTCTGTGCTGACAGCTCAGAGCCTGGAGCCTGCTTCGGATTCTGTGTCTCCCTCTCTCTCTGCCCTTCCCCTGCTCACACTGTGTTTCTCTCTCTCTCTCTCTCAAAAATAAATAAACATTAAAAAAAGAAAGAAAGAAAGAAAAGACTTGTAAAATCTATGAACTGGGCAAGTTTGCAGAGGACTCTCTCCTTGACTTTCAGGTGGCTGCTGCTCCCTGAGTCTTCACCTGGTCGTGTGTGTGTGTGTGTCCTAAGGTCCACTTCTTGTAAGGACATGGGTCATATTAGATTAAGACCCACACTAATGGCCTCATTAAACCTTAATTCCGTCTTTAAAGACCCTATCTGCAAACACGGTCACATTCTGAGGTATTGGGGGGTTAAGACTTCAACATATGCATCTGGGGTGACACAACTGAGTCCATGACACCCAGTGAAATGGCCACCCATCTGCTCGAGTGCCCAACGGTGGGGACCAGCATTGTTCTACCCCCACGAGGCACAGAAAGTTCCCTAATGCCTCGGCACCTTCCTCCTAGTAAGAAAGGACAAAGTGTCACCAGGCCTTCAGGAAAATCAACAACGTGAGGGCGGATGCCAAAAAGAACAGATAACACCATGCTTGGAGCGTGAAGTGTGCAGACCCCATGCAGAGCACAGGGGAAACCCCCTAAGATCCTCAGATACTCAAGGGGCAGGTACTGCGCTCAAAAAAACAGAACCGGGGTATTGAGAAGAGAGGAACGCTATAGGATAAGAAAATGCTTTGGGATTAAATAGAATTTTTATTTTTTTAACTACTGTTTTAAGTTTTTTTAATGTGTATTTATTTTTGAGAGAGAGACAGAGCACAAGTAGGGGAGGGGCAGAGAGAGAGGGAGACACAGAATCTGAAGCACTCCAAATTGTGAGCTGTCAGCACAGAGCCCAACATGGGGCTCGAACCCACGAACCGCAAGATCATGACCTGAGCCAAAGTAGGACGCCCAAGTGACTGAGCCACCCAGGCGTCCCAAATAGAACAGAAATTTTAAAATTTTAAGAGAAGAGTCAGGAGACCAAATCTCCCCTCGCCCTCAAAAAAAAAAAAAAAACTGGATAAAAAAAGACAAAAAAGCAAAAATATAGGAGGGGAATAAGCAAATCCAGAGAGACGTTCAATCAAGGAGGTACAGAACCTGACGTAGAAGCATTCCAGAAAAGAGAAGAGACAGAGATGTCAAATATATACACAGTCGAACCGATGATCCCTAGGGAACAAATCAAAAAGAGAAGAGAAGCTTCTGGAAACAGGCCCGAACACAGGAGGAGGCAGAAGGAACCCCAGGAGGAGGGCGCATGGCAGGAACCACGGGGCCCCAGGAGGACCGTCTCCAAGGAAAGAACACAAACACAACAGAAACTGGAACTCATGTGCTTGACCAGGTGGAAAAGAGCATCCGGAGGGGTTTATAATTGTGTCGCAGCATACGGGAGAGTCACCATAAGCACACACAAAAATATCCAAAAGCAAGGAAAAGGGGGGAAAAAAACAGCACAGCGATTTTTAACTCCAGAAGTCATACAAGATTGCAACTGCGATCGTGGCTCCCTGGGTTATCAGGGGAAAATACATTTGCAGTCATAAGAAGGGACAGGCGAATTCCGCCAACCACTGTCCCATGCAGGTGTCAGGAGAGGGGGAGAGAGGCAGGGTGTGGCACAAAGTGCCAGGAGCTGGGCAGCAGGCTCTACAAGCTAGGGGGAGCAAAAACGTGACAGCCGTCGGGGCAGCCCACACAGGTGGCCTTCTCCCTTCAGCCACCGTCTTGAAGCATGAGCAGAAGTCGCTCGAGGATAACCTGCCCACTATACTATGAATCCGCTAAGAATAACTCACACGACGTACGTAGAGAGAACGTCTGGCATGTACTAGCTGCTCAATAAATAGGAGTTGTTACTACTTGTGTTCTTATCAAATTAATGATCCACAAGACTATGCAGCCGTTTTCCATGCAGAATGTGTGGGCGTTACCTACACGATGCCTGGACCCCTGTAGACCCCCGATTAAAAGTACGGCTACTGTTGACCGTCTTGCTAACAGCCTTTTAAACAATCCCTGGCCTTCATACATCAGAGCAACTACCCGAGCCTCTTTGTGCCGTTTATCAACGGTAGCACGAGACCCTACTCCAAACCTAGCATGTTCAAGTCACCACCGCTTCAGGATGTCTCATGATTCTGTGGGTTGGCTGGGCTCAGCTGATCGGCTCTCCATCCAGATGACGGATGGAGCATCAGGATGGCTTCGCGCACAGTGGGGCGCGTTGGCCGGGATGGACTCTGGCACAGCCGGCCTTCCCATCCCCTCTGCGTCCATTTCATCTCACGGCCTCTCCCTTACGCCGTGGCTCTGGCCACACGGGGGCACACAGGCCTTCTCAAGGCCACTGCACAGAATCAGCATGGCCTCACCTACGCCACACGTACTGGCCAGGGCAAGTCGCTGGCCAGCATGGAGGCAGTGGGGGAGGGACGTTCGTCCAACGTCGCCTTTGGAGAGGACCAACCCACCCTCGCAGGAGAGTGGCAGGCAGCGGAGATGACATATTCGAACTGCCTCCCACCATGCCCTGCACATTCTAAGCACCCAGCACCCAGCAGCCAAGCAAAAGAGGGGCGATTTCCAGCCAGAAAAGAACACACATCCAGGCACAGAGGCAGGAGACATCATGGAGGGATTGGAGAATGCAAACTACTGGTAGCTGATGGGGCACGTGGGGGGCTCAGTCGGTTAAGCATCTGACTTCAGCTCGGTCATGATCTCGTGGTTCATGAGTTCGAGCCGCGCGTTGGGCCCTGCACTGACAACTCGGAGCCTGGAGCCTGCCCCCCACTCCCTCCTCGGCTCACGCTCTGTTTCTCTCTCCTTCAAAAATAAATAAACGTGAACGAGATTTTTAAGAAAGAAAGAAAAGTGACAAAGGAAAGACTAAGAGAGGTAAAAATGAAATGGCGGGAAAACTGGAATGATATAAGCTATTCCAAATATTAACAAGCACAGCCCTGGACGTAAGCAATCTGATTGGTCTGACAAAGAAGGAAATTCTCCACCTTGAGTAAATCAAGCACAACAATATGCTGATTAAGTAAGGCTCATGGAAACTAAATACACCTAAGATGGAAATACAAACTATCATTCCAGAAATATTTTTTTTAATTTTCTTTTACATTTATTTATTTTTGAGAAACAGAGAGAGAGAGAGCGTGAACAGTGGAGGGGCAGAGAGAGAAAGAGACACAGGATCTGAAGCAGGCTCCAGGCTCTGAGCTAGTGGCCAGCACAGAGCCCAATGCGGGGCTCAAACCCATGAACCATGAGATCATGACGTGAGCCGAAGTCGGACACTCAACCGACTGAGCCACCCAGGCGCCCCTATCATTCCATAAATAAATAATTAAATATCAAAATTGGGTTAATCAAATGCAGGTGCAGCCTTATACGTACAAATGAAAATTTAAGACAAAAATATTAAGTGAAAACAAAAGCCAAAAAGTTAAAAACTAAAACACACACACACACACACACACACGGGAAGTATATAAATAACAAAGGACAAAATACATGAACAGATTAGAGTTGCATCCCCAAACAATATTGTGGTAATATATATTAAAGGCAAAAAATGTCATAAATTCCAGAAAAATTCTTCTCACGGAAGCATTGGTAACCAAGGGAAAAATTAAAACACCTAAGTAAAGTATTTGAGAAAGTGGAACTAAGTACCTAAAAGCATGAAGTAGGAGAAACAGAACACGTATTTTTCTCAAATGTACATGAGACCTTCCCCAAAATTGGGTCTAACTGTATGGTCTCACTCTAACTATGGACCAATGTCAGCATTAGTAACGGGGGACAAGCAGACCTTACATGTCCCCTGATGGGATGCAGTAGAGAACATGGTACCATCTAAAAATGCTGCCCCCACTACCCCTCCAAAAAGATGAATCTGAATATGTTTGAGCCTCCAGATCAGTGCTTCTCTCCCAGCGATCTGGGACCTCTGGAAGAGCCCCAGGACCCTGTCACAGAACCCACAAGATCAAAACTATTTTCTTCATCATATGAAGACAACAGTTGTCTTTTAAACTCTTATTCTCTCCCAAGTATACGGTATCTTCCAGAAGCTGCATGACACGTGATGACGTCCTCTATGACCAATG
Organism: Cryptoprocta ferox; assembly: GCA_028646485.1. Taxonomy (NCBI): domain Eukaryota; kingdom Metazoa; phylum Chordata; class Mammalia; order Carnivora; family Eupleridae; genus Cryptoprocta; species Cryptoprocta ferox. The sequence continues at coordinate 24,674,315 of CM053564.1, forward strand.
GAAGCCAAGCTTATGTCGACTTGTGTTTTACACATTGCTCAGGTTTTTCTTAATGTTTATTTATTTTTGAGAGAGAGAGAGAGAGAGAGATCTCGAGAGAGACCGAGTGCGAGCAGGGGAGGAGCAGAGAGAGAAGGAGACACAGAATCCGAAGCAGGTTCCAGGCTCTGAGCTGTCAGCACAGAGCCTGATGTGGGGCTCGAACTCACGAGCTATGATATCATGACCTGAGCCAAAGTCGGGCGCTTAACCGACTGAGCCATCCAGGTGCCCCCACTGCTCAGTTTTAAATTTCTAATATACTTCATATCAGTAGCTGTAATGCACGTAAATAAAAACATTTGGGGTCCTCAATAATCAGGAAGATTGCCAAGGTGTCCTAAGGCCAAAATGCTAGAGGACACCTGCTCTCAATCCAACTACCAGTTTACAGGAAATATGGGGGACAGGAAAAGCAAAGCCAATGACCTCCATGAGGAAGTATCAGCCACACCCAGGACTCTGATATGTGACACTGACAGGCAAAATGACATAATATCTAGGCTTCCCTTGACAATGCTGCAGGGCAAACAATGAGGTCTGTGGGGGGGGGATGAATAAAATGAGACTGAAAAAATCATTAGTGAAGCGAGGTCCAGGTGGCACATGGCTATCTACCTGAATGAGGTACATGAGAACGTTCTACAATCTTCTCTAGTGTAGAAGTTTCAATTTTATTATCATACTATAAGTAAAATTAAAAAAATGAATATAACAAAATCAAATACCCACCTCAGAGAAATACATAAAATACAATAATAGGTCATTTTGAAAAATGATAACGAAAACTTTCCAGAAATTGAAGATAACAGGGGCGCGGTGGCTCAATCAGTTTAAGCATCTGACACAGCTCAGGTCATGATCTCACAGTCCATGGGTTTGAGCCCTGCGTTGGCCTCGGTGCGGACAGCTCAGAGCCTGGAGCCTGCTTCACATTCTGTGTCTCCCTCTTTCTCTGCTCCTCCCCCACTCACTCCCTGCCTCTCTCTCTCAAAATAAAATAAAGACATAAAAAATTTAAAAAAAAGAAATTGAAGACAACAAAATGGGCTCTTCCGACTAAATAACAAATACTAATACAACAGAAAACAACTAAAAGGGAAAAATAAATTTGAACAATGTAAAAAGAAAAACTCAGAAACCCAGTATTGATGACAATGCATCCCATGCCAGAAGCTCAAAGCCCTGGGGAGCCGGCCAGGGGGATGGGCTGGGACCAGCACTTTGATCCCCAACATGTAACAACTGCCAGAATCAAAAATGGCATTCAGGAAACAAGTGGCATCTTCTCCTGAAAAGATGAAAGTTGGCCTTACGAAAATCAATCAAGATTAAACAGGGGTTTAAAAGGAAACTACAATAGGGGCGCCTGGGTGGCTCAGTCAGTTAAACGTCTGACTACAGCTCAGGTCACGATCCCGTGGCTCATGAGTTCGAGCCCCGTGTGGGACTCCGTGCTGACAGCTCAGAGCCTGGAGCCTGCTTCAGGTTCTCCCTCTCTCTCTCTGCCCCTCGCTTGCTCACACTGTCTCTCACTCTCTCAAAATTAAATAAACATTAAAAAATTTAAAAACTACAATAAAATGCTAACAATTAGGAACATCCCAGAAATGCAGTCAAAAGCCGTATTGGTTCTGCAAAACATCACATCAATGAAACAATATTCCAGAAAACGGAGGAGACGTAGAGAAATGTAGGAGAGGCACAGGTATACAATGGGGAACCTAACCTTCAAATTACAAAAAGCACCTATAAAGGCTGTATCAAGAAATAAAGGGAAATGGGCTCTGGCAGGAGGCAGGTTTCCTAGATTGGTTAAAAACTTAGTTTGGAGACCAACGTTGCTCACGATGACCCTTCCAGCACCCACAAGCAAGGAGGAAGAGCCCAATCTCTCCGAGGAAATGCCTTCCTAATGCACTGAAAAAGGAAAAGAACAAATCGCATTTTAAAGAAACACAACAAATAAGCCTTTTCTTGGAATTCTCATCTTAGACCTCAGCAATACACATAAATCCTCAGAAATAAAAGCAGAGAATTCCAGGCATTGTTTACCCTGCAAAGCTGTCACTTCAGAGCGCCTGCAGCAGAAGACCTGAATGTGTCCAACTCCTGAAGGAATTATTTATTGCTCGCACCGCGGCTGACAAATTTCGCTTCTGAAATTACTTCAAAGCAGCGACTGAGTTTAAATGCCAACTCCAAAAGATAAATAAAGGAACTAATGGGAAGGGCTGCCGTACTATGAGGAATAAGAATCAATCCAATCACAGATCAATGAGAACCAGATAAAGTGTGGCATCAAAGACCAAGAAAAAAAAAAAAAACCTCTCTGAGCTTCTCAAAGTTTCTGTGTGTAAAGGAAAAGTTGGGAACTGGGTGCAGGGTTTGGGGGGTGGGGGGGGACACACCGGCTCTTCTTCTACTGAGGGGATCCAAAATTGCGGATTTATTATACTAAGTGAAATAAGCCAGACACAGGAAAAAAAAAAAAAAAAAACCACCGCATGATCTCACTTCCATGTGCCATCTTAAAATGTTGGCAACACAGAAGCACAAAGTAGAATGGTGGTTACCCAGGGGGGGCAGGAAGGTGGAGAAAAGGAGATGTTGCTCCAAGAGCACAAAGTTACAGTTATGCAAGACGAGGAAGTCTAAAGTTGTAACGTACAGGATGATGCCTGTAGTTAACACATTATATTGAATACTGGAAATTTACTAAGAGAGTAGATTTCAGGTGCTCCCATCAGACACACGCACAAAAATACTATGTCCAGAAACAATAGGTTAAATTAGCTTGACTATAGTAACCATTTCACTATGTCCTCGTGTATCAAATCATCATGCTGTACATAATATACATAATTAAATATATATAATTGTTATTTAAAATAATTTTAAACCAGAATTATTGGTTTGAGTTAAGTGGTTAAAAATTCAGCATGTATTTATTTATTTTGAGAGAGAGCTCGAGAAGCAAGTGAATGAGGGAGGGGCAGAGAGAGTGAGGGAGACAGAGAACTCCACGCAGGCTCTGTACTATCAGTGAAGAGCCTGATATGGGGCTTGAACTCAAGAACCCTGAGATCATGACCTGAGCCAAAACCAAGAGTCCCGACACTTAACCAACTGAGCCACCCAGGCGCCCCTAAGTAGTTAAAAACTTAAAGGTATGTACATAGATATAATGCTTGCTGACCAATATGGTTTAGTAATAGTACAGTAGAAAGAGGCTGGTTACCAGAAAAATAAAATGGAGAGGAAGAAGAGGAAGAAGAGGAGGAGGAAGAAGAAGAGGAGGAGGAGGAAGAGGAGGAGGAGGATAAGAAAGAAGGCCGTTGAGGAATTCTGCAGTCATAATTGGAAAGAAATGTCAAAAGAACTAAAAATATGAAAATAATAATTAGGATGACAGAAGAAAATCCAAATGTAATGCCAAATATAAAAAATAATTATTATCCCATGCGGGGTGGGGGGGGAAGGAGTTCCTGACTGGATTAGTAAGTGAAATCTGTAACACATGAATAAAAAGTAACTATAAAAGGATGTGTACAGATTCTTTTTAAAAAGTAATAAAAGAATTCAAATAAATAAAATCAGAAATGTAGGAGGAGAGTAACCATTACCACAGAAAGACAAAGGACTGTGGGAGAATACTATGAAAAACTATAAACCAAGAAGTTGGACAAACTTAAAGAAAGACAAACATATAATCTTCCAAAACTGAATCAGGAAGAAAAAAAAAATCTGAACAGACTGATTACTAACAATGAAACTGAATCAGTAATCAAAAAACTCCCAACAAGCAAAAGTCCAGGACCAGATAGCTTCACAGGTAAATTCTACCAGACATTTAAAGAAGAGTTCATACTTGTTTAATTCAAATTATTCCAAAAAATTCAAGAGGAAGAAAGCCTACTAAATTCATTCTATGAAGCCAGCTTTACCCTGAGATCAAAACCAGAGGAAGACACTACAAAAAAAGAAAACTGCAGGCCAATATTTCTAAATGGACACAGATGCAAAAGTCTTCAACAAAATATTAGCAAACCAAATCTGACACTACATTAAAAAAAATCATACGCCACGACCAAGTGGGATTTATTCCAGGGAGGCAAAGTCCGTCCAATATTCTCAAATCAACCAATGAGATACATCACATTAACAAGAAAAAAGGTAAAACAAGTATGATCATCTCAATAGATGCAGGAGAAGCATTTGACAAAGTACGACATCCATCCATGATAAAAACTCTCGACAAAGTAGGTTTAGAGGGAACATCCCTCAACATAATAAAAGGCCAGATATGAAAAACCCACAGCTAACATCATCCTCGATGGGTGAAAATCTGAAAGCTTTTCCCTGAAGGTCAGGATCAAGACAAGGATGTCCGCTGTTACCACCTTTATTCAACATCTTACTGCAAGTCCTAGCTACAGCGCTCAGACAAGAAAAAGAAATAAAGGCACCCAAATGGGTAAGGAAGAAGTAAAACTTTCACTTTTTGCAGATGACATACTATGTATAGAAAACCCGAAGGATTCCACTAAAAAACTACCAGAACTGGTAAGTGAATTCAGTAAAAGAGCAGATACACAATCAGTATATGGTAACATGTTGCCATGTTTGCCATGTCGTACTTTGTCAAATGCTTCTCCTGCATCTATTGAGATGATCATACTTGTTTTACCTTTTTTCTTGTTATTTCTATATACTCATAATGAAGAAGCGGGAAAAGACATTAAGAAGACAATCTCATTTACAACTGCACAAAAAAAGGATAAAATACTTAGGAATAAACTTAATCAAGGAATTAAAAGACCGGTACTCCAAAAACTATAAAACATCAATGAAAGAAACTGAAGACGACACAAGCAAATGGAAAGACATTCCATGCTCGTGGATTGGCAAAATCAATATTGTTAAAACGGCCATGTTACCCAAAGCAATCTACAGATTTAGTAAAGTCCCTATCAAAATAGCAACAATATTTTTCACAGATTAGAACAATGAATCCCGAAATTTGCATGGAACCATGAAAAAAAAAAAAAACCCAATCACCCACTGGAGGGGTCACTGTCCCAGACTTCAAGATACACTACAAAGCTGTAACCATCAAAACAGTATGGTACTGGCACAAAAACAGGCACATAGATCAATGGAACAGGATAGAGAACCCAGAAACAAACCCATATTTATATGGTCAATTAACCTATGACAAAAGAGAAAAGAATATACAATGAGGAAAAGACAGTCTCTTTAACAAATGGTGTTGGGAAAACTGGATAGCTACATGCAAAAATAAAAAAGATTGAAACTGGACCACTTTCTTACACCATACACAAAAATAAACTCGAAATGGATTTAAAGACCTAAATGTGAGACCTGAAACCATAAAATTCCTAGAAGAAGACACAGGCAATAATTTCTTTGACATCAGCTGTAGAAACATTTTTCTAGATATTGTCTCCTCAGGCAAAGAAAACAAAAGCAAAATTAAACTATTGTGACAACACCAAAATAAAAGCTTTTGTACAGGGGTGCCTGGGTGGCTCAGTCAGTTAAGAGTCCAGCTTGATTTCGGCTGAGGTCATGATCTCACAATTGTGTGGTCGAACCCCATGTCAGGCTCCATGCTGAGCATGGAGCCGGCTTGGCATTCTCTCTCTCCTGTTCTCTGTCTCTGTTTGTCTTTCTCTCTCTCTCTCAAAAATTTACAAACACTAAAAAAAAAAAGTTTTTACTCGGTAAAGAAAACCATCAACAAAACAAAAAGGCAACTTACTGAATGGGAGAAGATATTTACAAGTGATATATCTGATAAGGGGATAATATCCAAAATATATGAAGAACTTCTACAACTTAATACCAAAAAAACAAAAATTCAATTCAAAAAATGGGCAGAGGATCTGAATAGACATTCTTCCAAAGAAGACTTACAGATGGCCAACAGATGCATGAAAAGATGCTCAACATCACTCATAATCAGGGAAACTACAATGAAATATCACTTCACACCTGTGAGAATGGCTAAAATAAAAAACACATGAAATAACAAGTGCTAGTGGATGTGGAGACAAAGGAATTCTCATGCACTGTTGGTGGGAACGCAAACTGGTGCAGCCACCGTGGAAAACAGTATGGAGGCTCCTCAAAATATTAAAAATAGAATTACTCTATGATCCAGTAATTCCACTACAGGTTATTTACCCAAAGGAAACAAAAAACACTAATTCAAAAAGACATATCCATTTTTATTAAAGCATTATTTACGATAACTAAGATATGGAACCAACCCAAGTGTCCATACATGTATTATAAAATATATATGTGTATTCCATTACATATAATGGAATATTATTCAGCCATAAAAAGAAGGAAATGTTGCCATTTGCAGCAACATGGATGGAGCTCGAATATGATGCTAAGGAAAGAAGTCAGTCAGGGAAAGACAAATACCATATGATTTCACTCGTATGTATAATTTAAGAAATAAAACGAATGAACAAAGAGACATACAAAAAACCAGATTCTTAAATACGCAGAACTGGTATTTGCCAAAGGGGAGGCAGGTGGGAGGATGGGTGAAATAGATATAGGGGATCAAGGGTACACCTATCTTGATGAGCACTGAGTGATTGAATGGTTGAATCCTTAGTTGCACACCTGAAACTAACAACAACAGCGTATGTTAATTGCGCTTCAATTAAAAAAGTAAAAATAGATACATTACTGAGTGAATCAAAATTCACTTAACAAATTACATATGGTCATTACAAACTGTTAAAGGCAAACTAAGAACTGTAAACCAAAGAATGTTGAACATTTCTCAAATAATAAATGTCCGTGAAATACATAAATAAAGACTGATTGCCCAATGCAGAGAACGTGACAGCATTGCCACAGTAGTGATTTACCATAAAGCCATGCTGTTAGAATCTGGTAATCTGGTACATTAAAAAGCAATGACAGGCATCTGAACAATATAATTAATAAGGCTTAATTAATGGAGAACTAGAACAAATTAAATGAGAACAGAATGTTTCTCCTTTTCAGAGAAGGCAATGGAACAATAATTGATAATATAGTACATGCCATTAGGTACAGAAAAGTAACTATTATGGAAGTCAAATTCTCTGATTACAATATACTAAATGTGTTAATAAAAGACATAATGGGGCGCCTGAGTGGCTCAGCTGGTTAAGCATCCGACTTCGGCTCAGGTCATGATCTCACAGCTCATGGATTCAAGCCCCGTGTCAGGCTCTGTGCTGACAGCTCAGAGCCTGGAGCCTGCTTCAGATTCTGGGTCTCCCTCTCTCTCTCTGCCCCTCCCCCACTCACTCTCTCTCAAAAATAAATGAAACATTAAAAAGCTTTTTTAAAAAGGCATAAAAATGTTTTGGGAGTGACAACAGTTTCTTTTTTTTTTTTTCCCAAAACTCTAAAAAACAGAAAATCCTCAGGTAAGTTTATTTTTCTTTTGTTTTAGAGAGAGAGTACATGTGAGCAGGGGAGAGGGGTAGAGCAGGGGGCAGGGGGTGGTAAGAGAGAGAGAGAAAGACAGGGAGAGAATCCTAAGCAGGCTCCATGCTTAGCACAGAGCCCAATGCAGGGCTCGATCCCACGACCCTGGGATCATGACCTGAGCCAAAATCAAGAATCAGACACTCAACAGACTGAGCCACCCAGGCACTCCATCCTTAGGTAAATATAAGCAAGAAATAAATACAAATGCACAACATTATGTGTGAGAAATAACAATATATACGATGGAGAAGAGGAAAACACTATGCATCATCATACAGGTCTCTCTAGAGTGATTTATAACTTTCTCTCTTGTTTTTTAAATGTTTAATGTTTAAAACATCAAATAAATAGGGACGCCTGGGTGGCTTAGTCTGTTGAGCGTCCAACTTCGGCTCAGGTCATGATCTCATGGTTGGCAGGCTCGAGCCCCGCATTGGGCTCTGTGCTGACAGCTCAGAGCCTGGAGTCTGCTTCAGATTCTGTGTCTCCCTCTCTCTCTACCCCTCCCCTGCTTCCTCACACTTGTGCACGCATGCATTCTCTCTCTCTCTCTCTAAAAAATAAACTTCAACAAATAAACAAATAAAACATTAAATAACTACACATTAAATAAATAAGCATTAAACAAATTACATGTTTATAAATAAATTTTATATTTATATGAATATAAATATATATTCTATTAAATTTTAAAATACCAGGGCACCTGGATGGTTCCATCTGTTAAGCATCTGATATCTTGGTTTTGGCTCAGGTCATGATCTCACAGTTTCTAAATTCGAGCCCCGTGTCAAGCTCCATGCTGATAGCGTGGAGCCTGCTTGGGATTCTCTATCCCTCTCTTTCTGCTCCTCCCCTGCACACTCTTTCAAAATAAATAAATAAACTTAAAAAAAATTTTTACGTTTAAAATACCAAGCCAATGAGAAATATAAAATTTAAACAGATTGATAACTGGAGGAGATAAGGAACTACAGAAAGGAAAAAAAAAAAAAGAAAACTAGACACATGTAGAATGTACTCACAAAACCCTCCCAAATCTGAAAGACCTATGTTGAAGTTTAACGAATCTAAGGGTTCTGCTAAGCACTGTGAAATAATTCTAAACATAGGAAAAGAAGGTACATGATATACTTCATCCTGAAAGAAGTCATCTGCAATCACAAACGTTAATAAGGACTACATACAAAAGTAAAGTCTTTTGCAATTTGATATTTGAACGTAGGCAAAATATATTGAACAACTTTACTAGCCCATAAAATATGATCTTTTTTTTTCCAAATATAAGTTCACCAAAATAGAATGGGGAGAAAATATTTAGCAGCAGCATGAGTTTTAAACATAGCTACGGGGGTTTTACTTGACTCGATCAAAATAGTAACAACGGCTCCCATTTAATGTGCCAACCGCTCAGCATACCCCAGCTCATATAATCCTTTTGACAACTCCCCCCTGCAAACAACTATTTTTACTTGCATTTAAAAATGAGGAAACTGAGGCAGAGAGAGAATAAATAACTTGAAGGTAACGCAACTTCCAAGTAGAGAAGCCAGATTCATGCCCAGATAATTTCTCCTCCCTCCTGTACTCAGCACGATGGAGACCCCAGAATTACGTTCATCCTAGGCTCTACCATTACGTTCTAGCTAGGAAATTTGCTCATTGGCTGAATTATGACAACACTGTATTACAATTATAAAATTACTGAACTGCCCACTCTCTACCCCACAACTGTGTAAACTCCTCAAGAACAGGGATTTTAGGAGTACCTGGGTGATTCAGTTGGTTACACACCCAACTCTTGATTTCAACTCAAGTCATGATCCCGGGGTCGTGTGATCGAGCCCTGCATTGGTCTCTGCATTGAGTGTGGAGCCTGCTTAAGATTTTCTCTCTCTCCTGCTGCCCCTCTTCTCCCCTGCTCACACACTCTCTTGCTCTTAAAAAGAAAGAAAGAAAGAAAAAGAAAGAAAGAAAGAAAAAGAAAGAAAGAAAAAGAAAGAAAGAAAGAAAGAAGGAAAGAAAGAAAGAAAGAAGGAAAGAAAGAAAGAAAGAAACAGGGATTTACAGTTCAACCTAAACTCGGGCAGATCTCAGTTCACAATGTGAACCATTTTACATGATGACTCCCTGATCCCGGGGCACTCAGGAAGCCTCAGTCTTCCCGCCTCTAAATAAATATAATTCAGGGTTTTCATGAGAATTATGTGAGCTGATACATGAAAAGTATGCAGCACAGAACTGAGCATATGGAATGGGTTACGTAAATCACAGCTATCCAGAAAACCCTACATCACGACCTACGCCAGAGGGCCAGTCAATTATGGCCCAAATCCAGCCCATGGCCTGTTCTTGTATAGCCTATAAGCTAAGAATAATTTTGCATTTTTCCAGGGTGGAAAAAAGTACCCAAAGAAGAATAATATTTTGTGACACATGGAAAGGATACGAAATTCAAATTTCACGGGCCAAAAATAAAGTTTTATTGGCACACAGCGATACTCATTTGTTTACGCAGTGCCTATGGTTGCCTTCACACTACAGAGGCAGGGGTGTGTCGTTCTGACAGAGACCATATGGCCTGTAGACATGAAACTATTCATTCTCCAGCCTTTTTCAGAAGAAGTCTGCCATCCCCTGACTTAATCAATTACTGGACAAAAGTGCAAGTCAAGTAATTAGAAATCAATTATTTGTTTCCTGTGAGTATAATGTTATTAACAGAGATTCCATTTCTGGAATTCCATATCATACCATGAAAATACTGAAACTTCTAACATAAGAAAAGAAATATAGGGGCACCTGAGTGGCTCAGTCGGTTAAGCCGTCCCACTTCGGCTCAAGTCATGATCTCACGGTTCGTGGGTTTGAGCCCCGCGTCAGGCTCTGTGCTGGCAGCTAGCTCAGAGCCTGGAGCCTGTCTTCGGATTCTATATCTCCCTCACTCTCTGACCCTCCCCTGCTCACGCTGTCTCACTCCCTCTCTCAAAAATAAATAAAACATTAAAAAATACATATGTAAATCTTAGGTGATTTTACAAGCATTTATTACATCAAAACAAACACAGCGTGAAAGCCATGTCACATGTTTCTTTGGGAGGAATCTGTGTGGGTCAATCTGGCTGAGGCTTTTTGGTTGCAGTAATCTATGAGGAGGCTACTTCTCCCCTGATCAATCTCCCTTTGGGAGCAGGTATTTGTTGCTGTTCTTTGAACCATCTTGTTTAAATCAAAATTATGGCTGTGTCCATCTCATTCCTGAACATACATCACTGACTCTAAATGTGTGCCTCTGACAAATATCTAGGCAAAAGCAGTGGCCAGAAAACCTTCTTCAGTGAACTTCTGCTCCACCATTTCAAAGAGGTGCTGACGGCATAGCTCCAATAGCTCGTGGTGACTTCAAGATCAAGTTCACTCTCATCAACATGGCATGTAACAAGGCCCCCAACACTTGTTAACTGGTTGTCTGTTCATTTCTCACTACTCTCTCCCAAAAGTCCAGGCACTGGTGACACTTCCTTATGGTGGCATGTTGTTTTACGTTGGAAAGCCCCTTTCTCTGAGAGTCCACCTGACAGGACATCCATCCTACCCTCACCCCAACCAGTTTCCATCATTCCTACTATCCAGATGAAATTCCTTCAGGCCTGAGTACATATTAGTAGAAGATTTAAATAGGGGATCTACCCTCCATATCACTACAGAAGATGAAGGTAAATAAAATTATTCTGATTCCATATAACAGAAGATAGGGCGCAGCTCAATAACAGGTCATGTCAAAAATCAAACAAAAAATAAAGTATGACAACAAGGGGCACAGTTTAAACTTACAAGTTAAAACACAAAGTCACTGAACCTGGATCAAAGTCTAAATATAAGTTGTTTACTAAAAAACAGGACACATTGATCAAAGGCAAAATTCAGAGAAGGGCTCTCTTTAATGGGATGGGGAAAAGGAATCATGATGTTAGGCTGGTAGACTCCAGAGACACTGTTCTTGCTGATGAGTCTTGAGGAGAAGCGAGGAACTTTGTACAGAGGGAACAAAACAAGGAGGCAAAGCGTGAGACCCCAGAGATGGTGTGCATCCGCCACATAAAAATAGAGGACCCTGCCCAAGTAGAGGTCTTCAGCAAGGCTGCTCTGGAAACTCACCATCTCTGTTGTCCTGACATAGAACACCTCCCTAGACATCACATGGGAAGTGTAATCACGCGAGAAAATCCTGCGACTAAATAACGCTAATTTAGAATCAAGGCTGCATATTGTCTATTTGGTGCTACCTGGAAGGAACCCCTGGGAAGGAACTTGAGGAAGGAGTCTGTGCCTCAAAGAGTAATGTTTCAAAGGGGGAGAATTTGACTTGGTTGCAGAAAGATGAACTTGGGACTCTACACTCGAGAGAGCTTTTGGTGGGGCTGCTTCTCCTGCTCCTACGGCCAACTCCTGTGGTTACGCTGTCCTTACGGGGTCCCCTAGTTTATTGATCACTACTGTCTCGTCAGGAAGGGATCACGCACTGGGGAAGGTGGGAAATCTAGGTCTGGTGCGGTGCTCTGCCATGTGCTGCCAAGCAGTGTTCCCTCCCCAAGTGTGGTCTTTCTCACACTTGCAGAATTGTCTGCGTCCCCTCCTCTGAGTGGCCAGGGACACTCAGTGCCGCTTTGAGCAGTGTCTCGCATGGCCCTCGAGGGGCACTCAAGAAAGCTCTCTTGAATGGAAAAATTGGACAGGGGACCCAACTCCTACAAGAGGTATCGTGTAAATAAACAAATGGAAAAACAGTCAACTTCAAAGAAATACAATATGTGTCTCCTCGTGCTCGTGAAATATACACACTGCTGACTTGAGGAGGTGCAAAGTAACTACACACATATATGTGAGGAAGCAAAGCTCTGTAGTAAAACTCACCTAGCCTTTGTTTACAGTATACAATTTGCACACATCCTCAAGCTGGGAAAACAACTTGGCAATTTGTATAAACATCCGTATGTCTGTACGTTTTGGCCTAGTGAGCTCAGTGCAGTGTAATATCCCCAAAAACTCATTCTCAATAAGAAAAAGCCATATGTACCACAACATTTGTTACTATATTACCTGTAACAGTGAAATACTAGAAATAGCCTAAATACTTAACAAAGGAATTGGTTAGATCAGTTATTACACATGGACTCAATGGAAGAGAGTTTACTGAGTCATGGAAAACAATAATCATTTAAAACATAATAATATTAGGGCGCCTGGGTGGCTCAGTCGGTTAAGCATCCGACTTCGGCTCGGGTCATGATCTCACAGTCTGTGGGTTCGAGCCCCGCGTCGGGCTCTGTGCTGACAGCTCAGAGCCTGGAGCCTGCTTCCGATTCTGTGTCTCCCTCTCTCTCTCTGACCCTCCCCTGCTCACATTCTGTGTGTCTCTCTCTCAAAAATAAATAAACGTTAAAAAACTTTTTTAAACATAATAAGATGGAGAAATCTTTGTATATAAAGTCAAATGGATACATTTAAAATATGAAACTAAAATTTAGCTAGAATTAAAACCATATAAAACTTCAGATACACTTGAATAGAATTATGTACATGCTTCAAAAAATATTACAGGTGACCATGGGTGATTTTTTTCATTTTATTTTCTTTACTATTGCTGTAATAGTATCTGTGTGACAAATTTTTTTATTATTGAAATAATATAACTGACATGTAACTGTGTCAGTTTTAGGTGTACAACATAATCATTTTCTAAAAATATGTACATAGCAAATAGATGATTACAGTTATGGGTGACAAATTCCTAAAAAATATACAATTAACACTGTTCTAAGTACAACTCCCTGTTAGAGAGGGGAGGGCTGTTCTTGAAACTACCTTCTGCTCCATAAAGCTTTTCATTACTTATTTTTACTGTTGTATGTAAAATGCAATTAAAAACAGAAAACAAGAAAAAAGGAAAAACACTACTTTTCAGAGGAAAGGGATAAAAAAGCATTTTCTTCATGAAATATCAGAACAGGTTCACAACAAGCATATCATAAACTGTAATAACGGCTCAAAGCCACTCCACAGATCACTGAGGCACAAGATGCAACTCAAAGATGATCCAAACTTTTAAGAATTAAATCAACGCAGGGGCGCCTAAGTGGCTCAGTCCGTTGAGTGTCCAAATTCAGCTCAGGTCATGATCTCATGGTTTGTGGGTTCGAGCCCTGCATTGGGCTCTGTACTGACAGCTCAGAGCCTGGAGTCTGCTTCAGATTCTGTGTCTCCCCCTCTCTCTGCCCCTCCCATGCTCATGTTCGGTCTCTTTTTGTCTCTCAATGATAAATAAACATTAAAAAAAAGAATTAAATCAACGCGTAAGGGGAATATATGTAATAGTAAACCTTATGATAGAAACCAAATGACAAAATGGAGAAAAATTAGCTGAGATCCATACCCAATCTGAATTTGGTGGCAAAAACTGCTAAACATAACAAATCAAACCCACCAGAAAAACTAAAATTAAAAAAAAAATGACACTTGGGCGCCCAGTGGCCTCATTCAGTGGAGCACAAGACTCTTGATCTTGGGGTCATGAGTTCAAGCCCTCTGTTGGGGGTAGAATTTACTTAAATAAAATTCAAGCGTTTCTAAGTCACGGAAATGAAAATATAGTGTAAGGAATAAAAAAATTAAAAAGTAGTAATAACATTCTTCTCCCAAGTGGCTCTTAAACTTATTATACTGGAAGAGACTTCAAATATCCATCCATTCAATAAATATCTGAGTTACAAACAAGCAGAACTTGTTATTTTATGTATTTTTATAATGTCATCAACTTTTATGAAGCCAAGAAAACCTAATTAAAAAGAAAACATAGCACTGGAAATTTCCAGACATAAGTATTATTAGCGCGCGCGCACACACACACACAGTATATATGTAAACATATATATTTACATATAGATAAACAAAACATATGTAAACAAAGGAATCACATGTCATCAGTCTCTAGCACAAATATGAACATGGGGGTAAACAGAACTCCTTTAGTAAACCAATAACTGAAAAAAGGTTAAATGGTATTAGTAATTAAAGAATTATAAACCAACACAGTGAGAATACACTTTAAAGTTTATTAAATTGGAGGGGTGCCTGGGTGGCTCAGTCAGTTAAGCATCTGACTTCGGCTCAGGTCATGATCTCACAACTTGCGAGTTCAAGCCCCGCGTCAGGTTCCATGCTGACAGCCCAGAGCCTGAAACCTGCTTGGGATTCTGTGTCTCCCTCCCTCTCTGCCCCTCCCCTGCTCGCACTCTGTCTTGCTCTCTCTCTCAAAAATATATAAAAGCATTAAAATTTTTTTAGTTTATTAAATTGTAAAAACAAAAAAAAATTATTAGGCTCAATGTTGGCAGGGAGATAATCGGTTCAATTCTTCGGGAAGAAGGTCTCACACATTGTTATCAGGAGTAATTGAAACTATAACAACACGAACAGTAGCCCAATAGTCAAAATGTATGTAAATAATTCAAAAGAAGAATAAAAGAGTGTGCTTGGTTTTTTCTTTCTTAACTACATAGATACTAGGTGCAGAAGCATTTAGCTACATTAAAAAAAAAAATAGAAATGACCTAATACCCAGCCATGGAAAATTGAAAAGCAATACAAGCATATTAAACTGTAACTATTACCAAGTCATTATGGCCATGTAGGAGCGAAAAGGAACATTTACCAAATAACGCGAAGTGAGAAAAGCCAAAAAATTGAATATCCATAATGACTACAACCATGTAAAGAGCTCTATTTGTTTAAATAAAGATGGGACAAGGAAAAGAAGAGGTGAAAATAATTCGGATTTTTTTGTTTATTTTTGAGAGAGAGAGAGGAGAGAGGGAACAACGAGAGAGAATCCCAGGCAGGTGCTGCACAGTCAGCGCAGAGCCCAGCGCGGGGTTTGAACCCATTAACCGTGAGCTCATGACCTGAACTGAAACCAAGAGTCGAACATCTAACTGCCTGAGCCACCCAGGTGACCCAATTCGGATATTTTCAGAAAACTTTTCAATGCAAATTTTTGACATTTTTGCAGGATGAAGGGACAGACACATGGAGCAAAGATACCATTTTAAATCCTTCAGAAATGGCCTCTAAGAACCATTAAACCAGTGAAAGTCAGTGGTCCCTAGTCAAATAGCCCCCGGGAGGATGTTCTAGAATTATTTACAGGTGCCCTCAATCACAGTTGTGAGTATACAATGTAAGGAGACTCAGCTGGGGTGCTCCCTCACTGCAAACAGCCCTCCCCCCACCATCCTGCACAGAGCCACTGGCTGGGCTTTACTGAAGCAGACATGGGTCTTTCTGGATAACCTGATAACACGGCAGAGGTTTCTGAAAGGTAGCATCCTAATTCAAAGGAAACCTTTCTGTCATTATCACCCAGAGGCTATGAAAAGCTTCCTTGAACTTCCTTTCCACATAAGGTATTGGGTTAAAAACATTTATGCCTTTACTTCAAGAAATCAGCAGATTTCTCAAAACATTTTCTGCAGAAATGGACGCTTGCAGGGAAATGATGGTATTAATCCAACAGATTCCACTATTATCACAACTCACTAGGAAGAAAGAAATGCACATTTTCTCTAGGAAGGACAAGAAAGAGGAGTTTCTGTTACACTACCATAAACCTCTTGAGGACAGGAACATGGTCTTATTTTTCTGTCTAACTCTATAGCCTATCAGCACATTATGTTGGGTAAATGGCTGGCTGGCTGGATGGCTAGCTAGCTGGCTGGCTAGGTGGATAAATGGCTGGGTGGACAGACGGGTGGATGTACAAGAGGCCGGGTGCATGAGTGAGCAGATGAGTTGTTGGGTGGGTAGGCAGATGGCTGGCTGGCTGAATGGCTGGGTAGATAGGTGGTTTGGTGGACTGATGAATGGGTGGGTGGCTGAATGGATGGCTGGATGGGTGGGTGGGTGGGTGGGTGGATGGATGGATGGATGGATAGATAGATGGGTGGAATGATGGATGGATGGATGGATGGGTGGGTGGGTGGATGGGTGGATGGATAGATGGGTGGGTAGATGGAGGGATGGTGGATGGATGGAATGATGGATGGATGGATGGATGGATGGGTGGGTGGGTGGATGGATGGATGGAATGATGTATGGATGGGTGGGTGGGTGGGTGGGTGGAATGATGGATGGAGAGATGGTGGATGGATGGGTGGGTGGATGGGTGGGTGGATGGATGGATGGATGGGTGGGTGGATGATTGTGAATCCTAATCCACAAGGAGCTGCTCAAACCACTTATACATACCAGTGGGTTACAAAAGTTACTATAGTAGCAATAGTGGTATTCTGAACACAAGTCAAATGAGAGAGCAAACAAAAGACTTGAAATGTCATTTTGTGAAAAAGCAGATGAATTATTCGTGTGATCATTCAAAGAGAAAGTTCAGGGTTTCTTACCCTGTAAATTAAGCTTAAACTCCTAGGCCACTAATCAGGGTGAACGCAGCATAGTCAGGTGCTTAAATGAGTCACTCTTGACAAAAAAGAGAGACGCCCCTCAGCCAGAGCCAGCTGTGCCGTAACAGAAGCTGCAGGCAAGTACGGAGCTGTCCAAAGTGTGACCAGCAGCAGCAGCAACTGGGAACCATTTAAAAAAGCAAACTCGGGGCGCCTGGGTGGCTCATTCGGTTGAGTGTCAGACTTTGGCTCAGGTCATGATCTCACAGTTTGTGGGTTTGAGCCCTGCATTGGGCTCTGTGCTGACAGCTAGCTCAGAGCCTGGAGCCTGCTTCAGATTCTGTGCCACCCTCTTTCTCTGACCCTCGCCTGCTCACGCTCTCTCTCTCTGTCTCTCAAAAATAAATAAAAACCCTAAAAAAATGTTTTAAAGCAAACTCTCGGGCCCCACCCAGACCAATGGATCAAAAACTCTGAGGATGGTGCCTGCAATCTGTGCTTTACCAAATGCTCCAGGTGATGCTAAAGCCAGCTCAAGTTCAAGAACCCTGCAGCCAGCACATAAACAAAGGGAACTACACACTCAGTTTTGACCCAGATTTCTTATTTTAGGAGACTAGAGGGTGCACACACGCACAGAAAGTTTCCCTGATGGAAAACACGGAGACCTTCTAGATGAAGTGCAGACATCAAAATTCCTTCAATACTGAATTTTTCAGCCACAGCACCTGCAGTCCCCAGGACTACAGGGGCTTCTGGGTCGACTCGAGGTCCCCCCCCCTTCCAGAGCTACATAAGCTAGGGTAACGGGAAATGGTGAGGTTCTTCGTTCTTAGAGTTCTGTGTTGGCATCCATCATTTACTGCCAGTCCAGACATCCCAGAGAAAGTTCGAGGAGTTCAAAGTCTTTTGGCTTCCTCTCAATCTCTCTGGTACAGGGCTAAGTTTAATACGTATATTCAAGATCAACAGAGAGCAAGGAGCAGAACTCAGTCGATTAAGGAAACGATAATAAGAAACTGAAGGGACCTGAAGCTCTTTCCTTTCTGGCCAGCACCGTCCACCTACTCATCACTCATTCTGGTTTGTACCACTCAGTTGGTTAGCATCACTCATTTGGGTGGGACGGCAGAAAACAACGACTACTTGTTGAGACTACTGTCTGCGTATTTCCCACTGACCCCAGACCGTACCCATTTGAATTGGTACTTTCATCCTGTTTCACAGAGGAGGAATAAGATTACAACTTAGGAAATAGTCTCCAGGCCACACACTATGAAGTCACATAAGCAGGTTTCAAACTCAGGTGTGTTGAGGACCACCAAGACCGCCTCCATGTCGATGACTCAGTGGGGGACCCACGGGACTCAGTATATAGTCACATTCACACTATGATTTATTACAGGGAAAGAAGACAAAGCAAAAATCGGCTAAGGGAAAAGGCACAAGGAACAAGGTCTACAGAGAACCGGGCACAAGGTTCCCAAGTCCCCTCCCAGTAAAGTCACACAGGCTGCACTCGGTACTGCCAGCAAGGAGCTGTGACAGCACACGTGAAATATTTCCTACCAGGGAAGCTCATTAGTGCCCACAGTTACGACTGGGGGTTGGTCACGTAGGCCCACCATGTCCCTAAACTCCAGACTCCCAGAAGAAAAGCAGGTGCTCAGCATAAACCACACTATTTGCCCAGCGTGGGCACAGCGGGTCACTCTTATCAGTTAGGAAAGGGTAGAAACTCTCTCAAAGTCCAAGTTCTCAGATGCCAGCTAAGGGCCAACCTGGTAGGCAGATATCTCAATAAGGATAACAATCTCAGGTCTGCCAGGTTAAATCTTTTCTGCACACCAGCCTAGGCAGGCGTAGAGCCTCTTCTCTTTCTATGGCTATGCTACATGAACTTGTTCCTCAAGTATCTCCCCAAAGACCCAACGGACTCTCTGGCACGTTTTTAAATGTATATATCCCCAGAGTCAATGACGCCGTTCTCCAGGGTCTGGATTTCCTTTCAGGACCATTCTTTGGTCAGCACCTTGTCACCGTTCTAATTGTCCCAGAGGATTTTAATTTATGGAAGCGACTGAGCCACAACCAGAGAGGCCAATGCCTTGGAAAGAAGACATTTATTACTTACATTTCCCGAGAGAAAGGCGACGCACACCACACCACACAGGGCCACCCGGGACACACCAGGAGTCGTTCAGGAGACAGAAGGAGTTGAGGCAAAAGCCTAGGCCACAGCAAAGCAGAGCAGGTAAATAGCGTAGGGTCGGCCAGTTTGAATAATTCTGGCACACCGGGGCACAGGGGCTGTCCCCAGCTGTCCGGCACTTGGCCCTGGGTTGATATGAAGCAGGCGGGATACTAGCTCGGTGAGCGACGGTCAGATAGAAGGCAGTTCAGGGTATGGGCTCTGGATCACAGGGGAGGGGAAAACGCCTCTGGCCGTGAGTTTGGCTCTGTGATAAACGGATGCCAAAGACATAAACACAGACTCTAAGAAAACACGAAACACCAAACCATGGTGTGTTCCCTGCCCTAGATCTGGCCCACCCTGCCAACCAGCCTTATCCTATCCTCACCAACAGCTTCCCAGGACACGGGTAGTGCTCTGCACAGCACCTGGCCAAAAGCAAGCATCAAGAAATATCGGCTTATTGATATATTAGGTGGTTACTCACGAAATAATGGTTAAGATCACAGGCTCCGGACTGAACAACCGAGGTTCAAATCCCTCCTCTGTCACCTTAGGTGTATGATTACTTAAAGGTTTTAGGGTGCACTCATTCGTAAAATGGCATTAATCATAGTACCCACCCGATAGAGTTGTTCTAAGGATACATTATAAGGTAATAATGTATGTAAAGTTCTCAGCAGGTGCCAAATACAGGCTCTGTGCTCAATACATGTTGGCTACTACTGCCTCTCCATTTACTCCCTATACCCCAGGCCAGAGCAGGGCAAACACCTTTCTACGTCAACTCACATCCCTGGGACCTAAAGGCGAGTGTAGCAGTCAGATGCTGTGGCCTGAGACCATTATAGTGTCTCCAGACACACGGACAGACAGCTCTTACCCATCTCTGTTCCCTTTAATTCCTTAAGGACCTTGTTCCAACACGACCATACAAATCTGAGTCAGCACTGGACACCAAAGGGTGCTGGTGTTCTGTTCACAACTCTACCAAGACATCACTCTTTGATTGAAGGGAGTAACTAAAATGGAGGAAACCGAAGTTGCTTTAGGTAACAAGTAAAGTTTAGAGCTGGAGGGAGGAAGGAAGATCACACCCAAGGACCCAATTGTATAGATGAGAAAACAGAGGTACAGAGGAATTCAGTGACTTAGCCAGGAATGCAGGGCTGATCAAACTTCTCCTCAACACCCAGGCTGTTACCCCAACCACCTCATGTCCCCACCAGTGAGCACCAATGCCAGGTGTAGTCTCCATTTCATCACATCGCTGAATCTCTAGAAGAAGGTCTCTTCCCCAAAATCCACCTTACCCTTCTCCTTCCTCTAATTCCAATAGCATATCTTCTTGGGAATACAATTATTTGAACCTGAGGATCCAAAAGTGGTTTTTTGCTTGTTTTTTTCTTAAGATGTCAAATCCCCACCTTGGGGTGGGGAAAAATAGTCACCGACGTATCTCATGACAAACCAAGTAGTTTGGAACTTCAAATACCTATTTGACTAGGACCACAGTCCAAGCTACATGATCGTGGGCATGTTACTACATTTCTGTGACCCTCAGAGTCCCCATTTACAAAACGGGCATCATATTTGATCCAAACTACTTCACAGGGTTATTTTTATTAGTGAGTAAGAAAACAGATACAAGAATTCTTTATGCCTCTAAAACACCACACTGGTACAAGAAACTAGTATGGTTTTTGTCAATACACACCAAAAGAAAGTAAAACATTATTCCTTTTTTCTACTGCACGTGGACCGACAACACATTATTTTATTAACTTGCTATTTCTGTAATTTCCCAGCTTTTATTCTTTCCTTTTACAAAAGAAGCAAAAAAAAATAAAAAGAAAATCAATGGAATAAAAATACTGCTATTTTCTGATACAAATTAAACTTCACATCCAAACACAAACAGAATAACCAGCAGCATATGGGTCTGTTTTCTCAATCTTTCCCCTCACCCCCAGGGAAAATCAACCATATGGCAGGAAGGAATCAACGGGGTGTTTCGATAAATGGGGACCAGCCTGGTCTTAAATCTCTAAGCACGGCACTGGTAAAAACCAGAAATGACGTCATTGCTGACACCCTGCTCCCAGTTCTGCTCCATCAACTGAACCAAGGAACTGGGATATTTACACTAAAGAAGACACAGGGGTATCGGTGTAAAATCTGTTAGAAGCTTTACAGATTGTAAAAAGTTGTACAGTTAAAATGAGAACAATTAAAGTAGATGATGATTAAAGACCAAAATACATTCTGCCGAAGACGGAATATACACAAGCCACTTACTCATCCGAATTCTATGCAAAGAGAAGCTATTAAATGCTTGGAAGGTTGATCAGAGGAAGAGGCGTGGCCTTTCCAGCCACCGCAGAAATAACTCAGAAATAACAACTCCTGGGATGCAACTGTATCAGTCAAGGATTCACAGCACAATGAGACACCACCCCACACCCAGGACAACCACCAAAATGACAAAGACTGACAACGCCAAATGTTGGGAAGGATGAGGAGCACCCAGAACTCTCCGATGTTGTTGACAGAAGTATAGATTGCTACAATGACTTCGTAGAACTGGTACTTTCTTTAAGAGTTGAACGTACACCTACCCCATGGCACAGTAATTACACTCCAGTGTTTTTATACAAGAGAAATCAGGGGCACCTGGGTGGCTCAGTCGGTTAAGCGTCCAACATCGGCTCAGGTCATGATCTTGTGGTCCACGAGTTCAAGCCCTGCATCGGACTCTGTGCTGACAGCTCAGAGCCTGGAGCCAGCTTCAGATTCTGTGTTTCCCTCTCTCTGTGCTCCTCCCCCACTCATGCTCTATCTCTCTCTCAAAAATAAATAAAAACATTAAAAATTTTTTAAATAAAAATAAAAAACAACAGAAATCAGAATTTAGGCTCATAAAAGTCTTCACACAAAAACATTCATAGAAGCTTTATTCATAAAAGCCTTTGTACAAACTGGAAACGCTCTGTGTCCATCAACAGAAGGCTGACTAAACTGTGATATATTCATACACAGAATACTTCTCATAAATAATAAAAAAAAACTTCTGATAAACTAACATAGATCAAGGGTGAGCAAATTATACCTGTGGCCTGGCCACCTGTTTTTGTAAACAAAGTTTTATTGAAACAGAGCAGTGACCAGTCATTTGCATATTGTCAGAGACCTTACCTTTGTCGAGCCTAAAATATTTATTATTTGTTTCTTTAAGGAAGTGTCGATAGGGATGCCTGGGTGGCTCAGTCGGTTAAGCTCCGACTTCAGCTCAGGTCATGATCTCACAGTTGGTGGGTTCGAGCCCCGCGTCGGACTCTGTGCTGACAGCTCAGAGCCTGGAGCCTGCTTCGGATTCTGTGTCTCCCTCTCTCTCTCTGCCCCAACTCGTGCTCTGTCTCTCTCTCAAAAATTAATAAACTATAAAAATTTAAAAAAAAAAAAAAAAGGAAAAGTCGATATAGACCTCTGACAAAAATCAGTGCAGAAAGGTTATGCTGAGTGAAGAAAAAAAACAGAAACAAGAGTATGTTCTTGATGATTTCATTTCTGATAAGTCCTAGAATAAGTAAAACTAATCTATGGTGAAAAATATCAGAATAGTGCTAGTTTCTGGTGGATGTAGAATGGGAAGGGGCACAGGGGCACCTTCTGGAGTGATGGAATTGGTCTTACATTGGTGGAGCGTGGGTTTCACGAATGAACTGATCAGACTGATCAAGGTTGTACAGTTAAAATCTGTACGTGTCACTCCAGGTGTAAATTAAGCATCAATTTAAAATCCAAAAAAAAATTTTTTTTTTCAAGAAACACAGGGTAGGATCTTACCTCTAAACTGGGCTGTCTTTCTCTTAGACTCCGCAGGCTTCCCTTTACATTTGAAATTCAAGTTCAAGCTCATCTGGTACAGCTGTTCCTTCTTAATGACCAGCTGTTCCTAATGACCAAGCCTCAGGCCCCTTGGGACTCCTCAGAAGTGGTTTTTAATCTTATTTCATCTATAGTCTGCTCAAACAGTCCTGCGGACGTGCCCAATATGTAAAAAGTTCAAAGCAAAGATGCTCTGGTTGAAGGAGGAGCTGAGGCCAGGCCAACCCTTCTTCTGACCCTCAGCCATGACCTCCCTACAGGGGCTTCCTCAGAGCACGGCCACGGCATCAATGACCCACAGCCTAGCTTTCCCCTTGCGTAACCACCGGGCCACACTGCCTGGTCAGCCCTCACGGCCAAGATCGCTCCCACCTCCCCCCTGCTCCCTCCCTCCGACAGCCCATCCTCTCCAGGGGCTGGGACTGAAGACCAGCTCTGATCAGTCTCTCTGGCACATACGCATCATGCGTGCCACCCCACAGCCTCTGGTGGCAGAAACGACTTTTGAGAGAAGGGCCACAAGAAAGGCTGCCCTCCAAGGAGCAGCCGATCTTTTGGCAGAGCCTTCCTCTCTTTCCTGTATCGAAACCTCATTCAAGAGCCGTGGGGCATGAATCAAAACACACGCACTTGATATACCCAGGTGTCTTTCACATTTACGCTGAGCTCCTGCTACAGAAAACAAAACAAAACCTACCCTGCATCCTCACTCTCCCTCGGGCCCATTTCCGGTGAGATACACTCGTGTCCAGTGACCCGGTGATGTGTCCGAAGCTCTGCGGCAGGCATTTCACTAGATGGAGTGACCTCGCTCTGAAAAGGCAGCACCATCCCCCGGACATCTGTAACCTACAAGGTCAGCATCTCTCTCTCGGCTCTTAAGCACAAACTCTCCTCTCAAGAACAAAGAATCCCACGATGGAAAATGGACAAAGGGTTGGGGGGGCCAAAATAACATTAGGAAGCGATTTCTTTTTGTGGCTTCTTTCAAAATAAAACCACCTGTCAAAACTAACAACAGTGTTAGCTGTCCATACACAAAGCAGACCAAAGTCAGCATAGCTCAGGAGAGATTTCTACCTGCCCCTCGAAAATTTCACCGTGTCTTTATTCCCGACCCTCTTGTTGAACTGATCCCTTTAAGGCAGTGAAGACACAGAGGGGTCCTTCCCTCTTTGCGGTTAATCCTTCTTACCCTGTGGCTGCGTCCATCTGTCAGAGATTTTTAAGCTTTGCTTTTAAATACGAAATCCAGAGAGAACAGGAAGGGTATCTGGGGAGCAGAGGTGAGGGCAGCTGTCTGCCTGTACGTTTACCTTTGGGGAGAAAAAAGAGAAAATACGAGAAACACAGGCTCTGTCCCGAGGGAAATCGCGACCTGCAGCAGGCTCAGCCTTTCCTGCCTTAGGGAAAATATTTATTCTCCCATTAGAGCATCAGTCTTGACTTACATGACTGAGTTCTCTTGCAGAGACCCAAACCCCACTCTCATTTTGGTGCCGGCTAGAGAAACAATGGCCGCAAGACCCTTTGTCAGGCAACTGAGTTTGGATCGTTGAGGACACTAGGCTAATAACTTCTCCTTTGCGTCATGTGTCATGTGCGTGAGGCTGATCAGCACCCAAAGGGCAATGGCAAATGTGAAGGGCAACCTGGCTGGTTCGTGGGGCTGAGGATCAAGCTCTACAAGTCTCCCTACTAAGCCCAAACTCAAAATGCAAGCTCGTCCACGCTCCACTTAAAATATGAAGGCAACGAGGGGCGCCTGGGGGGCTCGGTCGGTTAAGCGTCTGACTTCGGCTCAGGTCATGATCTCACAGTTCGTGAGTTCGAGCCCCGCACTGGGCTCTGTGCTGACAGCTCAGAGCCTGGAGCCTGCTTTGGATTCTGTGTCTCTCTCTCTCTCACTCTCTCTCTCCCTGCCCCCTCCCCCACTCACTCTGTCAATCTCTCTCTCTCTCTCTCTCAAAAATAAATTAAAACATTTAAAAAAAATATATGAAGGCAACCGAATGCCCACAGGAGCAGAGCAAAAATGGCAAGAGAGTTGGGCTGATCCAGGAGGTGGGGCCCTGCTCAGTTTAGGGCTGCCGCATGGACGAGACAAAACAAACCAGGCCGCACTCCCCTGCACAAGGTGTTCAGGAGCCGTGGCCCACCTCACCAGAAATGTGGCCCAACTGGGTCCTCAATTCTAACCCAAATAGCGAAGTGGTCCTTTCTCTTGGAGAGGAGCAAGGGAGAAGGGAAATTAGAGATGCAGTTCTACCTTCTAGTTGTTTTGTTTTTAATGTTTCTTTATTTATTTTGAGAGAGAGAGAAAGAATGTGAGCAAGTGGGGGAAGGGACGGGGGTGGGGGGAGCAGAGAGAATCCCAGCTCGGAACTCAATGTGGGGCTCGATCCCACAAATCGTGAGATCATGACCTGAGCCGAAATCAAGAGTTGGACACTCACCCAGGTGCCCCATCTAACTTCTAGTTTAAAAGAACAAAAGGAACTTAACTAGGAAATATAAATCTAAGGACTCACAGACTCACAAAAAAGCAGCATTCTCTTTGTTCAAAAATAGCTACACACACAGTTTCTTTGCGTGGATTACCATCATTGGAGAAGCTGCATAGAGTGACTCTACGCAACATAAAGATCGCAAGCACCATTATTCAGTGGATCTGACAGAGTAGATCTCTGTTGATTTAGAAGGCACGTAGGAATCTCGAATTATCTTGGAGGTCCTTACCATAAAAGTAATAATTCTAACAGCTAAGCGACCATTCCTGAGTGTTCACTCCAGATAGAGAGCCTCGGCTTCATATGCTGTATCTCTACGCCGCACAATGCCCCATGACTGACGGCAATTGTCACCCCCACCTTGTAGATACACAGACACTGAGTTGTAGACAATTAGACAATGCCGCCAGGCCCCACAGTTTGTACGGTAGGCTGATTCTAGACTCAGAACTCACATACACCACCCTAACCTCCCTCTTCTCGTTTCCCAATTGTTAGTGCTGGGGTCGCCTGGGTGGCTCAGTCAGTTAAGCTTCCAACTTCGGCTCAGGTCACGATCTCACGGTTCGTGAGTTCGAGCCCCACGTCGGGCTCTGTGCTGACAGCTCAGAGCCTGGAGCCAGCTTCAGATTCTGGCTTTCCCTCTCTCTCTCTGCTCCTCCCCCCACTTGTGCTCTCTCTCTCTCTCAGAAATGAATAAACATTAAAAAAATGTTTTTAATTAAAAAATAAAAAATAAATTTTAGTGCTGCTGTCAGAGTTACCTTAGAAATCTGTTTAATACCAGGGTGCCTGGGTGGCTCAGTCAGCCGAACATCCCGACTTCAGCTCAGGTCATGATCTCCCAGTTCACGAGTTTGAGCCCCGCGTCGGGCTCTGTGCTGACAGCTCGGAGCCTGGAGCCTGCTTCGGATTCTGTGTCTCCCTCTCTCTCTGCCCTTCCCCTGCTTGTGCTGTCTCTCTGTGTCTGTCTCTTTCTCTCTCTCTCTCTCTCTCTCTCTCTCAACTTAATAAACATTAAAAATAAATTTTTTTTAGAGAATTCTGTTTAATGCCAACTTGGTGTTTGCAGGTAGCTACACACAGAACAAGGTAAAACGAGCCACAAAACCAAGGAGGGAAATAAGTGGATAGCCCTTTTAAGGCATCTGGCTGTTTTCCATCAAGCGAGGGGAGGGAAGTCCAAAAGCTGGGCCTGGGAACTGGCCACTTGAGCCAGAGAGAGCATCCTGGGCCCATCCTGAGAGGGTTAGTCTCTCAGATGCCTAAGCTGAAGAAGGGAAGGACTGACCCGAGGTGAAGTGTGTCAACGATGACAGCAAGTAGCAGACGGGCCGGGTGTGATGAGAAGCTTCCCACAGAGGCCCGAGGGACAGAGCTGGGCCGACGGCGAGACTCGGCCACGGCACCCAAGCTCGGAGAAGGGATAACTCATCTGGGAGGCCTGGGTTACTCTCACAGCCGCCTGAGGACCACGCCAGGGGTCTTACACGACAAAAATGGATTCTCTCAGCCCGAGGACCAGAAGTCTGAGATCAGGATGTGGGCAGAGTGGGTTTCCTTCCAGGCCTCTCTCCTTGGCTTACAGGTGGCTGCCTTCCCGCTGGGTCCAGATCTCCCCTTTTCCAAGGACTCCAGTCACATCGTCTGAGGGCCCACCCTGAAGACCGCATTTTAACTTCTTTACCTTTTTAAAGATCTTATCTCCTAATACAGTTACCCTCTGAGGCACTGGGGGGCTGGGACTTCAACATACGACTTTGTGGGGACACAGCTCAGAGCATCACACGCTGTGCGGCAGCTCTTAGCAAAGGTGGGGCTGTTGCTGCCATTTCTTTTGGTTGTTGGTTCTTACAGACACGCAGAGGACACTAGACTAGAGTCTAGTGGGGTCTAGCCTGGGGCCGGGGGGGCAGGGAGGAGTGCCTGAAGGGGTCAGACTTCAGGGTCCTGGTGAGCAGTGCCCAGAATCAACTCTCACCTGGGGAAGCTACTAAGGAAGGGAAAAGCCCTTTGGAGGAGGAATTCAGTACCCCTGGGAAGGCCTCCAGTTCTCAAAACTGTGGGATCAGGGTTTTTGTAAGACACATCCCCTCCGAATGGGAAAACTTCAATGTGCGGAGGGCATGGCAGCCCCAGGACGATGGTGTGTGCTCGGGGCAATCCGTCCTGCCTTCCAGAGCTTCCCTGGGAGGAAGTGCATGAGGACAGCAAACCCATCAGCCACATCGGACCAGATGAGTGAAATGGTCACACGTCCAGCTAGAGAGCGGACATGCTCCCAAGCGCTCAGGCTGTTCCTGCCATGAACTGACACTAAGTGGGGGGAAAAAAAAAAAGCTGAACCCCATCACTGTGCACAGCTGGGTCAAAAAATCCTCAATGAGTCCCCAAATCCCTCAAGGTCCACAAACCGCCCACAGCCCTGCACCTGCACGAAAGGCACACGGTTTGTTCGAAGAAACAACTACCCTCTGCATCGGAAGGCCCATCCTGCAAAGCCTGGGCACACGAGGTGCCTCCTTAACAGAAACATTCCCTTCTTTGCAACCCAAGCAGAAAGTGAAGAAGACCCCTGACAGATTGGAGGAACGCCCAGGATGACGTACCTGATGGTACATGAAGTTGGGATTCCGCAAATGAGCCAAGAGGCCGAACGTCCTCCCAGGAGCACCTCCCAACCTGTCTGCTGCCCAAGCCAGGAGGCTCGGTCCTTCCCAGGACCCAGGATCTTCTGTACCATTCCGAATGCCTTCTCGTTTGCTCACCAAGAATTGGTGGCAGAATGCACAGAGCTCTCAAAATGTTACCTGAGGGGCTCCCAACACAAGGCTCTGGAGTTTAAGGGAGATCATAAAGTAGAAGCCTTGCAAATGTCAAATCGTGATTCATGATCCCAAAGGCACCTCTCTGACTGTCAATCCCAGCAGACAAAACTGAAAGGAAAACATCCCTATACAGTCAGCCCCGAAGTGTAAACGGTCCTCTTGACTTTGACTTTGGGCCACTGGTTCTCAAAGTGTGGCCCTGTGCCAGGAGCACATGTGTGACTGGTTAGAAAAGCAATCTGGGATGGGGGGTGGGGGGGTGGGGGGGTGCCTGGGTGGCTTAGTCGGTTAAGCGTCCGACTTTGGCTCAGGTCATGATCTCACCACTCATGGGTTCAAGCCCCGCGTTGGGCTCTGTCCTTACAGCTCAGAGCCTGGAGCCTCCTTCTGGTTCTATGTCTCCCTCTCTCTCTCTCTCTCTCTCTCTCTCTCTCTCTCTGCCTTTCTCCCACTGGCGATCTCTCTCTCAAAAATAAATAAACATTAAAAAATTGAAAAAAAAAATAAAAGCAAATTGGGGGGCCCCTTCTGGACCCCCTGACCCAGAAATTGCCTTCCAGATGATTCTGATGTGCATACCAGTTACAGAAGTGCTAATTTAGGGGCTGGTAAGCAAGCTTTTACCCAGTCATCCTTCACCACCGCCATTCGCTTTGTTTCCACTAACATTCAGTGGGAGGCATTGGCATCAGGAATGAAGAGTCTACCCCGGACCCTTCGTCTTTTTCTCTCCTTTACAGCCATCTCCTATTTCCCTGTGGTTCTTCCTTCGAAAAGGCTCTACTGTTTTCCTTTTCGCTTCCACAACCATGCTCATCACATCACACCAGCTTACGGCACCTGCTTCCCAAACCAGGCTCCCTGCCTCTGTTTCACCATGCACAGCACCACCCGCTTGCCCCAGAACTCCTCTGCTGGAACACTGCAGCACCCCCCGCCGCACCCCACATGTGGTCCAAATGCCTCTACTTGACTGCCATGGTCTCTGCATTCTCGGCCCCAGACTCACCTGGCCCGGTTCTGAGCGGTTTTCTCTCCCCGCTCAAAATAAAATTGAACTCCTGACAACGGGACCACAATTTATGAGTCTCAGAATCACAGGGTGTAAGTGGTGTAAGGAAGCGTAGAAGGTATCATGAAAAGGCCAAGCCACTTAACACGTCACCTCAATTTTTCATCAGCAGAAGGGTGGCAGTAAGAGCCACAGGACACTCACTAGGTGTCTCAGCTCGGGAACAAATGACCAGAGACCAGGTGGCTCGAACAACAAACATTCACTTCTCACAGTTCTGGAAGCTGGGATGTCTGAGACCACGGTGCCAGCAGATCTGATATCTGGTGAGGACCCACTTTCTGGTTTGCATCCTGACACGGCAGAGCAGGGAGCAAAAGCGAGCCCTCCCATCTCTTCGGATACAGGCGTGAATCCCATTCACAAGGGGTCCGCCCTCATCACCTAAGCACCTGCCAAAGGTCCCACCTCCGAACACCATCACATCGGGGGTTAGGATCTCAACATATGAACTGGGGTAGGGGGCAGGGGGAAGGAGGGATGGGGAAAACACAGGGACATTATGAAGATCAACATGAGACGCTGCATTTGAAAGCGATGTGGAAAATACAAAGCATTAAAGAGCCGTGTTTTCCCCACCACTCATTTTATATTAATAAAATTTCTTAATAAAGCTCAAAAACTTATTGTTATCTTGATTGGAGTAATGGTATCAGGGCATAAACTTACATTAAAACTTACCAAGTTGTATATTTTATTTATTTTTGTTTAAGATCTCATTCTTGAGTAACCTCTACACCAAATACGGGGCTTGAATTCACAACCCCGAGATCAAGAGTCACCTGCCCCCTCGACGGAGCCAGCCAGGTGCTCCCGAAATTGTATATTCTTAAATACACACAGTTTATTTGATATCAATTATACCCTAGGAAAAAACGATCTCAGGGTTGACCCAGCTTTTCAGTAATGTCAGAATAGCCTGTACAAACTCAGCCTTCAGCAGGTAACAATGGTCAGATCTAGACAAAAATATAATTTAAAAAGAAACGTATTTAAAGGTATTGGAGAGGGACCCAAAGAAGGCTGAACCTGGACAGGAGTCGGCCTTTGAAAGACAACTGTGGAAGGTAAAATTTGTGACTTTGTAGCAGCCTTTTCGCTGAAGGTACTCTCCAATTTACACGCGTCCGAGGTGGCAGAAAGCCGCAGCCTTCATTCACTGGCTTCAGTTATCAGAGGGAAACTTGGTGGCCGGAAGAACAGCCAGAAAGTCAGAGGTGAAATCCCGGGAGGGAGGCAACAGCAGATGGGGTGAGCCCACAAAAATCTGTATATAAAATCCACCCAGATCCCGGGCTGATTCGAAACTACACACAGACAATGAGAGACCATGATGGGGGCAGAGGGGTGGGGTAAAAAAGAGCAGCTGCAAACTGAAGGAAGTGGAGATGTCAGGTACCACCTAGTGTAAGGGTGTGCAAGGGACCGAGCTTGGAGTTTAAGTCCAGCCAAGTTAACTCTCCATGAGAACAAAACTCCTATTAAAAAAAAAAAATCCTATTGAAAAGAACTTAGCAGAATCCAGAATCTCTATAACATATATTTTTTAAAAAATTTTTAATGTTTACTTATTTTTAGAGAGAAAGAGAGAGAGAGAAAGAGAGACAGAGCACAAGCAAAAGGGGAGGGGCAGAGAGAGAGGAAGACACAGAATCCGAAGCAGGCTCCAGGCTCTGAGCTGTCAGCACAGAGCCTGATGTGGGGCTCGAACTCACGAACCGCAAGACCATAAGTCAGACGCTTAACCTACTGAGCCACCGAGGCGCCCCTATAACACATATTGAATAATGTCCAGGAATTGATCCAAAATCACTAGACATACAAAGAAAAAATATAATCCCTTTCTGAGAAAAAAAAAAGAATAATTTTTAAATCAATTCAAAGATGATCCAAAAATTCAAATTAGCGCACAAAGACTTTAGAGCAGCTCTTATACATATGTTCAAGAATTTTTAAATGAAAATATATACACAATGAAGGCACCAATGGCGGGGGGGGGGGGGATCTAGTCCCAAAATTAGATGTGATGAAAAAAGAGCCAAAAGGGAATTCTGGAAGCAAAAAGTACGATGACTGGAATGAGATTAATAGATTGGGGAAATGGCGGAAGAGTCTCTGACCCTCAAGAAAGATCAATAGAAACTATCCAATCTGAAGAACAGAGCAGGGGAAATGACGGAAGGAAAAGAAAGGGAGCCTTAGAGGCCTGCATGACAATAGCAATCTGTTCAACTTAATATCTGGAGTGGAGGAAACACAGAACGGGCAGAAAAAAAACTGAAGAATTTTAATCAGCCTAAAACTTGCAATTTTAGTAAAGACGAGCATAGATTCACAAAATGCAACCAAACCTCAAGCAGAACAAATACTTGAAAATTTACATCGAGGCAGGGCACCCTGGGTGGCTCAGTTGGTTAAGCGTCCGACTCTTGGTTTCGGCTCAGGTCGCGATCTCGTGGTTTGTGAGACTGACATCTAGAAAAACCGCCGAAACACGAAGTTCAAATCTTGAAAACAGCCGGAGAAGAACGACACATCACATATGAGAGAATAATACAAATGCGAGTGTTCTTCTCATGAGAAACCATGGGGGCCAAAAGACAGTGTCACAATATTTTTAATATGCTGAACAAAAACACTGTAAACCCAAATTTCATTATGCCGCAAAAACTATCCTTCAGAAAGGAAAAGGAAATAAAGACGCTCTCAAATAAACAAACCCAGAGAATTTATCACAAGCAGACCTGCTGTACAAGAAATCCTACAGGAAGCTCTGCAGCCTGAAGAAAAAGGACTAGGGGCGCCTGGGTGGCTCAGTCAGTTTAGCATCTGACTTCAGCTCAGGTCATGATCTCACGGTTCATGGGTTCAAGCCCTGTGCCGGGCTGTGTGCTGACCGCTCAGAGCCTGGAGCCTGCCTTCAGATTCTGTGTCTCCCTCTCTCTCTGACCCTCCCCTGCTCATGCTCTCTCTCTCTCAAAAAAAAATTTTAAAAAAAAATTTAAAAATTTAAAAAAAAAGACAAAGACAAAGGACTATAGGTGGTGATTCAAATCTACAGGAAGGCGGGAATGTTACTGGAAATAAAATGTATGAAGTGGTCTCTGAATTAGAAATGGAGGGTTACTGGAAAATACACATTCCAGAAGAGTACCTGAATCTTCAGGCAAGCAAACTTTACCTTCCTGGTTTATTTTTCCTGACCTTAATAGAAATACATCTACGTTCCTTATCAACTCGAGTATTGATTTTTAAATGCGAGAACTCTTTCTAAAACATTTCAAAAGTTTTGACTAAGTCAGACCGTTCCCAGTTTGCCTACTCTGTTCAAAGACCCTCTGGTGTGGATTCAGCTGGAGGCTCCACTCAGGCTTCTTGATAAAAGCAAATGTCTGCATCTGGGCAGGAGGAAATAATGAACTAAGTTTAATAAGAATGTCACGACATAAATAAAGGAAAAGGGCCTCACACAAACTATATGCATGTTCCTATAAGGAGATCACTCATAAAAATCATTTAGAATTGGGGAGCCTGGGTGGCTCAGTTAAGCATCTGACTTCAGCTCAGGTCATGATCTCACATCTCGTGGGATCGAGCCCCGCGTCAGGCTCTATGCTGACAGCTCAGAGCCTGGAGCCTGCTTCTGGTTCCCTCTCTCTCTGCCCCTCCCCTGCTCACACTCTGTCTCTCTAAAATAAATAAAACATTAAAAAAAAATTTTTGTAATCATTTAGAATAAAACACACCTCTGTCCTGTTCCATGCTTTTTTTTTCCCCCCAAGCTGGGACTCTAACTGGAATGTTCTTTCCATCACTTCCATCATCTCTGTATATCCAGCTTTTTCTGACGTCCAAAGCACAGCTCAAATGCCCTCTCCTCAAATAAACTTGCCCTCTTCTCCCCAGGTACTTCTCCCCGGGAAGATGCGTTCCCGCCCTCCATGGAACGTTTTTCAGCATTTCAGGGCTTTCTACCTTGAATTATAGTCTTTTGTGTACAAGCTACAGGGAATCAGATTTTCAGTCAGGGATTTCAGAATAAATAGTGTCAGAACCACCCCAGGCAGGATGATACTAAATCAGAGTCCAGACACGAGAAGCTTAGGGGGGGTGGTCCCCAGGGAGGCAGGCTTTCTGGGACACTGAAGGACTGGAGACAGCAATACTGGTCAGGGTTGTCGGGACACCTGCTTCACCTTCTGCCCCAGGGGCAGAGGGAGTGGATGTAATCTAGTTGATGCTGAGATTTATTTAGGGACCAAGAGAGCCTTAAAGGGAATAAACGTCCCATAACTTGTGAGGATACAGGCTGGGCCTCCCTCTCCTCTGGGGTAGAAACTTCTGTCCTCCAAAGAGACATCAGCAACAGTGCACGCCCTGGGGAGGCCAGAGGCAAGGAAAAGCCCAGGGAGCGCATTTTACATCCGTTCCTGCCCAGAGCTCGGTATCCTCGGAGCTTAGTGCTAAGTGTGTGGCCCCAGGCACCATCTCTCCTTC
The DNA here is from genome assembly GCA_028646485.1 of Cryptoprocta ferox. Classification (NCBI taxonomy): domain Eukaryota; kingdom Metazoa; phylum Chordata; class Mammalia; order Carnivora; family Eupleridae; genus Cryptoprocta; species Cryptoprocta ferox. The sequence goes on from CM053564.1 coordinate 24,708,328, forward strand.
TACCGAGGATGCTCCTTACGGCAACAAGGACTTTAATTTATACTTAAATTCTTTACGTCAGTGCATACTGGAGGCGCTCAATAAATGCCTGCTAGATGAATTCAGTAAGTCCTGGGTCCTGATCGGCTGCTCCTACTCCACTGAAGGAAGCAAATGCTGAGGGCCATGGCATTCCAGCCGGCAGGGAGGCCAGGAAACCCCACTCAGACCAAAGCTATCAGAAAACAACTAGAAAACCCAAGGTGTCTGTTCCCGGGATAACGCTGTCCTTGTTTGTAGCTTAGTCACTTAGGACACTGTTCCGATGCAGGATTCACTCACAAATCAAGGGGACCCCAAATCAAACTCTTTCTTCCTCATGCCCCCTTTCCCGGCAGAGCCTGTCCCTCTACCCATGATGCCCTTTCTGTGAATGCCTTCCCCTAGGCCTAGAGGTCTGAGTGTGAGATCAGATTCTTTGCACGTCCTCCTTCCCCACATCCAACTACAAATCCTGCCATGTCAGCCCCTGGACAGACTGTGTTTTCCAAAAATGGCTAAAAGCAGTATCTCCAGACCCACATGCTCTTCTAGAATCTTGCCACTCCCTCATCAAGTGGTGGAGACTACTGTCTCTCCTCTTGAACTTGAGACTGCCTTGATGACCAGAATGTGACCAAAGCAATGGGATGTGACCTTGGAGGCACACCGTAAAATTTACTATCATTCCAAGTAGTGTTCTCATTCTCTCTCTGTCTCTCTCTGTCTCTCTCTCCACTCACCCTTATAATCTACATACCATATTGTGAAGAATCCCGGCCACGTGATGAGGCCACACCTAGGTGTCCAAATAAGATCTTGGCCAAGAGCCAGCCCAATGTCAGTGATGAGACTTCACATGATTCTAGAACCCTGACTTGGAGCCATCACAGGTGGCACTGGGTAGACCAGAAACAAGGCAGCCCTGCCCAAATTGCAGATTGGTAAGCAAAATTAATATTGTCATTATTTTAAGCCACTTAATTTTGTGACCATCTGTTACAGAGCCATAGTCACTGGAATAGCCTCATAAACATCTCTGAGCCCTCTGCCCTCCAACCCAGTTATCAAACCTGGGCCATCATCAAGGCCGTCAAATCTCATCTCAACAATTTCAACAGACTCACTGAGCCTTTCCAAATTCCACTCCCTTCCTTCTCTATTTCATCCTCCATGCTCTTCCCAGAGGGGCTCTCTAGAACAAATCACTCCCTTGCTTAATTAAAGTCCTATAGACAATGGACAGCTAGGCAGGTGGATGGATAGACGGATGGACAGATAGGGAAGATATAAAAAACGGACAAGACCAGAGCACCTGGGTGGCTCAGTTAGTTAAGCATCTGCTTTTGATTTCGGCTCAGATATCACCATTTGTGAGATCAAGCCCCGAGTTGGGCTCCACACTGACAACACAGAGCCTGTTTGGGATGCTCTCTCTCTCCCTCTCTCTCTCCCCTTGCCCCGCTTGTGTGTGTGTGTGTGTGTGTGTGTGTGCGCGCGCGCGCGCGCGCACGTGTGTACTCTCCCTCTCAAAATAAATAAACTTTAAAAAAAGATGGGTAGAGCAAATATGGAAAAACGTGAATTGTAGTATCTAGAGGTTGAGCGTATGGTTATCACATACTTCCTACTTTTACACAATGTTTGAAATTTTTCACTTAAAAAGTTTCTAGAAAACAAAAAGAAACCTTCAATTACTTCTCACAGATGGAAATCCAAATTCCTAAGCACGACACACAGGTCTCTTGTTCATGTGGCTTTGCTGGAGTTCTGTTCCATACCTGGTGCCTCCCCAGAGGCTAACCATGTGCAGATCCCTGACGCGGCCAAGGTCTCACACCCTGGTACTGGTGCTCAGACATGGCCTCTGAGTAAAGGAACCCCTCCACCTTCTTTCCCTGCCATCCTATGAAGGTATCAACACTAAGCTCAGAGGTCCCCCCTGGGAGACCCTCCCCTGACCCTGGAGATCCTACCAGGATTCCCCCAGCATCTGCAGCAGACCCTGACAGCAGTCCCATGGCTAGGGTTTACCTGCCACTAGAACTCTCCTTCTTGAGTAAGAGCTCCCCACGGAGCACCTAGCACTGTGCCGGAGCACTGAGGAATCTCTTCCGTTGCCTCAGAGAAAAAATCACCAAAAGCAACAGGTTCAAGCATAAGGGTATTCGGTCCTCCTCTCCTTCCCTTGCCTGACCCCCATGCATTGCAGTTATGCCGTCTAAAAATTCAACTACTATCTACTGAATGCCTCCTCTGCACCAAGCACTGCTCTAGGCATCGAGAATACAATGTGAATTAAACAGACAAAAGCCCCTGAACTCGTGTGGCTTCCTTTTAAAAGGAAAGACAATAATAATATCAGAAAAATCAAATAGGTCACTAGACTAAACATTCTCCTCCTCCATGAGGCAGCGATGCACATCACCTTATCAAAATATACACAACCCACGAGGTAAAGTCTATCATCACACCAGGACCCCAGGAGTGTAGGTCTGCCATCTTGTTTCCTACTCACATGGCTTGGGATGCCAGAACCCATATCCAGAACCATTCTGCCAAGCCCTGGGGATTCCAGAGGGCCCTACACGCACTACCACATCTGAGATTCGTGGAAACAACCAAATTATTGCCTTTTGCCCCCACTGGTTCTCCTGGAATGGGTGTGACAGTGTCGAGGGCCAGTGGCCAGCAGCTACACCATGCACTGTGTTGTGACAGGAAAAAAAGAAAAAAGAGCAATCATAATCATGACAGCGAAAACTATACAGTCACTTTGCCAGGACATAAAACCCAAACCCCACTCTAGCATCTGCTCTTGGCTGGCCCCATCTCCTTCCCCGGGTTTTTCTTTCCCTGCTACCAGTTCCTCCATAATCCCGCTTCTCCTCGCCTTTAGGATACAACAACAACTTCATGTCAAACCATACAGGAAGCTTTCAGGACATTTAAAAGCCACTCGATACTGCTGATCTCAGTAATCAGGTCATTCTGTTTATTAAAAAAAAATAAAGTGTGGTGCAATTTCAGGGGTTAAGGACTTTGAATTACTCAGTAACCATTTACTAAGCTACTATAATGTGCAAGGCATGTCAGAAACTGGGAGATGGTGACACATTTGCTCTCAGGTAGCTTTCATTCTGGAGGGTTTGGTCTTTGGGGGATCTGCAGTCCTTCTAAAGAGCAATCCAAGATGGCGCCTATCCATTGCTGTGGGGATAACTGAGATTCTTAGATAAGACTAGAGATGGGGGTGCCTGGGTGGCTCAGTTGGTTAAGTGCTGGACTTCAACTCAGGTCATGTTCTCACAGTTTGTGAGCTCGAGCCCCACGTTGGGCTCTGTGCTGACAGCTCAGAGCCTGGAACCTGCTTCCGATTCTGTGTCTCCCTCTCTCTCTCTGCCCCTCCCCTACTCGTGCTCTGTCTCAATCTCTCTCAAAAATAAACATTAAAAAAACTTTTTTAATAGACTAGAGATAGAAAAGGAAGGATTACTTCAGGGCTCTTATAATCCACTCCTAAACCTGGTTAAGTTCATCAGTAGTTCTGATACACACATATACCTTCATTCCCTGTTTTATTTCTTCACCCTCTTCCGAAATTCTTCTACCACGTTTCCTTTGTCTTATGTGGTTTTCTCTTACCTAGTCCCCAAACCCCTCGCCTTCCCCAAAATCATTCTAACTTTCGCAGACCCAGGTGACCCCAAGGGCCAAAAAGAGTCAAGCAAAATATCAGACGAGTCATTGGGGGAGGGTGTATCCTTTCCCAAAAATAAACCTACACCAAGTGAAAAATTGAAAATGGTCAAGGAAAACACTCTAGAAACTTTCGTTCAAGTTGTTCTAGCGGTAAAACTCCCATAACCCCACATTCTTCGCCTGATTGCCGGTCTCTTTACAAATGTCTCTTTACATTGCCAGTCTCTTTACAACTACTTAGAGGAAAGCCCTACCCAGCCCCACAATGGCTCTGGGAATGACTCACAACATATGCAGCTATACTTACACATTCAACCACATTGCATGTATTTCTAATACAGTTTCAAGCAATTCCCAGTTGTCTTTGGCAACGTCCCAGAATCTTTCTCAAATAAAGCAAAAGCAAATAGCACAAAAACTTCAGAATCAAAAAATCCTTTGGCACTACACAGCAAATTCCATTACAGTGGGATGCAAGTTTCCAAATTGTTCAAATACATTAAAAACCCAGTCCGCCTTTGCTCTGCGTTTTGCATTCTGCTACGAGCATAAATCGTGGAGAACCAAGCGAAGTACGTGGCAGTAATAATGAGTAAACGCACCTCTCCAAATTAGCAACTTGCAAGTCATTGGAAATCAAAAGTTTCTGGTGAGAATATTTCTGAGACCGTAAAGTTTCTTTCTAAAATGGTGGTTTCACAGAGATAGATATCCCTTCTAATCAGTTTTTTCTCTAGCGTTCCTCCTCCGTCTAATTCACTAGGCACCTTAAAAACACAAAATTCCCACAGAGGCTTCCTACGAATCATGTATTTTGGCAATTCTGCCCTCATCCCATCGAGCGACAAAAGCAAAATAAGTAAAAAGAATTCTACAGTCCAGATTATATAGCGATGAAGTATAATGGCATTTGTTTCAAAAACTTTCATTAAAGAGCTCAGGACCATATGGCCCCAGATCTGTATCTCCTGGAGAGAAATTTACCATGAATTATTTGGGTGCCAATCGACTCCCAATTAGCCAGCCCTTCACAATGTTAAACCACCAAGCACCCCATCACCACGGGACCCATGCGTGCACATGAACACACCCTCGAAATTCCAAAGAAGCTAAATTTTAAATAAAGCCTCACCCTTCACACAGAACATAGACTTTGCGGATCCTTGAAGGAGGAAGGGAGAAATAGCAACCTCTGTATCCTTATGGAAATAGAAAACTTCACTTATTCTCAATTCACTTATTCATTATATAAACAAACATTTGCTACCAGGGCAAGATGTAAGTAAAACTCAGCCATAATCCTATAGTCTAGTTTGACTATAGTCAAATGGAAAAGAGAAACAATTAAAAAAAAAAAAAACACCTGGCTGGCTCAGTCGATGAAGCATGTGACTCTTGATCTCGGGGTTATGGGTTCGAGACCCGCATTGGGTGTAGAGATGACTTAAAACTAAAATTTTAAAAATAAAATAATTAAAGGGGGGGCCTGAGTGGCTCCGTCTGTTCAGCATCCAACTTCAGCTCAGGTCATGATCTCACAGTTTGTGAGTTCGGGCCCCACGTTGGGCTCCGTGTTGGGAGCTGAGAGCCCGGAGCCTGCCTCAGATTCTGTGTCTCCCTCTCTCTCTACTCCTCCCCAACTTGTGCTCTGTCTCTCAAAAATGAGTAAATGTTTAAAAAGTTTAAATAAATAAATAAAATAATTTAAATAAATAAGTAAGTAAAAACAATGACAGCAGTTGAGACAAGGTGTTATAAACTGAAGACAAAGGGAGGAGGACTCTGGATGGAAAGAACCCGTACTCCCATCCAGAAGGTCAGCCAGCCTGGCTAGGGCAATGCCCCATCTAAAACGCAGACCCAAAGATCTAAGTAAAAACATGATGTAAAACCCAAGTGACTTTTACTTCCAGCCAAGATAGAGTAACAGAGACCAGAAATTTACTCTCCCACCTGAAATCACCAAAATAGACAAAATGTATTAAATGTTTATTGATTTACTGAGAGAGAGAGAGAAAGAGAGAGAGAGACTGGGGGAGGGGCAGAGAGAGAGGAAGAGAGAGAATCCCAAGCAGGCTCCGCACTGCCAGCTCAGAGCCCAACACGGGGCTCGAACTCACAAACCGTGAGATCACGACCTGAGCCAAAATCAAGAGTCAGAAGCTTAACCGACTAAGCCCCCCTGGCACCCCAACAAAACATATTTTATAAAGTTTTCAAGACACTGGACATAAGGCAACAAAGCACAATGATCCTCAAAAGAGAGGAGACAAATGAGGTGTGCCACCACTTTGAGAGTTTCCCGAACACATTACAGGAAAAAGGAACTAGGCCAAGGCCAGTAACCTTCCTGAGTTGAAGGGATGGAGATGAAGGTCCGGGAGACCGAGACAGCTAGAATTCACAGGATAAAACACTGGAGAGGGTGAACTGCACAGACAGAAAATTCCAGAGGTCTGCAGAGGGGCACCCTCCAGCATCAACTGAATACTGATTAATGCATTCCTGTGAAGAAAAGACCCAAGGCTGGGCAAAGAACCATCCAGAAGGATAAGAGGTTAACAGTGGCCGAGAGTCACAGGGGGTTGGAAGTAGTGTCTGTTGCTGCCAGCCAATAGATCCATAGATGCGGAAATTCTCAACACAATTCAACAAGGAATTTAAAAGATGGCCAACTGGAGTGTATCCCCACTTGCAGAAACTGGTTCCAAAATTCATATGAAAATATAAAGGACCTAGAACAGCCAAAACAACATGTAAAAAACAAGTACAAAGTTAGAGGCTTAATGCTGCCCATTTTAGGACTCCGTATAAACCCACAGTAATCAGGCAACAGCGTGGTATTGTTGTAAATACAGACACACACATAACAGGGAGAAATAGACCCACACACACATGGTCAACTGATTTCGACAAATGCAGAAAGGCGATTTGTGGGAGAAGGGTAGTGTTTCCAACAAACAATGGAATAACTGGATATCCACATACGAGAAGACAAAAAAATACACTTCCATCCATAACTTGCACCATCTACATAAATTAACTCAACGTGGATCATAGATCTAAATGTAAAACCAGAACTTAAAGTGTATAAAATAACACACAGAAGAAGCCCTTGGTGACAGTGGGTTAGCCGAAGACTTTTTAGATAAGATAACAAAAGCATGATCCACCAGAGAACAAACTGATAAACTGGATAAACTTCATTGAAATTTAGAGCCGCGCCTGAAATTCACTTTTAAGGAAAATAAACACCCAAGCCACAGTCTGGGAGAAAATACTTGTGAATCACATATCTGATAAGGGGGCTGTATCAAGAATATACAAAGAACCCTCAAAACTCAGTCGCGAAAAATGAAAAATAAAATATATGCAAAGAGTGAACGCAAAACATCATTAGTCATTAGGGAAATGAAATCACAATTGCAAAAAGATACTACCCACCACACACACATGAAAATGGCTCTAATGTAAAAGCGCAGACAAGATCCGGAGTAACTTGAACTTTCATACACTGTTGGTGGGAATATAAAATGGAAAACAGGTGGGTAGTTTCTTAAAAATACTTTCTTAAGTAGCTACTTGCTACATAATCTAGCCAATCTGTGCCTGGGTATTTACCTAAGAAAAATAAAAGCTTATATCCAAACACTTTTACATGAATGCTCAGAGCAGTCCTATTTGGAATAGCCAAACTTTGGAAATAACCCAAATGCCCATCAGTGAGAGAATGGATAAACAAACTGCAGGCTACTCATATAATGGAAGATACTCAGCAATAAAACGGAATGAATTATTGATACAAAGCACAATATGGATGAACCTCAAAACAATTATGCTGGGGGAAAGAAATCAGCCAGAAAAGAATACACACTATATTATCCCCTCCCCTTTATGTAAAACTAGGGAGAGTCAAACTAAGCTTAGTGCCGGAAGGCATATCAGTGGCAGTCTAGAGAAAGGCAGGTGGGAGGGGCCGGAAGCATTGTGACAAAGGTGCACAGGGAAACTGGGGGGTGATGAATGCATATATTTGCTTGATGGTGATGGTTTCCCTAGTACATGCATATTTCAAAACTTATCTAATTGTATCCTTTAAACAAGTACGGTCTATTGTCTGTTAATTACACCTCAATAAAGGTGTTAAACTTTTTTTTTAAATTAGTTAACATACAGTGCAATATTGCTTTCAGGAGTTGAATTCAGTGATTCATCACTTACATACAACACCCTGTGCTCATCACAGTAAGTGCCCTCCTTAATGCCCATCACCCATCTAGCCCATCCCCTCACCCACCTCCCTCCATCAACCCTCTCTATCGTTAAGAGTCTCTTGTGATTTGTTTCCAAGTCCAAGTAAGTATAGAAATGGAGAATTCTGAACAAATCCGATGGGCATTATTATCGCCATTTCAGTCATCAGGGAATTCAGTTATTTGCCAGGTAAACAGAAAACGTTTGGTTCTATAGGGCTGCCCTACGCTGCGCACCAACATTCATTTGCAAAAGAAAAACCCACAGATGTGCACATTGAACTTGAACGAGGAAGTCAATGCAACTCTGCAAAGGACAACTCTTCAGAAGGCAGGAACTTCACAGCCCTGAATATTTATGTATCTGTTTTGTCGTACATGACTCCATGCTCAGAGGGCCCCCAAAGCACGAGAGTTTCAGGTGGGGAGAGTGACTTTCCCTGATGTCCTTGCCCACCTAATCGAGGAGGGTGGTGTGTCATTTCTGCAGATGTACTTGCTCCCCACACTCTGCCCCTCCATGAGAAGGTTCTAACTTGCTCTGAACTCCTAAATTCCTAAATTCCTTGTTCATTGTTTCACCTAAAAAAATTAATCAGGCTGAATTTTAACATTCAAGCCAAGCCAAGTCAATTTCATTTGCAACGCAAAGGAAAACACTTTTAAGGGCGTCAGTGAAAACATATAACTGAAATAAATTAATCAGCAGCACCAGAACCCAACCTAGATTAGAAACCAAGCCTGGTCTTCCTCCCCATCCCTCTGGGCTACCCCAACACAGTGCCAGCCCAGCCTTACTCGATTCTGGAAAAACCCGGCTTTACTTTTTTTTTTTTTTTAATGCTTATTTATTTACTTTGAGAGAGAGCATGTGCGGACACACACACCTGCCAGCGAGAGCAGGGGAGCGGCAGAGAAAAAGGCAGAGAGAAAATCCCAAGCACGTTCCATGCTGTCAGCGCAGAGTCTGACATGGTGCTCGATCTCATGAACGGTGAGATCATGATCTGAGCTGAAATCAAGAGTCCGACGCTTCACCAACTGACCCATCTAGGCGGCCCGTGGAAAAAAACCTGTCTTTCCATTAGGCTTCCCTGTTATTTTGCGCTTCAGTCCATCAATGTAAAGCGAATTATTTTTCAAGCTTTTCCTATTTTAAATATTCATCCTCTTGAAGTAGGTCACTCTTTCAGGAGCCTCAGCTTTTCTTTGAACTGACTCCCTTTTGCTCCATATCTCCCCTAATAGGGACGTGTAATGCATTCAAAGTGTGAAATCCAATTCCAGTTAATTTCATTGATTCCTCTCCCAGCCTCCTTATTTCTTATGCTAATTCATGTTTATTTCGAAAAGAGAAAGCAAAACAGCCTTTTGGAGAGAATGTCTTCAAAATCTGTAAAGAGCCACCGCATTATCATTCAATTATAAATGAGCTATACAATATTTAAATCACTCACTGGAAATAAAGGCAGGTTTTAATCCATTTCGGAACAGAGCAAATGGCCTTAGAGAACAACTTCTTTGAAAGTGAGCAAATGAGATAATGATAAAATGCATACCTCGTCACACCCACACATTCACACTCACCAGGGTACCTGGTTGATTAAAATGGTCTTCTCTGTTGTCCCTGTCCACTCACTGAGTTTCATACAGGAGACAGACTCTACAGGGCAAGACCCACTTAAGTGCACTTCTTGGGTATTTCCCATCTCTACAAAAAATCCTCTTAATTTTAAAAGGGGGCGAGGAGGTACTGTGTGTCCTTGCATAGTTTACCACCTTGCCTAGGCACAGCCACACACTGGCACAACTGTCTCACAAGGTCAGACGACCCACTGGCTCTTCCCTGAATCTGAAAATGTTGTTTCTGTTCCAAATCCACTGATTCTAGAAAGTCCCGCTTTCTACCTAGTAATAGATCAATCCCATAGTCATGAATTCTATGAGCAAAGCTGGGATTCTAAAATGTGCTGAGTGTCGGAAGCGAATTGATCTTGGACTTCCTTCCAAAATCATGACTGCCTGAACCCAACCCGGAGAAGGTAATCACTGCATCCTTTTTGATGCGCATCAATACGTTAGGCGTGTCCACTGGAAGAGGTAATTTACTACCTGGCCTCCATCTAACACGCCTCCAGAATTGGCGTTTCCGAAAGAAGTCATTCCCTCCTAAATCATTAATGATGCAACATTTAAGTGGCAGCGATTCTCTCTTCATCATAAATAAATATCAAGAAATCGCCTTCATCATCTCCTACAAAAATGTGACCAGACTGGCTCTCTCCAAAAGAAAGAAACACGACCCCATATTCCAGAACCCCTTTCTGGTTAATGAATGAGGGGGAAAGAGCCTTAAAAGTGGGTCAATGTCATTTTCTAAACCTGTTTCTTCCCTTCTCTGTGTCTAGAGCAGGTTAGTCATAATAATATAGTCAAAAGTACAAGAAATAACAAGGGTTGGGGAGGATGTGGAGAAAAAGGAGCCCTCGTGAGCTGTTGGTGGGAATGCAAACTGATGCAGTGACCGTGGAAAACAGTAGGGAGGGTCCTCAAAAAATTAAAAATAGAATTACCATATGACCCAGTAATTCCACTACTGGGTATTTACCCAGAGAAAACAAAAACACTAATTCGAAAAGATATATGCAGCTCTATGTTTATTGCATCATTATTTACACTAGCCAAGATATGGAATCAACCCAAGTGTCCATTCATAGATGAATGGATAAAGAAGATGTGGTAGATATGTATTATTACTCAGCCATAGAAAAGAATGAGATCTTGCCATCTGCAACAGTATGAATGGACCTAGAAGGTTCAATGCTAAGTGAAATAAGTCAGAGAAAGACAAATACCATACGATTTCACTCATATGTAGAGTTTAAGAAATGAATGAACAAAGAAAAATAAAAGAGGCAAACAAAAAAAACCAGACCCTTAAATACAGAGAACAAATGGGTGGTTGCCAGAGGGGAGGTGGGGAGGGGGATGGGTAAATCAGAGAAAGGGGATTAAGGAGGGCACCTGTCATGATGAGCACTGAGAAATGTACAGAATTGTTGAATCATTACATTGTATACTTGAAACTAATATAACACTGTATGTTAATTAGACTTGAATAAAAAATAATAACAATAAAAAACATTTTGTTGGCAGTGCCTTACTTCTCTTATCTTCTCCAGCAACTTCCTTGGCAAAACCTTTTCCCCCCTCTCTTAGATCAAGCCCAGATCCGGAACAGCACGTCGAACTGTCTACTCGACAACTCCACCTGGGTGTTTTGTTTGTTTTTATGTTAGAAAGAGAGAGAGCAAGCAAGTGGGAGAGAGGAGCAGAGGGCAAGAGAGAATGTTAAGCACCCTGGGATCATGACCTGAGCAGAAACCAAGAGTCGGATGCTCAACCAACTGAGCCACCAGGTGCCCCTCCACCTGGATGTTTAATAAGTATCTCATATTCAGTGTGTTCAGAGTTGGATGTTTCATCTCCTCCCAAGCCTGCTCTCCCGCAAGTCTTCCCCATCTTGGTGAATGGCAACTCCACCTTCTGACTGATTAGATTAAAACCAGAGTCCTCTTTAACTGCTCTTTTTCTCTCCCACCACATATCTGTTCCATCCACAGATTGCCACAGTGCTATCTTCAGAATGTACCTGGGACATGAAACTTCTCACCACCTCCACTATTCTACACAGGTCCAAGCCACCATTTCCATCTTCCCTGGCCTGGATTACTGCAATGACCTTCCAATTGCTTCCACTCCTGCTTTCACCTACAACATCATTGGCACACAGCAAGGTGATCTCTTGAAAACATCGGAATTGGAGCATGCCACTCCATTAAGCTCAAAACTCTCCAAAGGTTCCCAGCACCACTCTGAACAAAAGCCTTGGAACATCAGTACAAGTACCATCTCCTCCAGACGCCTTCTCTGGCAGCTAGGTCTGGTGGAGTTCTCTCTCTTCTGTGCATCCACAATATCCCGGGCATGCCTCCATCAAGTATGGACAACGCCATAACTCAGCTGCCTATGGCCCCTCCCACTACTCGACTGTGCCTTGGCTCTTTCCCTGAGAGCGCACAACACCTAGTGTGTGCTCCATAAGCGTCCATGAAATTAAAAAGCCCTGAACTCAAAAGGGCCTTGCACTTGGTTTAATGTTCTGCTGTCACCACCTTGAAATTGTTCATGATTGTTGAACAAGGTACTTTGTGTTTTCATGTTGCAATGGGCTCTGTAAATTACATAGCAGGTCCTAGATGGATAGATGCATCGATCCATGGATTAATGGCTGGCTGGCTGGACAGATGGACTCAACTTCTGCAATGCAGTACTAAATATCAGAATGGAATGCCACAGCTTGCAGGGAAAAGACTCCGACAAAGAAATTTTGTGCTTGAGGCATATATATGTAAAACCAAAGGAAAAATATAAAACGAGATCTCTGAAAATCTTTCATCCACATACCTTTCCTTTGGGAATATTACCGGTCTGTGAAAGACCAACAAAATTAGGAATTCCAGTATGTGGATGTTGTGACCAAAAAGAGCCATGGCAATAAGCATCTAAGGACAAAGGGATAAACAGACGATAAATGATGAAGAATAATATGATCACATTAATTAATACAACATGGTTCTGATTCAAGTGGAGATACGACATTCACAGAACAGACATCTCAGAAACATTATCATTCTTTTGTATATAACAGTTGAGACTAGGACAAGAAGAAGCATGAGTCAGTGGGAAAGGCAGCACTAGTCAACCAATGGGGCTGAAATAACTAAAATAAGTGGAAAAGATCAAGCTAGAACTTCAACCACCAACTATAATCCCCAAGCATAATTCCCAAGTGTATTTTTAGTAATAGGCTAAAAATTCAACTTAACTTTTTAAATAAAGCCAGAAAAAATATATGCGGGTATTTTTTTCAAACCCCAAATCAAAGAAAACCTATGAAGTTAAATGTTCCAGGAAAATGTAAAGCCAATCCATCCCATCCAAAGAAAGTATCGACATTAAAAGGTAAGCGATGAGTTTAGAAAGCACATGTGTAATCAATACTGAAGACAAAGATAATTTCTTCACTACATAAAAAATGCATGCAAATCAACAATTCAATTAATCAACAGATAAATTCTGTTTTTAACAGATCAATCAGAGCTTCAAATTTCACCAAGTGCAAATGCAAATAAATCTTATTTGGAAAAATATTCAATCTCACTACCAATCAAGAAAATGTAAGCTAAAAGGAGAAGATGTGATTGTTTATCAAATTAGCAAGGTTTTAGAAATTGTAACATCTCTTCATTGTGAAAGAAGATAAGGAAGATAAAGGTAATGCAAGGACTCTCATGCGCTGCTGCAAAATATAAACTCCTACAAACCTAATGGGAAACCAGTTTGGCAAAATATATCAAAAGTCTTTAAAAAGCCCGTACATTTCGGTCTACTGATTCCACATGAGACTATTTCTATCAGATGCTGGATATAAAGTTCTATATATAAAGATGTTCATCACACCGTTATGTATAATAAAAATTTGAAACCAATTGTGAGATCCTAGAAAATGTATATTTGGTCTCTAGCCCCCGCTCCTGGCACAGAGCTCCTAAAACTCTTGTCATTTCCTAAGGGATAAGAGCACTGAGAGCATCTCTTGTTCTAGTACTGATCTCTGACCCTGGCTCCTGACACAGGGCTCCTAAAACCCTTGGAATTTTCTGGGTCACAGGAGTGTCTTGTTCTAATGCGGTGACTCCAGGGGGGCTCCTGGTTGAGAGCCAGACACCAGAAAGATTGAGCCACGATTAGAAGCTTGGAAGTTTCAGCCTCGCCCCCCATTCTCCCTGGAAAAGAGAAGGGGTAAAAATGGAGTTAATGGTCCATTGTGCTTGTATGATGAAACCTCCACAAAATCCCAAAAGGACGGGGTTCAGAGAGCTTCAGGGGTTCCTGAGCACATCAAGGGGCGGGGAGAGTGAGGTGCCCAAAATGGCCTTGGAAGCTCTCACGTCCCTGCCCTACACATCTTTTCCATCTGGATATCACTTACCATATCCTTTTATAATAAACTTGTAAAACTAAGTAAAAAAGTTTCTGTGTTCTAGGAGTCACTCTAGAAAATGAATCGAACCTGAGGAGGGGGGTCCCTGGAAATTCTGATCTACAGCCAGCTGGTCAGAGGCTCAGGTGACAACATGGGCTTGTGATGGACATCTGAATTGGGGGGATGGGAGGGGGGCAGTCTCATGGAACTGAGCCCTTAACCTATGCCATCTGATGCATAGGGGATACCCAGGTAGAGAGCATCAGCATTGAGTTGAATTACAGAACCCCCAGCTGGAGACACAGAGAATTGCTTGGTGGGCAAAACCCACAACATTTGGTGACCAGAAGCATCAGAAAGGAAGCATTCTCCATGAGTAATAAAGGAGACACACAGGAGAGAAACAGGAGGAAAGAAGAACCAGGTTTTCTTCCCCCACAGAGGAAGGAGAAAATCTTGAGTTTTTTCTAAGGCACAGTAATCTGTATCTCTGCCTATACAGAAGGGAGAGAGAGCCTTATGGTAAAAGCCATTGCATGAAAATACTATATAATAACCGAAATTAATGCTTATGACATGCTTAATAATACGGGGAAATATTTGTATAAAAATGTTAAGAGAAAGCGTAGAACGCAAACATTTATATGCAAACGTGATCATAAAGATGCTAAGAATGTTAACAGGGAAGGAAGAAGATGCCCTTATCTTAATTCTGTAGAGCTAGAAGTTATTTTCTCATTTCTATTGGTCCCTGCTTGCCGATGGATGTATCAGTGACCAAACCATAGATGCTCTCTAAGTGACACGCAGACTGCCCAGCCGCCACCCTCCATCACCTCCGTGAAGCAGGAAGCAGACAGATGCCAGCTCGCGGCTGACCAGGCTGGTGGGCACCCCTCCACCTCTGCTTCTGCCCTTGCCAGCTGAGTTGTACACCTGCCAACGGCCCCTTGTGTTTTTCCCCAAACCTCTTCATACCAGCTGTGCTGTTACTGGAATTACACAATTCTATCAAATTACATAAATGGGTGACATGAGTGAGAACAAAGTTGAACGCTTTAGAAAGAATCAAGGTGGGGGGGGAGCTACGAAAAGGCATATGCAGTTAGATGTGGGCAACACAGCCATAGGGGATTAGGAAAAAAATCCTAAGCTGTGGAAGGTTGCTGCGCAGTGCAGAAATGTGTCTTCTCAGGTCCAAACAGACTCCCATCACGTTCGGGAGCTCGGAGATGACAGGTCGCGTTCTTCAGGAAAGACGCCTTCATGCTAAGGGATGAGAAGAAGCATTGCCGGGGGTGACGAACAAAACCCGGGCGAACAGGGACGCCCGGGTGGGTGGCTCAGTCAGTTAAGCGTCGTTGGAATGTGGTTCGGGTCATGATCTCACACTCTGGTTTGTGAGTTCGAGCCCCACATCAGGCTCTCTGCTGTCAGCGGAGAGCCCGCTTCAGTTCCTCTGTCTCCCTCTCTCTCTGCCCCTCCCCTGCTCATTCTCTCCCTCTCTCAGAGTAAATAAATGAACTTAAAAAAAAAATAAAATAAACGGGCAAACAGAGCACAAGGAGTGGCCTGATCCAAACTCTGGCTGGGGACACCGCAGTGGTGGCAAAGTGCAACATGCACTTCCAGGAGCCGAGCTTGGAGATGGAAACCTACCAGAGTCAATTCCCAAGTCCTCGGTGGGGCATGGGGCCACACCAGGCACAGGGAGCAGAAAGCGACAGAGGAGAGATGGGAGCTCTCAGGAACCTGCTATGAGTAGCCACTGTGCCTAAGAACAGACTGGAGACAGAGGCTTATAAAACCAGAAAATCAATACTACAGTAAACTGAGTCAGCAAACACCAGAGGACAAGTAGGTTTTACATAAAAAGGTAAAACGGTACTCTCACCAAACAGAATGAAATCTATTCACCCAGGGGCACCTGGGTGGCTCAGTCGGTTAAGGATCCGACTTCCAGCTCAGGTCACAGTCTCACAGTTCGTGAGTTCGAGCCCCGGATCAGGCTCTGTGCTGACAGCTCAGAGCCTGGATGGAGTCTGCCTCCGATTCTGTGCCTCTGTCTCTCTCTGCCCCTCCCCTGCTCGTATTCTATCTCTCTCTTTCTCAAAAATACATAAACATTAACAAAAATTTTTTAAAGAAATATATTCCCCCAGATCCAGCTTACCCAGATGGCATGAGACGTGGGTGTGGTGTGGGCAGAAAAGAGGCACCATGAGCCCCAAAAAGGGGTGCCATCTGCCTGGGTCACAGGAACACCTGTTGATCGGGAAGGCAGGGCTCATGTTAAGTGTCCTTACAATAAGAAAAAGAGAAGAATCAGCTTTGAAGGCACATTTCTAAATCTGGAAATGACAAGGCAACTGCTGGCAATAACGTTAATTGTGTTTGAAAGTTAAAAAAGAAAAATCTACCAGAAGCCGGGAACGTATCAAACATCCCATGTGCATAAACTCATCTAAGCTTCCCAACAGCCCGGTGGAATCGATAATATTTTTACAGATGCAGACACTGAAACCAGGGGTGATATCTGCTCCCCAAGAAGCACTGTGCAGGTATGAAGGCGTGAAAGCTTTTGCCGTGAGGAAAGGACTCGGACGCACTTCAAAGCACAAGGCTCCAACCATCTCAGGGGCTCCCAGCTGCTCACCAGAATCACCCACTGAGCTTTTGAAAAATAAGGATTTCCAGAGCCAAGTCTGACTGGTATCTGCACAATGTGAACCTCCAGGTTGAGGGATCTGGGAGCTGGTCCATTTCCCCAAAGTCCCCCAAGTCCGTATGAAGCTCAGACAAGCCTGGGAACCACTGGTCTATTGCGTCCCTTGGTCTTCAGTGAAGCACTAAAGCCATAGGCACTGCGTGTCCAAGTTCGGACTGAAATGAAATGTTCTCATTCTGGGAAAAGTGAGATGTTGATTTGTTTCCTCGTTATAAATCCACAGTCCAGACAAGCCCCCAACTTCTCGCTCCGTGAGTCCAGACACGATGCTCAAGGTCAGCGAAGCGACACCCTCGCCCAAAGGAGCTGCCGCAAAATAGCCTCGCTTCCTTCTCCTGCCTCAGCACCCCAGCGGTGCGCCCTGGTCCCACTTTTACATCCATATAAAGTCTTCAGCACATTCCTGGGACAGTACTGGGCACGTTAAGCACATGCACGGTAAATGTTAGCTACTGCGACAGTTATTACTGTTGGCGCCATCGCCAACACCATCATCATCATAAATGTCCTATTTCTTTAATGTTTATTTTATTTATTTGGTGGGGGGTGGGGCAGAGCGAGAGAGGGAGAGAGAATCTCAAGCAGGCTCCACACTGTCAGCATGGATCCCAGTGTGGGGCTCAATCCCACGACCTTGAGATTATGACCTGAGCCGAAATCAAGAGTTGAAATCGAGACTCAGATGCTCAACCACTGGGCCAACCAGGCACCCCAGAAATCTATTTCTTGTGGTTAAGAAGAAAAAAACCACCTTATTGAACACAAGGCACTGGCCCAGTGTTCCAGTTATTTAGTGCTGTTTAACAAACCACCCAAAAATTCCTGGTTTAAAACAACACCTCCATTTATTTTGCTCATGAATCGGCAATTTGGGCAGAGCTTAGGGGTGGGGACAGCTCCTCTCAGCTCCACCTGGTATCAGCTAGGGAGGCTTGAAGGCCAAGGTGGTGTGGGGTAGGGTGGGGGGACTAAGTGGGGAGGAGGGATAAGTGGAGGGTGAGAGGTGGGGAGGGGCAGATAGGTAGGGAAGGGTGGTAGGGTGGGGTAGGCTGAACCTCACTCACTCACATGTCTGGCACCTGCACTGGGAAGACAAAAACAGCTGTGCGCTGGAACAGCTGAGACCTTTCCCCCTCTCCCTCCCCCTCTCCCTCCCCCTCACACTCCCCCTCTACTTCTCCCTCTCCCTCTCTCCCAGTGGTCTCTCCAGCATAGCGGCTTCAGGGCAGCCAGATTTCTGACATGTGGCTCAAGGCTTCAAAGAGGCACGTCCCCAGACACAGAGCCTGGTAGAAACTCTATCATCCTTGATGACCCAGCCTGGGAAGTCCTGCAACATCATTTCCATTGAATTCTAGCCTCTTGAAGGCAGTCACTAAGGCCAGCCAATAATAATCGACGGGAGGGGAATTACTCCACCTTTTGCTAGGAAGAGGGACCAAAAAAAAATTGCAGACACATTTTAAAACCACCACACGTTGGAAAATCCTTTCTCGTGCCTTTGGACTGAACTTTTTATTGCTGCCAAAAATGCAGATCCGACCAACGCGGACCAACCAGTGTTTACGTGAAAAGACGCCTTTGAATCGCTGACTCTACCTGTCTGATCCATAGAATCACAGAACTTGAACACACTTTGGAGCCCATGTAGATTTCGCTGGGGAGAAAAGCAGTCCCACAGGGGCCGTCTTGTTCCAGGGAGCAATAACAGTTCTGACCACCACCGCGACAGTATTAACCGAATCATTCTTCAACAGACTCCTATTTACAGGCAGGCTGCAAGGTTTTCGACAAATGTCATCTTGTCCAGTCTTCCTTTATCATACTTACAGGAGCAGCTGCTGTCTTCCAGATGGGTAAACTGAGGCTCAGCAACACGGAGTTGCCCAAAACCCAAGGTTGGGTCTGGCTTTGTTAAGCACCCAAAAGGAAGTTTGAGAAACGTCTATCAAACTCAAAAGCCCATGCTCAGTCCATTGAATGGCCCTCTCCTGGAGATCACTGGTTAGGGAAGCAGCTGGCGGGGCCAGGCCTGCATGTCTGGCTCTTATCCGGAACTCAGTGGCATCGAACGTTCTCTACTGAAGATGAGGCTTTCAACAGAACCGTCCCTGAGAGGTGTAACCATGAACTCACGCTCTGACCGAATTGTGCACTGTTAACACGAGATCCTTTCTTGTGGGAAGAAGGAGGACGGATGTGGGTTCTCACAGCCCTAAAGTGGAAGCTGGGACACCCATCTAGCAGTGAGGCTGGGCGGGGGGCAGGGGGGGGTACCACAAGCCTGTCACCAGCCTCGGTTGTGCGAAGCTGACCTCTGAGTGAGGAACAGGAGGAAGAAGGACACATAGGGCAGTCTACACCTCCCCAAGAGTCACTGAATACAAGTTGCTGAGCAGCACGAAAAGCCTTTTAACTCAAACCGTCCCTTTAGTAACTGCCGTTTGGCTTTTGTTTTCTCCCCAAACTGCTCTGTGCAACTAAACACAGCCCAAGGGTGCTTATATCTTCCTGGGGGTTCGCCTTCAGCTGATGAAGGAAGAGACGAAGCTCTTGAAAAGATATGTTATAAGATGTGCGTATCTTACTGTTAGTTTCAGCCCCGTTCTTCAAATCCCCTGGAATCCGTTCTTGCAGGAAGATGGGTAGGCAGGAGGAAAAAAAAATTGAAGTGGATTTCAGAACAACTTGGCAAATTAGCAAAGTTTGTAACATCATTAAAGGGTTCTTAAATATTCTTCCCTGAACTCCATTTTTATCTTGTGAATGCATTTCAGTAATTGCTCTGAAAGAGATTGTGGAACTTTGGCACAAACATAAATGTTTGCATGATTTAAAATGCAGTGGCAGCAAAGATCATGATTTTTTTAAATTGCTAATTCTTAAGCTAACCTTTTCAGTTTGTCTCATCTTGAAAAATGCCAGTTCCTATCAGCAGAAGCTGTAATAAAGACAATGCATATATTATTTAGTTCTTTATAATTGCAAACAACTTAGCTATATTTCAATACTTATCCCTCAGCTCCAACACGGAGCATAAGTAGGGGATGATTACAATCATTCCATCATTCTGTAAATAGAACACCGGGACACTCAGAAACAAGGCTCTTTTCTTAAAGCCAAGAGATCAGACAGAGAAGCTAGTCCAGAACCAGATGGATTTCAATCCAACCACCTTGCCCCACCCCACTTATGATTCAGCTCAAACAGTACTTGTTGAGCATATTAATCAAGGACAGAGACCTAGAGGAGGGAGACTGGACGGTCCCTTAGGGAGACTAGTGTTGTAGCCCTGCCTAAGTGAATTAGTCAGGAAAATTAACACTAGCTGCTGTAACAGAGAAGCTCCAAGATCTCAATGGCTTAACACAATGGTCCGATGCACAAGGACATCAAAAGAGAGCTGTGGAGGGTGGTGCTCTGTTCCACACAGTCACTGAGGGACGGAGGATCCTTCCATCTTATAGTCCGCCAAGAGGCGGGCTCCAAGGCCACCACTAACAGGCAATGAGATAAAGCATGGACTCCACAGGGGGTCTGTGGACCAGGCCTACCAGTGACAACATCCCTTCCGCCCACCTTCTATCCAGGACTCAGTCACATGGCCCCACTTAACTGTAGGCGAGGCTGAAGATTAGGCCGTGCCCAAGAGAAAAGGAAAATTCCTTGACGAACCAAGGCATTAGCTCTGCCTCCCCAACCAGAGACAAGGAAAGTTCTGGGCTGCCTGACGTCAGCTTCCCTAATGCAGACCCTGGCCTGGTATCAACAGTGTCATAAAAAAGACTTGTCCCTGCCTTCTAGGAACCGCAAACTAAAGTTCTACCCTGCATACTCAACCTCAAGTCTCTGGCACAGATCAAGATGGTGAACGGGAATGAGAAGAAGGGTGCCCTGGAGCCCAAGGGCTTACCTTCTGGACTCAAGAGAGCCGCCTATCAGCCCGTGGCATCAGCTTCCCGGAAGCCCGTGCCTACACACTTCTGGGCCCGGGCCCTCCGCTGGCTGGTGTGGCTATTACTCAAGACTTGGCTTCCATTAAAAAATGACCCTCACAAGATCGCACTGATCTTGCCCAATTAAAGCCACCGCGAATACCAATGAATTGGAGACTAGATGGTAGGGAGGGCACAGGGCAGAAGCCAAGAACAAAACTTGCCTCGGGCCTGCTGAGAGTTGCCCAGACGAAGACGAAATTAACAATGTGCACTTGTCAGCACTCTTGTTGTGCTAATTTCCTTGCAAATATAAGCAAAGCCTTTTAATTAACTTAATATCAATTTCACTTTTCTCACATTTTGTTCTAATTATGGGCTGGATTTAAAGCTCTCACGGCATAATTTAGAGCCCTGGAATTAACAGCTTTACAACTTTACACACTAGTAACTGCGAAACCTGAGGGAAGTAAGGTTCCCCACCACCACTGAGTCACTGAAGCCCCAGGCCCGCCGCTCTGCAATCCCGGGTCCAGCCACCAATGCTGATCGGCACTGGGTCACACACCCAGGGGTCGGTGAGTACCGACCTCACAGAGGGAGACACAGAAAGGCAGCTGGTGGGTGTCTCCAGACAACTTACTTATTTCTCTAAGTTTCGGCTTCCTCATATGTAAAATGGGTATCGTAGTGTAAGTAGATTTGATGGAGCATCAAGTAACACAAAACATTCCCATATTACATGCCCGATAAGAATACTCTGTAGGCTAAACTATGGTGTACCCACATATTATGCACAAATACTATATATTGTATTTCACCAAATCTGAGGTATCTTCAACTATAAGTTGGACCACGTTTATGTACTCATAGGGGAAAAAATGCTACCAATTAAACTATGACACGTGACCGACCCTCAGAGAAATCTCAGTTTCAGAGACACACAAATGTGTGCCGTAGCCCCGACAAAATGGGGCGATACATGGTCGTTTCAATCTGTGAAATGTCTTCAAAGCAAATCTCAGTTGACCCTGGGATCTGAGTATTCTAGTTAATGGATGTTTAGTTTAGTTAGCAAAGAGTCTTGCTTCCTTTTAATATTCACTGAAAATGCACTGGGCGCAGAGGGGATAGTAGAGACCACGGCTTCACGTTGCAAATGCCGCGTCCTCTTTCCTCATTTGCCTCCACCGTATCTGTCTAGAAAGCAACTATTCTCCAGAAAGGAGAGAGATTCCCCTGCTGAGGACAGAGTTCCTGTTGCCCCTTAGTCAAAGGCCATCCCTTAGAGAGGTCTAGTTGGCTCTCCTGGACTTCTGAGTTCCATCTTCTGGTCCCTTGAAGCAAAGGCTGGTCACGTGACCGTTTTCTGGCCCACACGCAGAGCATGCCAGAGACACTTCTGGAAAAGATTTTCTTTCCTGATTAAACAATAGGAGCAGATGTGGCGGCCCCTTCCTTCTTGGTACAAAGAGGCAATGTCTGGAGCGACAGCAGCCATCTTGTCACCACAAAGACCAAGAGAAATACAATCAGCTATGACATTATTGGCATCATAACGACCTCATGATGCCAAACCGATGCTAGCTAGCTACCACTACTTCTGGGCTTGCTAAGAGAGAACAAGTTACTTGACGATGAATGACCCAGAGAAGGAATTTTAGAAATGAAGAAAATGTATTCTCTTGCAAATTCTTGGGTCCGACCATCTACACAATTCATTATACTGCAAGGCAGAGACGAACAGGGGCTAAAAGCAGACCTATGCAAAGTACCGTAAGAGCCCGAAAGACGGCACAAGTCATTCCGACAAGGTGATAGGAAAGGTTTCAGGGATCAAGGGGATTCTGAAACGGTCCTCAGAGAATGAACGAGACTTTAAGAAGATGGGGAGGAGGAGGAGGAGGAGGGTGTTACTCAGAATCCGAGACTTAAAGGACCCTAAAGTCATGCAGCTCTCACTTACACACGCAGAGACTCCGGTCCCTAGAAAGACCACAGAGCTAGAACCCCGGTCTCCCGTTAGTTCAGTGCTCTTTCTACAGGGAGGCACAGCACCTAACAAGGCGTGTGTGACGATTAGACACCCCTCAGTAAACACTAATCACACAATTAGCCATTGTGTCTGGGGCTGGGGTGGAAGGAGGCTCTTGTGGAACCCTGCCCCCTATTAACTGTCAGCATGCTCATGTGTCGTGTGTCGTGTGTCGGTGTCTGGATGCGGCCGCCTGTAATGATGGCAGCGGTTTATTTCTCATGCATGGCAAGGCTGAGGCTCCGCAGTAGCAATGACAGGGACATTATTAAAAGGGAGAACTTCTCTATCAGTGGCTAAGCCAATTGTCATCCATATGTCAGAACGGTCTAAAGACCTGAGAAGCAATAACTAAGGCAGACGAAGGTCTAGCCACCAAGCAAGTCCTGCCTTGTCTCAAGTGCAGCAGGGCATCAGGAAAGGAGGGGGGGAGAAAGTTCCTTGCTGAGGGGGGGCTCCTGTCGCCCCTCCCCCACCGCCCTAGTCAAAGGCCATCCCACAAAGAGCTGGCTCTCCTGGACTTCTGGGTTCCATCTCCTGGTCCCTTGGGCCCCAGCCGAAGAAGCAGTTTCAGCCCTGCAACACGGCACTCCGTGGGGTGGCAGGGCCCAGATGCCGGGTGGTGGCCTCAGGAGGCAGGCCCAGGGGACCGTTGTCGTAGTAGCCACAGTTGAGACAAAGCCTGAGAGCTGCAGGGGGAGGGCAAGACTGGGCTTGGGGCAGGTAACTCCCCAACCCCTCATCCCCGCCATGACCCGCCGCTGAGTCCCCCCAGCCGCCAGGCCACCGTCCCCCCAGCCCCCAGGCCACCACTTGGCCGGTGAAACAGAAAGGGAAACTTGTCCGAAGTGCCGGGCAAGCCAGGGGCCCCGATAAGACTGCACAGTGTTCGTCCTAAGGGCGCCCACCCTCGCCAAGGTGGGGCTTTCCCCCAGGAATATGCTGATTCGGGATGAGGGGGGACAACAGGTAAATGGAGCAGAGGCCAAATTCCCCCCCCCCAACCCTGACAGCCTCGGCAGGGGAGGGGTCGTGCGGGATGGATGTGGAAGGATGCAGCCACAGGGGGCTGCAGAGAAGACGGGAGGTAGGGAAGGGGGCCGGGAGGGCCTCAAGGAGGTTGAGAGCAGCAGGGGAGGGGAGGGGAGAGCAAGCTCAAGGGGAGCATGCAGGGCTGCGCTCGGAGGGCTGCTTCAGGTTTTCCAGAGGGAGCAATTCCAGGTGTTGACTCTTAGCAATAACTAAGGACAGGGTGTGGCCAAGGTCAGGGCTCCCAAGTGAGGAACACTACAACCTCCGAAGTGCAGGGGGCCAGCTGCGTCTTGTAGCAGGGGTGCAGCAGGGCCAGTGACACCAGCACCTTACACCCACCACTGGATTTTAACCCACGTTCCCACCTTTTTGACACTGAACCATGACCTGGCATCAATACCCTATGTCCTGTGGTGCCCTGGTCACCCAGGGGTTCCCCACAACCCCCACCAACACGTCTACCCAAGTAGACCCAAGGTCACACACTGGATCAAGTCCAAGCCAGCCTGGGGCTCAAGGCAGTCTCCACCTGGCCCTCCAAACCAGCTCCACCTCCCCAGCAAGCTCCGGCCACACACTTCTGCCTCTACGCTGCTCCCCACGCCAGCCCCCCTGCGGATTCCCAGTCCTGGGCCCGGACCGTCTTCTGTGACTTGCTTCCACATCAGGCCGCCCCGGGGTGGTCTCACCCCCTGTGTCCTAGGGTCCACGTGTCCAAGATTCTGAGTTCTCATGTTCAAGGTGAAACACTCGTTGGCTAAGCACCTTCTGTGCTCGAGTCCAGTGCTCGGTCCTTCCACACTCGTGCTAACACTCTTCCAGGACCGAGCGTGCACCTGGTCAAACCACAAACAGCACCTTTCCAACTAGACACGGATGTCCGCCCCTCCCTGTACGCTGGTCTCCAGGCCACGCCTGGCGGTGAGGGAGTGCTCCTGACACACGTGAACGACTGGCACGTTCCGCAGCAGGACCTGATGCGCACAGATCACCGAGGCCTCAAGCGTCACCCAAAGGCGTCGTCTTTATAAGTGAGGAGAAGAGGGAGAGGAAGAAAGGAGAAGGAAGAAGGAAATAGAACACGGCCTCGGACAAACACAAGGATTCCAATTAAATCAGAGACCAAGCAAGTGAGACGGAAAAGGACCTCCTTTTACCCCTTTTGGGGCTTACATCACAGATGACTGTGACCACGCTCGGCCACAGAGCGTGGCTAGCGGTTCATACATCCATGCCGGAAAGATCTACTAAGCACCAACAAGGGGCTCAGTGCAGTTCCCACGATCAGGGATGTGACAGGGCGGGAGGCGCCCCGGCCAGCAGGGTCCCTTCCCTCCGGGTGTCTGTCTGTGTTCTGCCAGCTGCCTCGCGCTGGGCCCCAGGGCTCGGGCTGCACCTTCCGAATCCCATTTCATCCTGACTTACAACGGCCCCATTTCACAGCTGAGAGGTGAAGTGAGGTACCCAAGGTCACACACGAACACGTGACTGAATCTGTACTCCAATCGTCTGCCTCACGCCGAGTGAACAACCTTTCTTCCGATTTTATATTCTTTTTTTTTTCATTTTTTTAATGTTTATTTATTTTTAAGAGACAGAGAGCGTGAGTGGGGGAGGGGCAGAGAGAGACAGAGACACAGAATCTGAAGCAGCCTCCAGGCTCTGAGCTGTCAGCAGAGAGACGATGCGGGGCTCGAACTCACGGACCGTGAGGTCATGACCTGAGCCGAAGTCGGACCCTTCAGTGACTGAGCCACCCAGGTTCCCCATTCCAATTTTATATCTTAAAAAAAAAAAAAAGACTGGCAGGTTCTCTGATCTCAGATTTTCTTCATCTGACATGTGCCTTACTAGGTCCACGCTCCTTCCTCTCGTCGCCACATCTAGCTCTAATTACCGAGCCTTCTTCCCGTCCGCAAAGGACACTCCCGATTTGGCAACAGCAAAGGTCAGGGGGTTGGATTTCTTCCTCGAGAATGACACGGCGGCCTCTTCCCCGCTACCTCTGAAGGCCCTGGCAGGCTGCCTGTCGCACAGAATGGCCAGCACGGGTGCGCCCGCGTCCAACAGCTGTCCGAGAGAGTGCTCCCCATCTCTCCAGGAGAGGTGAAGGAACCGAGCCTCCCGACCGGAGCACCGAGCTTGGGCCCCTGCCACAGAGCCTAGAGGCAGCCCATGAAGGCTCGGGCGGCCTCTGGTTTCCTTCTGACCCTCATCGCAGGGACTGATTGGAATACAAACATGTGCCTTCTCCTCCTGTCCCCTTACCTCCTTCCCGTAGCAGGTGCTGGGCCCAGCCAGCTCTTGGAGCCCATCCGCGCCCATCGGCGCCCGGCAGCACAGAGCAAACAGCTCCGGGCCGGCTCTGGCGTCCTTGACGACATGCCTTCAAAGTGCCAGCCTGGGAGGCCTGCGGGGACGCATCTCCAGCCCCGTGCCTCCGTCCTGAGGCGTCGGGCCAGGCGGGCTCGGGTTACTAGGGGCCTGCGGGTGTTCCGGAGCTCCGGCTCCAGCTTGGTCTGCCTCTGTGGCTTGGGGGCAGGACTCGGAGAGGTAATTCTGACTTCTCTCTGTTCCCGCAAAGATTTTCCATTTCTTCAAACAACACTGCTTGTACTCAATATCCTTCTGAAAATCTAAATTTGGAACCTAACCTGAATCGACTGCATTTCCACTTATGACAGAGCTGCCCTGGGCTTCGCGGAGCAGGGACATGCGCCCTTCCGGCCCACTGCACAGAGGCGCGACGCGGGAGGGGGTCCCCAGCCAGAGCTGGGGGCTCGAGTGGGGGTGGGGGGGGGAGTGAAACATCACACCCTTCCTCCGTCTTCATCCTGACTCCTCGGGAGGGTGCTGGGCTGGAGAAAAGTACTGTGATGCTCGTGAAATCTTGGCTCTGCCCTTCTCCGGCTATGTCATCACGGCTAAGTCACACAGTATCTCTGTTTCTCACCCTTTTTTCAGCTCTAAAATGAGAGAAGCACACAACTTCCTCAGAAGGTGATAGAAAGTCCCAAGTCAAGCACAGAGCTCCATGAGAATTCTCACAAGAAAACGGTCCATCCCTAGGTCCAACGTTCCTAATGCTGGTACAAAACCACCAAGCCGCCATTTCTTAAGATATTTTAACACAGCATTATTTTCTTTCGTGCAAGTCTTTTAGATTTTCCAAATTTCCACAGTAAACATGAATTCATTTTCTCCTACAAGATAAAGGAATATAAAAACCATATCCATATTATAAAATCACACATTCAAAGAAAACATACTGAAATGCGTCGTCCTCTATTCTGGACAACTGCTTGACATCCCAGTCCTTCGGAAGGATCTGGAGCCCTTCGGTCAGGCCGGTGAAGGACCAGAGCAGCCTCAAGATGGCGCAGGCAAGATAGTGAGGACAAGATGGCGGCAGCAAGATGCCAAGGGCAAGATGGCTTCCCCACACTCAGTCTCCCCAGCCAAGTCTTTCCAGCTCCTTCCCCCTCACCCACATCCACCCAGCCCAATCCAGCCACGATGGTGTCGAGACTATTTCCTCTGTGTCTATTGTTTACCTCCTATGTATACCTACCATCCAATTAATCAACCCATAAACCTTAGGTGCCCGCATTCTGCACGAGGAGCTGCAGGAGATGCTTAAAGGATGGAAGTGGTATTAAAAAATCCAAAATATGGTTCAAGCCCTTAAAAAGCCTACCATCCAGTTCTGGACTCAAAAGGGAACCCCACGTAGGCACAGGAATATAAACCACGGGTACAAATCGGTGCTGATAAGCAAGCTTCAAGCAACTCGGAGCAGGAAGAGCTCAGACATGTGGCCTGGCCCCACCCCACTCCCACCACCAGGGCAAGGACCTAGCCAAACCTTAAAGGATGGAGGGATACAGAAAGGGAGCCGGGAACAGCACACCCAGACACCTTCTCGAAGGCTAGGGCTGGAATGTGGAGGCTACAATCTTAAGGCAAATGTGGGGCATTCCAGCAAGCAGGTCAGTCTGGCGGGAAGAGGCGGAAGGTACTGGGCAAGGGTGGGAACGTGGGAGATGCTGGCAGGAGCTGTGGCAGCCTCCAGGCTTGCCCGTGATTCCTTAGGAGACAGAAAGCCCCTGGAAGCTGGGTCCTCGAGAAGTGGTGCTTCCCAATCAGGTAGCTGGAACCACGTGTGCCCAGCAGAATGCTGGCGCGAGAGACCAGGGGCAGGGCGCTGGGCAGGGGGGACCGCCGCAACACCAGGGGGCAGCAGTGGGGCCCTTGTAGAAAGAATGCAAAGACAGGTGCAAGACAGAGCCTGGAGGGAAACCAATGACCTCATCTCAGTGCGCTTTCCCCTCCATACCAACACCCCGACTCTCTCTCTCAGGTGCCCTTCTCATTACTACTGAGGGGCACCTGGGTGGCTCAGTCAATTAAGCACG
Source organism: Cryptoprocta ferox (assembly GCA_028646485.1). Lineage (NCBI taxonomy): Eukaryota > Metazoa > Chordata > Mammalia > Carnivora > Eupleridae > Cryptoprocta > Cryptoprocta ferox. Next base: position 24,736,495 of record CM053564.1, read on the forward strand.
CAACTCTCGATTTGGGTTCAGGTGAGGATCTCACGGTTCGTGGGATCGAGCCCCGGGTCGGGCTCTGCACTGACAACACTACAACGGTACGCCTACTTGGGATGGTCGCTCTCTCTGCCCCTCCTCCACTCGTGCTCACCTGTGCTCTCTCTCTCCCCTCCCGCCCCCCCCCCGAATAAAGTGCCCTTCTCAGCCTGTAGGAAGGGAAACAACCCGTAACCATTTTTGCATAAGGCAGGACTCAGGACTTTGGCACCCAGAGTCTTAGCAGAGAGGCGGGTTCTGAGAAAGCCTGGGTCACCCTGGCAGCCTAGCCCAGGGGGCCCCTCTCGGGACACGCAAGGAAACCTGTTCCAGGAGGGAGTAGCCACTAGGGGTGGCGGTGCTCACTGCTCACGGCCAAGGGGAGGTGGAGCTCTCCCTGAGTCCCTCCTCCCAGAACTTCATAGGAGTCCCCAGGAAAGTCTGAGAAATCTCAGAAACCTTTAAAATGCCAGCTCCCACTTCATACCCAAAGGGCTGGACCCAAGTGGCCTTGTTCCTATGGTATGCCCGGTGCCAGGCTCCCACAGGCCCTCCATTAATTCCTGAGGAATAAAGAACGCCAAGGTCAAGGTTTCCTTCTCCTTCAGTAGCAAGGGATAGAGACAGGCTGCAGAGCAAGTGGACACGGGAATCCAGGTCCCATCTCCCAGACCCCAGGAGCCCCCGCGACCCTCAGCCACCCTCCCCCTGCAGCAGGTGGCCCCAGCAAGCCCACTGCATCCCAGGTGGACCGTGCAATACCTGAGGCAAACACAGGCAAAGGACGGCGTGCTGGCAGGTGGGGTGGAGAGGAGGAGGGTCCTCTCCGCTTCATGACTCTTCCCTGCGTTCTTCCTCAAGGCTTCACATCACTCCAAACTACACTCAGCAGCCAGGGAGGTAACACCCATCTAGTGGCGGCTAGAAGTCCCGGCTTGCCCAGGAAAAGTTCTCAAGCCAGTCGTCCTGCCCGCTTCTCCCCAGGGACTGCAAGTCCAGAAGACTCGGTCTTCCTGCATTCGAAGCGCCCCACCCAACCAGTCCCAAGTGCCCGGCACCCCGAAGCCCCCACGGGATTGCTAAATGGACAGAAGAGCACACAGGCAAAGAAGCCAGACCCCCAGTCCATCCGAAGCCAGCTCCTGGCTTCTCAGAAGTTCCTCCCCCACCCCACCCAGCTGGTGCCCACGGGAGAATGGTCTTCCTCTTTGCTTGCTCAGTATAGGCAGTGGGCCACGGTCCAGGCCACAGCTAGTCGAGATGCAAAGTCTCACCCCCCCCCATCTACTGAATCAGAGACTCCAGGGGTGAGGCTTAGACACCTATGTCTTTTTTTTTTTTTAACGTTTATTTACTTTGAGAGAGACAGAACGAGCAGGAAAGGGACACAGAGACAGAGACAGAATCCCATGCAGGCTCCGAGCCATCACCACGGAGCCCGATGCGGGGCTCGATCCCATGAACCGCAGCTCAAGACCTGAGCTGAAATCAAGAGTCTGACGCTCAAACGACTGAGCCACCCAGGTGCCCTTGAAACCTGTGTCTTAACGGGCCCCCCCATCTGACTCTGACACATGCCAAAAACGGAGGCAGGCTGATGCGGCAGCTAAGAACCTCAATTCTGGAACAGACCATCCAAGTTCACCCCCTGACTGTGAGCAAGCTCCTCAGCGGGCAGGATCAGCTACTACCTCCTAGGGTTGCTATAAAGGCTAAATGAGTCGCTGCATGTCTGTGCACTTAGTAAATACCGTTTAGAATTTTATTATTCCTCTCTGAGGCATTTGGGGATGCGCTATACCGTATTTTGTTTCCTAACTGAAGCCAATACTAAAACAATTTGTGTCCCTAAGTGCAGCCTGACGGCGAGACCCAGGCTCTCTTGCACGCTCTCTTTCGGGTCCTCTGGGTAGGTCTATAGCAGGTGTATCTGTGTAGAATCATAAGGCCCACGCTGTAAGCTTCTAATTTGTCCAGAAACGAACTGGGGATTGCAGCTACCGAAGGCAGATGTAAGTTCAAAGCATCCCCTGGATACGTGTTACATGACATTAAGAAGACCACAGGCTTATGACAAAGGGTGCTCAGACCTGACCACATCCCACCTAGAAGGACCCAGCAGGGATCACGGGGAGCAGGAAGAGAGCTATCCGAGACCCTCCTTCTCCCTGCCACGGGACTGGCCTCACTCTCTCTACAGGGAAGAGGGTCAAGGAGGGTCTTCCTAAAGTAGAATCCTTTGGTCATCAAACCCCATGCTTATAATTGGGAGACACGCAATAGACAGAAGTTGTCTGGTTGGCGTGGCCTTCTGATTCTAGACTCTACCACTTCCCAGCAACAGGGCAGCAGGCAACTAGGCGTCCAAGCCTCCTTCTCTCATTTCTGATGCGAGGATGCAATAGGACCTCCCTGGACTGGTGTGAACACCCAATGAGATAACGCACGGTAACGCACGGTGTGTGGCACCCGGCAAAAATCACAGCAATTATCATTATCATCATGATGATTTGTAGTTCTGGAACTATTATGAGAACACGAGTTACAAGCTCAGGAAGCGGGGCGGCAGCCTTGAGTCTGCCTTGGATAGGAGCCCTGTGGACCCTGGAAAGCTGCTTGTAGTCCAGGGAGGTAATACCCGCTCTGACCTTGGGGACAGCAAGTGTCCAACGACCCATCGGTCCCTGGACCACATGTGACGAGGGCACATTAAGTCCCCCCCTTCTCCCGAAGCGCTGAAGAGAACATTTCAGATGGGACAGATTCTGACAACTGTCACTAATTGGATGGCACGCCTCGCTTTGCTACACTCTGAAACACTGCTTCCCCAGCCCACCAGCGAACTGTAACATTCGCCTTCGGGCAGCTCCCAGCGAGAAACGGGGTGTGTTTTTTAATAGCAGCCTCCACCAAGGCAGCGGGAAGGGAGGGGTCCTCATTATCAGCTGTGCAGCCCGCCTCTCGGAGAGATGACATATTCATCCAACTTACTACCGACGCGCATTAGCTCCAGACCTGAGGCCCTGACTTTGCAGACATTTCAGCTCGCCACTGTCCCTCCCTGTCTGACCCCGCCAAACGCTAAAAGCTGCAAGAGCTATTTTCTCCAAGGCCGCCTGCGCCTCCAGTCCCATTTGGCCGCGCCACTAGTTTCTGCACTCGGGCTGGCGTCGCCAGGTAATGATTCCCGCACGCGGGGACCGGGCGCCAGCTGTACTGACATGTTTCCACAATAAAAGCAAACTTACGGCTGGGGCACAGTAGAAGCAGGTAATTCTTTCCAGCAGCCCCGGCCTCCTGGCCAAGACAGGGCAGGAAAGGAGAGAGGGAGCCTGCGGGAGCCAGGAGGTGCCGGCTCTCCCCGACCGCGCAAGGGGCCCCCAGGGGTTTACCGGTGCCCGGCCCGCCCGCGCAGAGCCCCGTGGGCGCCGGCGCGCGTCCTTACCGTTCAGTTGCCGATAGACGATGTCCTCGAGCAGCGAGAGGCGCTTCAAGACCGCATCCTGGATGGGGCTGGCGCTGTGCGCGCTAAGGTTGGCCGCCTCGGCGCGCGGCCGAATCTCGTGGAAGGCGTCTCCGCTGCGCACCGCGATGGGCCGGCACTTGGCCAGGAAGAGCACGAAGCCGGCCACCGCGATCAAGTTCAACACCAGCAGCACTTTGACTCTTCTCAGTGAAGCCATCAAACACGCCCGGCCGGCCCGCGCCCCGGACCCGCGCCCCCTCGGGCTCCCGCGAGGCGCGGAGCAGCCGGGGGCCGTGCGAGCCTCACACTCCCGACTGCCGGCGGGGAGCCCGGCGGCTCCCGGCCCCACAGCGCGGATGCTCGGGCGGCGGAGACGGCTGGGAGGACGGGGCGGTCAGGGGGGGAGCGAAATCGCTCCCATGGAAGCCCTCGCTGTGCAGAAGTGCTCCCGGAGACGCCTGCTCAGTTCACGGCTCGCGGCCCCTTCCGGGCGCCTCGGCTTCTGGGCGAAGGGCCGGGGGCCGGGTGGGGGGTCTCTCCGCGGCACCAGCAAGTGGCTCGCGGCTGTTCCTCGGGCCGCCGGGAGCGAAGCCGCCCCGGCGCCGCGGCGGGAGTGGCGCGCAGGTGCGGGGCTCAGGGTCTGCCGCCCGCCCGCTGGGGAGCGCGCAGCGCCTCGGGCCACACGGCCACCACCCTCGTCCGCAGGCGCCCGTCGCGGCGCTCGGCCCGCGGTCTTCAGCCCAGGACCCGCTCCCCCGGGCGGGCGCCTTTGTTCCGCTCAGCGACCCGCTCCATCGCGCCGGGCAGAGGGAAAGCCCGCGCCCGGAGCCCGCATCCTCGCGGCTCCGCAGTCACGCTCAAGTCTCAATTACTCTCAAAGTGGGGGCAGCACTAGGGGGCGGGCCAAGGGGCAGAGCGCGACGTCCTCTCCGCCCCTCGCGCCGGGGACACCCCACCCCGCCACCAAACTCACCAGCGCGCACAGCGCCGCGGGCGCCCGGACGCGTTCCAAGCCCCAACCTCACGCAGTGAGCCTTCGGGGCCTGCCGGTCACACTGGCCTGGCTCCGAGCTGGCGCGTCGCGAGGCCGGCCGGAAGGAGGAGTAGGACCTCAAAAGTCACAGCAGTTCTCTACCCCCTCCGAAAACGTCGCGGGGAGCGCGGCGGCAGGGACGCGCGCCGGCGCCCCCTCCGCTCGCCGGAACGGGCAGCTCGGCTCGTCCCGCGCGCCACGGAGCCCAACGCCGAGTCTCCCAATTGGCGGACGCAGCGACACTGCCGCTGCGGCACCGAGAGCCCACGCGGCCCCGGCCCGGGGGTTGGAGAGCCCGGAGGGGACGCGCAGGTGGCGGCGGAGGGCGGGGCGCGGCCCGAGGGGACCGGCTGCAACGCCAGCTCCTCCCCCGCCGCCCCTGGCCGCCCCTCTCCCCGCGAGCCAGTCGGCCGCCGCCACCCGCAGGCTGCCAGGCGCACAGCTCCCCGGCTCGCCGGCTCGTGCGCGCGCACCCGGAAAGGGTGGGGGCGCCCGGGGAGTAGGGACTGCGCGGGATGGGGGCAGTCAAGTCATGTTGGCTGCTGCCGGCGTCGGGGGGACCCTCTGGTTCTCAGCACTCCCGGAGCAGGCGGGTTTGTTCCATCCTGGGAGGCGATGAAGACATCCCTTTCTGTGTGCTCGCAGCTCCGCTTTGCGTGGCCGGGAATGGCTAGAGGGAAAATCTGGCCTGGAGACTCGGATTCCGTTACTTTGGGAGCCAGGCCGCGCGTTAGGGGGCTGGGTGGGCTCTCTCCGAGTGAAAATTCTAGCTGTCCAAGTCACAGTTGCTGTGTCCGCCCACATTTTATCATACGAAGCAGATTTGGGCTACTGGATTTCCACGATCTCTTCCTCTTCCCAAAGCCAGGAGCTGGAGAGGCTGGAATTCAAAGACCTTTCTTGATCCACTTAATTCCTTGGGCCTAAAATAAGAAACGAGGCTGCCAAACAAATAAGCCTGGTCCGTAAAGGCCTGTGAATCTGGTGGTTTCCACCTCACCATTTCGATCGCACTCAAGTTTTTATTTTTATTTTTTTACTATTGGGTTTTGAGTGTATTGGCTTGTTTTTGTTGGCTTATTTAGTATTTTAGATATCAATGTTTCACAGAAAAGTGCCTGGAAAATGAAACACGTTTTTAAATTTTCATTCTCTTGGAACTCTGTGCCTGAGTTCAATTGGACCTTCGTGGTTTTGCTTTTATCACCTACAAAAAGTGAATACAAAACAGCTCAATGAAAAAGCCACATCGGAAGCCCCAAGGGACCATTTCTAGCCACCGGTGTTGGGCATGAAAGGAACAGAGAGGGTAGAAACCTGAGTTTTTGAGCAGCTGTGTGACATGACCGGCACTGGGACAAGCAGGGCCCCCACTGTCTCTGTCCCGGAGTACCCTGAGGGAAGCTAGCACAGTCAGTGGAAGCTTCTGCAAAACTAATTTTCCAACATTTACTCAGGTGCAAGAGGGAAACTAGGGAGGCCGAGGCACTGGGCTAGGGTCCCCCAGGTGTAAGTGGCTCTAAACCCAGGTGGGTCTGACTCCCAAGCATGTGTCTGTTTGGGAGCAGGAGACAGGAAGCAAAGTAGCACCGGAAACCCTCCTGGGAGCCATGGAGAAGTTTCCAGGCAAGATTCAACTTCAGAGAGATTTCTTGTCTCCCTCTGAAGCCAGAGAGATCCCTGGCCCAAATTAACTGATGATCTTATCATGCATCTGACAGGCTTCTCTCCTCACCTTCCGCATGCGTGCTTTCGTAAATGACATCCGACACTCGACTCCGTGAGAGATCCCCTGTCAGGCTCACAGCCTAAGCACTGTCTTCACAGAGAAGTGCTCCATCCCTGCACTGAAATTTCCCACGCGCAATTCCAAACAAATATATTCTCCAGGCACCAGTGACCCTTCTCTGCCATCCAAGTATCTAAGCCCTTCCACCCCCCTCTGGAGTTCCTTCTCTACCCTTCCTGGTTGTTCTTTAGTTCTGGTTACTTGTATATTTCAAACACATTCCCGGTTGCGGCCACAGTTCACACACTCATATACGTATTCTCCCCCAGCCCCCAGCTCGGTAATACATGACCTCTGAATCAATCTCACCATTTTCTTTCTTACACCCATGCATCCAAGCAAGAGAGTGTGTTTAGGGAAAACAACATCGCCCTAAGCTTGGAGACATTACCAGTTGGTGGTACCTAACTTGCACTGGATCCTTAATTCCATGAACCTAACCAACTTCTCCCCCAAGAGGAGCCCAGGATAGGCTTCAGAAAGTCCATAAACACAAACCAATACAAAAATTTGTGCGTGGCGGGGGGAGGGGGGTGCCTGTGTGGCTCAGTCGGTTAAGTGTCAGACTCTTGATGTCCGCTCAGGTCACGATCTTGCAGTTCGTGAGTTTGAGCGCTGCATCAGGCTCTGCGCTGACAGTGCAGAACCTGCTTGGGATTCTCTCCCTCTCTCTCTGGCCCTCCCCCACTCACATATTTTCTCTCTCTCTCTCTCCGTCTGTCTCAAAATAAATAAACTTTTTTAAAAAATTGTATGTGTGTGCCATACGGACATTTTTCTGGGAAAAAGAGCCCTAACTTCCACCAGATTCTCAATGTGGTCAGTGGCACCAAAAGGTTAAAATCCTGCCTGGCATATGTTGGATATGCGAAAAACATAATCAGTTCCATATTGATTGTATGCCAGCTGCTTATGAAATCAGTGGAGCCAAGGCACACCAGGTTGGTGGAACTCTCTAGTTGCTTGCATATCTTGATAGGAGAAAGGAAACTCTGGACAAAGTCCAGCAGATGGTACAAATGAAGGAACTGAACCGAAGAGGTTCTGCCTGCTAAGTAAATTCTCAGGCCTGGAAGGAGCACACCTGGCCATTTAAACCACAGACACAAAGACTGAAGGACCCACTGATGGAGTCATCAATTGCCCTGTAACCAGAGGCTCCCAGAGGGGTGGGCGACCTCCCTCCCTCAATCAGCGACTGCCATCTGTCTACACAGCACTTGCCCCAATCCAGCTCGGAAGACCAACAAAACTAACCACCGAGGCTGTGTGGCCGGCTCACTCAGGAGCCGGTTCTATTCCACCTGTTACCAAGAAGCAAATCGGTTCTTGACTTTAAAATAAGAAACTCCCCTGGGGCCCCTGGGTGGCTGAGTCAGTTAAGTGTCCGACTTCAGCTCAGGTCATGATCTCATGGTTCATGGGTTCGAGCCCCGCGTCCAGCTCCGTGCTGACAGCTCAGAGCCTGGAGCCTGTTTCAGAATCTGTGTCTCCCTCTCTCTCTGCCCCTCCCTTGCTCTGTTTCTCTCTCTCTCTCAAAAAGTAAACATTAAAATTTTAAAAAAATAAGAAATTCCTCTTGGATGGCTCCAAAAATCTTTCCTAATCATAAACTCAGTTATGATTTAAGTTTTTTTAAGAAGTTTATTGGGGGGGGGGTTTGTGTGTTTGTTTAGCAAACTGAAAGGAAGGAGACAGATGTATTTCTGTCCTCGGTTAACGAAAGATTTCAATTCCACATACAGTTTTCACTCATCAGCCGTAGTTCATACTATGTCACCTTTCCGCGCCTGTTAAAAATGTCTCGCATCTCACCCTGGCCTATCGCAGAAGTGAGAAACAGTTGGAGGTTCATCAGGAAAACCAGGGGCTCATGTCTCGACAGAGGTTTTGCCAGGCGACTTATTCTTGTGGGAAGCGAAGGGATGGGGCCATCATTCCCATAAACGCTGAGCAACAGAAACTGAGGATTGCATTTGATTTTTTAATGACATATAATTGACATATATCAGTATATTAGTTGAAGGTGTGCAACATAACGATTTGAGATTTGTTTGCATTGTGAAATGATCAGCCCGGTAAGCCTAGATAACACCTGTCACCATACAGTTATTTTTTTGTGTGATGAGAACTTTTATGATCTACTCTCTCCACAGCTTACAAATGTACAATGCAGGATTAACTAGAGTCAACACGACGTACCCTGCATCCCCAACGACTTGCTCATTTTATAACTGGCAGCGTGTACCTTTTGATCTCCTTCACCCATTCTGCCAGCCTACCCCCATCCCCCCCACCTCTGGCAACCACCAACCAATCGATTCCCTGCATCTGTGAGTTCCATTTTTTTTCTTTTAGATTCCACATATAAATGAGATCATATGGTGTTTGTCTTTCTCTGCCTGACTTATTTCACTGGAAGATTTGCTTTTTTGGAAGAGGGGGAAAAAGTCACGAATCTACCTTCTTCCCCTTCAAGAATTCACGGCACACTGTAATGGTGGGAGGGGGAGAGGGGAGGGTAAGAGCCTGATATATGTTAAGTAGAGGGGGAGAGACCAAGCTGTGTTGTGTGCTTATCCTATCAGCCCAGGCGCACCACTTCTTAGCTGTGTGACTCTGAGCAAGTTACCTAACTTCTCTGGGCCATCACCTGCCTCCCCGGCTATGAACAGGAATAATGGAATAATGTCCACTATACTACGTCATGAAGAATAAATAGCTAATATGTGTAAATCCCTCAGCCAGAGCAAGGCATACAGTAAGCACTGTGAAAATAACCAGAGACGACCAGCTGAGGACAAGCAAAGGCTGTTTATTCAGAGTTTGGTGATGTAAGAGAGTCAGCCACCATCACTTGAGTTTGGCAGAGACTCAAAGGCAGACAGAGGAACGAGTTTTATAGTAGAAAAGGCTGGGGACGCTTCAGATAAGCCCTGACTGAAGGCTGTTGGTCTGAGGAAGCTAAAGGCCGGCTCGCTAGAAGTGGGGCATTCTATGTGATTGAATAGGAGCATATTTGGGTTTCTTTGGTTGGTTCCAAGTTGGAGGCAGGGACAAAAACTAGGGAAGCTGGCAGCGAGGGAGCAGTCCCCACGGTTTGCAGCCACTTTTGAAGAGGCTGTGGTGGGCTTCCCAAGCCTGGATGCTGCAGAGGTTGAGAAGATCAGAGACCTACTGCCGCATACTTCTGGACATCGTTTGTATTTCAGCCTCTCAACACTCAGTATATGTGGGTTTTTCCCATTGTTATTAAAATCCCCAGAACGGAGAAAGGCTAGTCGTTGTTAGAAACATGCATCAAAACCAGGTCCACCTGTCCGAGAGATGTAGGCCACCCCCCAAACCCAGGGCCTTCTCTGCTGACCATAATCTCATCAGCCAGTAGTATGTGGGCTTCCAATGAGGGCCCACAAGACAATCCACTGGGTGGAGCGCCTGGGTGGCTCAGTCAGTTACACGTCCGACTTCGGCTCAGGTCATGATCTCGCAGTTCATGAGTTTGAGTCCCACATTGCGCTCTGTGCTGACAGCTCAGAGCCTGGAGCCTGCTTCTGATTTTGTGTCTCCCTCTCTCTCTGCCCCTCCCCAACTCAAGCTCTGTCCCTCTCTGTCTCAAAAATAAATAAACATTAAAAAAAAAAAAAAAGACAACCCACCGGGGTATGGGAAGAAAATATGAGAACTTCTGTTTACTGTTATCCACAATAAGAAAGAAATCAAAATTTACTGATATTTAATGTACGCAGTGAGAGTCACCCATGTATGTAATTTCTAAATAACTACACATATAACGGGTACACACGTTTCATATCTTTTCCTGGTAGGGTCCTCCATCCAAAAGCAATAGTTGCCTGTTGGCCAACTTGCATGGAAGTCCTGGGGTTATATTTTCACCAAAATGCTTCCCTTCTCCTAGAGGTTGGATTCCTTTTAAACTCAAAGTCCCTTTTAAGGCCCAGATTAGCATCCCAGTCCTCCGGGAACCTGCAGCAGAGAACTCATAGCTTTTTATCTACAAACTATCCATAGATTTAGCTACAAATCTACAAAGTACCTATTCATTGATTTATTCATTAATTGAACGTTTCTCGAGTACTTGGCATGGGCCTGATGTGTGCAGGAGAGGTAAGTAACAGATAAATCAGAACACCAAATTGTTGAATTGCTCTTAAGGGAAACAACTCGGCCTAACCGTGGGGCACCGGTGGGCTTCAGAGACCTCAGTCCAACTGGCTGCCCTCGACTGCTTTTCGCACCTCTCTGCCCCTGGACTCCTCTTACTTTCACTCAGGGACCCCCCCCCACACCTCTCCCAAGGATAGAGAAGAATGTCTTGACCTGGAAACATCTCAGATGCAGAAGAACCTCACTCCAGTCCTTTGTAAGCCCAAGCTTCTATTTTACTTATATATGCAATTTGTGTTTATTATGGTCGATGCACAAAGTCACATTAGTTTCAGGTGTACATCATAGCGATTAGATAAGTTTATACATTATGTTATGTTCACCATGAGTGTAGCTACCATCTGTCGCCAGACAACACCATTACGATACCATTTATATTCCGTAGGCTGCGCCTTTTGATTCCTGGGACTTATTCATTCCATAACTGGAAACCTTCTCTCCTACTCTCTTTGACCCATTTTGCCCATCCCTGCCCCCCACGCCCCCCCCCCCGCCATCCCAGCAATCATCAGTGGGTTCTCTGTATTTATAGCTCTGATTCTGCTTTTTGTTGTTTCTTCATTTGGGCTTTTTTCAGATTCCACATATGAGTGAAAACTCATGATACTTGCCTTTCTCAGTCTGACTTATCTCATTTAGTATATTACCCTCTAGGTCCATCTGACTTGTGGCAAATGGCGTAATCTCATCCTGTATATGGCTGCGTAGTATTCCATTGTATATAGATACACCATGTCTTCCTTATCCATTCATCTGTCAATGGACACATGGGTTGCTTCCATACTTAGGCTGTTGTAAATAATGCAGTAAATATAGGAAGGCATGTATCTTTTTAATTGGTGTTTTCCTTTTCTTTGGATAAATACCCAGTAGTGGAATTATTTCATCATTTGGTATTTCTGTTTTTAATTTTCTGAAGAGGAGCTACGACTTTTTCACTGATTCTAAGTGAAAAAAAAAAAAAGAGACAAAGGTGCCAATAAGGAACTCGAAAGTGACTTTTCACTGTCTGTTTGTTGCCTGTTGTTATAATGAATTAAAGCCCTTCTTGGACCCTCGTTGGCTTTGGCTTTGGGGTATGAGTATGTGGAAGGGAAGCCAAGACACTAGGCTTTCCCCACCATGGGTCACATGGATGCGATGTGACAATGACTCTAAGAAGGGCTGTGGCCTGAGTAGATGACGAAACTTGGAAAGGAAGTAGGTGGCCAGAGGCTCCAGCCATCCATGAGAGGGAGGGTAATGGGGGCTCTTGACCCTGCAGTGCTTCAGGCCCCATTCCCTGACCCCCACTCAGCCCCATGCCAGCTCTAGTCTGACCCGGTTAGACTTGCTCCAGTTAACAAGAGCAGATGTGAATGCTCAGGGTCAGAGGTGGGGGAGCTGGAGCCATTTGTGGTTTTTGTTTGTTTTTTTGTTTGTTTTTAATTTTTTTAATAGTTTATTTACTTTTGAGACAGAGAGAGACAGAGCACGAGTTGGGGAGGGGCAGAGAGAGAGAGGGAGACACAGAATCTGAAGCAGGCTCCAGGCTCTGAGCTGTCAGCATGGAACCTAACACAGGGCTCGAACCCACGAACCATGAGATCATGACCTGAGCCGAAGTTGGACGCTTAACCGACTGAGCCACCCAGGCGCCCCTGGAGCCATTTGTTAAACCACTGATCTCCAGCCTCTTTTTCAAGGACTAGAATTCTGCTTCTGGGCGTTCTAGACACATCCACCTTTGTTCACAACTTGCTACCTGCTAACTGATGCGCCAGAGCCATGTAAAATGTGTGTTCATATACCCCATGAGGGCTTTCTCATTATATATTCAATGGCCAATGGAAAACAACAGCTTTTCTATAATGGGTGGTAGGTTGGGCTCAAGACTAGCTCTGCTGGGTGGTTTCACGAAGCCTCAGGAGGTGGCCTTTGAAACCATCGTTTCCTGGGCCATTTTGCTGAATGCAACAGGTCATGTGGAGAACAGTCTTGGAAAGTCCACGTGGAACAGCCCAAAATACTCTGCAAGTACTCTGGAAACGAACAAGGCTCCTGGAATTCTCATGGCGCAGGTGGACTTTCTGGGATGGATAGAAGTCGGTGGGATTTCGTCTTAGCTATCTTCAACTTACTTCATGGTCCAGGACATGTAACCTGATTGTCCTTAAGTTCCCCAGGCCCCTGGGTCACCCTTTCCTTTAAGATCCTGCATTGTAGTTGCTGCAAGAAGGCTAACATCCTCCCCAAGTACTTCTGGGGTTGCTCACCTTTGCCTGGCTGTCCTTGTCACCTCATGCTCATAACCCTTGGATTTCCGGTCAATATTTTCCCATGTCTCCATGCTCCCCCTTCACCGTTTCTTCCAAACCAAGGGCATTGATTCCTGTATTAACTATGAAAAATTGCCACAAACTCAGAGACTTGAAACAACACAAGTTGATCTTATAATTCTATAGATCAGAAGTCTGACATGGATCTCACGGGGCTAAGATCAAGGTGTTTGGCAGGCTGCATTCCTTTCTGGGGCTTCTGGGAAGAATCCATTTCCTTGCCTTTTCTGGCTTCTAGAGGCTGTCTGCATCCCTTGCCTCATGGCCCCCTTCCTGTGTCTTCAAGCCAATTAGTTCTGGCTGAATTCTTCCTGTCATCTTTAGCTCTCTGACTGCAGCCAGAAAAGATTCTCTGTTTATAAGGACTCATAGGATTATAGAGCGCCTGGGTGGCTCAGTCGTTTGAGTGTCCAACTCTTGATTTCTGCTCAGGTCATGATCCCAGGGTTGTGGGATCAAGCCCCAAGTAGGGCTCCATGCTGAGTGTGGAGCCTGAATAAGATTCCCTCTCCCTCTCTCTCTCTCTCTCTCTCAAAAAAAAAAAAAAAAAAAAAAGAGGACTCATAGTATTAGATTAGACCCACCTAGAAAATCCAGGCTAATTTTGCTTCTCAAGGTCTTTTAAATTTTTTAAAATGTTTGTATTTTTATTTTTCAGAGAGACAGAGAGACAGAACAAGAGCAGGAGAGGGGCAGAGAGAGAGGGAGACACAGAATCTGAAGCAGGCTCCAGGCTCTGAGTTGTCAGCACAGAGCCAGTCGTGGGGCTTGAACCCATGGACCGCAAGTTATGACCAAGGCGAAAGTCAGACCCTTAACCAACTGAGCCACCCAGGTGCCCCTCTGTTCTCAAGGTTTTTAATCTTTTAAGTTGATTTATTTTGAGAAAGGTGGCACCAGGGGCAGAAAAAGAGAGAGAGAGAGAGAGAGAGAGAGAGAGAGAGAGAGAGAGAGAGGGAGAATCCCAAGCAGGCTCCACATTGTCAGCTCAGAGCCCATTGAGGAGTTCAAACTCACTAACCATGAGATCATGACCTGAGCCCTAGGGTCATGCACTTAGGGGACTGAGCCACCTGGGTGCCCCTCAAGGTCTTTCTATCTTAACCACATCTGCAAAGTCCCCTTGTCACAAAAGTCAATATAGTCATAGGTTCTGGGGATTAGGGTGATGACATCTTTGTGAGGCTTGGAAGGACATTATTCTGCCCATCACAGTTGCATCCTCCATACCTCAGGCACCTCCAACTCAAGGCAGTTGTATGTAACCAGTTGTCTGTAAAAGCAGAGTGTATCATGGGAATTACAATGCAGAAGAGGAAAAAGTAAGCTCAGTATTAAATATCAGGGGGCCTAAAACTCGCTGACCCCTCCCTGTCACAGGGAACCCCTTCACTGTAATCTTGCTCCTTGGTCCTGGTCCTGAGAAGAATCCTGCCAGTAACCCCAAGGGCAGTATTTCCCAAACTTCAACCATTTACGTGGAGAGTCAGCTAGCTGTCCATCAAACCCTGGGACACGGAGACATTGCCCTTCCCAGCCTCCCTTCCAATCTGCTGTGAACATGTGAGTCCGTTTTAGCCAACAGAAGATGAGCTGAAGTGGGGTGGCCACTTGCAGGCCAGGGACTTCGAGACAGCTGTGGACCTTCTTTCCCCTTTATGTGCTAGGACCCCAAGGCGGCAATCCACCCTGGCCATGCAGGTAATGGGGGGACTCCTAGGGCCGGGAGAGCCTCAAGACGAAAGGACTCTGGGGCTCCCAACACCACATGGAGCAAAACCACCTGCTAACTGGAAACCTCTACCCTGTACTGTTTGGAACATAATACATTTCTTGTACCTTAAGCCATTAAATCTTGGGGTTCTGTTCATTACAGTCACCCCAACCTTTCGTACTGTGGATATATTCACCAATGTTTTGTTTATTTATTGATTGATTGAGTGCAAGTGGGGGAGGGAGCAGGAGAATTTTTTAATGTTTATTTATTTTGAGAGAGAGAGAGAGAGAGAGTAGGGGAGGGACAGAGAAAGAGGGAGAGAGAGAGAGAATCCTAAGGAGGCTCTGTGCTATCAGTGCAGAGTCCGATGCAGGGCTCCAACCCACGAACCGTGAGATCGTGACCTGAGCTGAAATCAAGAGTCCGATGCTCTATCGATTGAGCCACGCAGGCGCCCCGCATTTGTTTTTAATGTCTATTTATTTATTTTGAGAGAGCAAGAGAGAGCGAGGGGGAGGGGCAGAAAGAGAGGAAAAGAGAATCCCAAGCAAGCTCCATGCTCCGTGCAGAGCCCTACGTGGGACTCATCCCACGACCATGAGATCGTGGCCTGAGTCAAAAACAAGAGTCGCCCCTAACCGAGGGAGCCACCCAGGTGCCCTTATTCACCAGTGTTTTAATGTTTAAGCCAACTGTGTCATTATCCATAGACTTTTTCACTTAAACAAACCCATTTCTCTTTTCAATTAGCTACATTTGAAACCGTAATATCCACAAAATAATAAAGCAAATTTTATCAGGTGCTTCCTATGTGCCGTGCTTTTAATATACATGTTTTAATTTACTTCATGTTTTACTTATGTAACTGATTAATGTTTTACATGCATTAATTCATTTTAGTCCAAATAGGAACCCTATAAGGTGGGTACTTTCATTACCATGCCCATTTAACGAATGAGGAAACGGAGGCACAGAGACGTTTACTAACTTGTTCAGTTTTAATAGCTGGTAAGTATAAGAGCCAGGATTTGAACCGAGTGATCTAAGTCAAGAATTCATGCTTTGAACCCTTACAGGCTGCTGCCTTTTTTCAGCTCTGTTTTGTAAGCTGTGTGTGCTCACAATGCACATCAAGTGATTAATTCTTTCACAAAATGCACCCATCCATGGACCACCCCTTGCCCTCAGGCTCCGTGGGAGGTATTTGCAAATGACTTCAACAAACCCTGCCCCAGAGCTAACCCTTGCAAATGACTACTTTCTTTTTTTTTTATTTTTTACTGTTTACTTTTGAGAGAGAGAATGAGCAGGGGAGGGGGCAGAGAGAGAGACAGGGAGACAGAGGATCCGAAGCAGGCTCCCTGATGACAGTGGAGAGCCCCATGCGGAGCTCTGGGCCAACAGACTGAGCCACCCAGGCGGCCCTCTTTTTTTTGTTGTTTATTTATTTATTTTGAGAGAGACGGAGATGGTGCGAGTGGAGGAGAGGCAGAGAGAGAGAGAGAGAGAGAGAGAGAGAGAGACAGAGAGGAGACAGAGAATCCTCAGCGCAAAGGCAGACACAGGGCTCGAACTCATGAAACCGCGAGATCATGATCTGAGCCGAAACCAAGAATTGGATGCTTCACCAACTGAGCCCCCCAGGCGCTCCTAAGAAATCTTTTTTTTTTTTTTTAATGTTTATTTATTTTTGAGAAAATGCAAAGAAGGTGCAGAGAGAGAGGAGGACAGAGGATCAGCAGAGGGCCGGACTCGGGGCTGCAACTCATCTCATGAACCACGAGGTCGTGACCTCAGGCGAAGTCTAACGCTTAATCGACTCAGCCACCCAGGCGCCCTGCAAGTGACGGCTTTTCATCTTCGCCACACCTCCCCGTGGATAGATATCAAAACCCCACAACTGGAAGGAAGGCAGAGAAGGCAGGGGCAGAGGGGGTGCCTCCCCTCCCCTGCTACGCAGTCAGCCCCGGAGTGCTCTGTTATTAACCTTTTGTGCAGTGCGCTTTCAGAACGTCCCTGCAAAATTTGCAAATGACATTTTTCCTTATTGATCTTTTTGCCTAGGAGGGCACGTGGGTAGAGGTATCTCAAAGAGAAGAAGGAGAAAGGCAAGGCATAACAAAGAATAAAAATCAAGGATGATGGAACCAGGGGCGCCTGGGCGGCTCGGTGGGTTAAATGAGCATCCTGACTCTTGATTTCGGCCCAGGTCACGGTCTCAGGGGGGGTGAGACGGAGCCCCAGGTCAGGCTCTGCACTGATAGCCCAAAGCCTGCTTGGGATTCTTTCTCTTCCCCTCTCTGCCCCTCCCCTACTCACACGTGCGTGCTCTCTCTGTGTCTCAAATAATAAATAAATAAAACCTAAAAAAAAAAAAAAAGAAGAAGGATGTAACCAGATCCCAGTACCTTGTGGATTTGGGGAAAATGTATCAGTACAATTGGATAATGGAATCAATAAGCACGTCCACACACATTAATAAATAAGATGAATGAATAAATTATGCCAGAGTGCTATTTTCTTCAGATCCAGAAGATGGCTTATACCTTAGCTGGGCGGGGGAAGTAAGGTTGCCCAATCCTTTCCGCCCCACAACTGGAGATACTCTGTAAACAACTTTCCTCACTTGTCGGTTATTTTCGGCCTTGCATGGATCTAGGAGAAATCCACAGATGAGACCTTCACGCGGATTGTTTAAGGGAAGGGATTTCTCACCAAACTGGCCGTTGACACCTCTGTCCGGTAATTATGCCCGAGTGTCTGTCTGTGGCCGGCGTGTGTGCAAAATCCTTCCTAATTCCCTAGATTGTGTGACTTACTCCTTTGTCTGAATTCTCCTAGCTCCGTGAACACTCACCTCGAGGACCGTATTACATTGGAATTATTTGTTCACATGTCTGTCGCCAAACGGACTGTGAGAGACAATGTCAGAAACACGCTCTGTCTCTCGGACACTTTGCACGCAGAAGCTTCCAAATGAATGTTGTCTGAATAAGCGAGTGAATGAACGAACTGAAAGAATAAACGGACGGCCGCTGATCTGAATGGGCCGCGCTGGTGACACACGGTGGCCCTTGTTTATGTCCTTCAGCCTGAAATATTCAGTATTCCCACTGAGATAAGATTCGTGTTTGCGGGTACATCCAACCCTTTATTCCCGTGAAAAGGAATAATGGAGATATTTGAATCTGATAGGAGGTGAAAGCCTATTTGTGTCCAATACACAGGAGACTTTCTTTGTGGGTATCCGCGAAGCCAACATCAGAACATCTGCCCTGGGCTTTCCATACCCATAAGAGCATCTCTAAGCTTAGAATATTCATGTCTCCGTGCCTATCAAAGCAGGTTAGCTGACATTTTCTGAGCTCAGAAAACTGATTTCCCATTACCTTCTGCCACTTACAGGTAACTTGGCTTTTCGCAGCACGATGGATGTGATTTTATGCAGACCTATCTGCCCACTGTCTGTCCTTCAATCTTCACCAGCCACACAGCTATTGGAGTTGCAGAAACACAACCGTGTGCAGACTACAATGGTGGACAAATTCTGCCGGGGGAAAACCCCGTCTCAAAGAAACACCAAATACTTCCTCGTGGGCACCACTGACCTGCCTTCCTACTGTGAGTTTTAACTATTGCTCCCCCAGGGTAATTCCTCGGTCCGCTCAGAAGTCTTCGCAATATTTTCGGTGGTGCAGTTTGGGTTTAAAGCTGTGCTGCGCTTTCCTATTCTTTGTTATCATTTTCATTGAGATGTAAATTATATACAACAAAAGGTAACAGTTTTAGGTGTACATTGCAGTGGGTTTTAACACATACATTCACTAAGGTAACAACCATCACTTTCTAGATAAAGAATATTTTATTTAGGCAGTTACCTATTTACGTTTTATTCTTTGACAAAAATTGTATATATTTAGGTGAACAACATGATTTAATATACATACTCATAGTGAAAAAACTACTACAGTCAAGCTAGTCAACATACCTGCTCACACAGTTACCTTTTTGTGTGAGAAAAGCACTGAAATCTACTCTTTTCGCAAATTTCAATACCGTATCATTAACTCCAGTCACCAGGCTCCCCATTAGATCTCTAGACTTACTCATCCTACATTAACTGTAACTCTGTATCCTTGGACCAACATCACCTCCTTTTCCCTACCTCCCCACCCTTATTAACTGCTATTTTTATCTCTGCTTCTATGTAGTTCACCTTTCTGGATTGCACGTATAAGTGAGATCTGCAGTTATTTCTATTTCTGTGGCTGGCTTGTTTCATTTAGCATAAGGTTCTCCAGGTTTATCCATGTCGTTGCAAATGTCAGGATCTCCTTACAAGATAGAGGATATTTTCATCACCCCCCAGAAAGTTCCCTCATGCCCCTCTGTGGTCAATTTCTTCTAACTCCAGCCCCAGGAAGATATTCATTTGCTTTCTTTATAATAAAATCGTACAATACATACTTTTATTTTTGGTCTGGCTGGCTTCTTTCACATAGGATAATTATTTTTAGATTCGTTCATATTGTAGCACATGTCAATAATTCATTCCTTTTTCTTGCTAAGTAATCTTACATTGTATGCGGATATTCCTATTTGTTTATCTATTTATGGGTTGAGGGAAATCAGGCTGTTTCCAGTTTTTGCTAGTATAAAAAAAAACCTGCTGTGAACACCCATATATAAGTCTTCCTGTGGACAAATTTTTTATCTCTCTTGGGTAAATACCTCGAAGGAGAATCACTGGCAGATATGGTAAGGGTACGTTTAATTTCATCAGAAACTGCCAAACTGGCTTCGAGAGTGGCTGTACCACTTTACACCCCCATCAGCAACATGTAAGAGATTTAGTTCTTCTCTATCCCACCAGGGCTTATGGTAGGGCTTTGGTATGGTACACCTTTTTCCTCTTAGTCAGTATGAAATCGTATCTCATTGCGACTTTCATTTGCGACATGACAAATGACAATAAACATCTTTTAATATGCTCATAAGTATTCATAAATCTTCTTTCATGAAATATTTGTTCAAATATTTTTCCTCTTTTTAAGTTTATTTACTTCGAAAGAGAGAGAGAGAGAGAGAGCTGGGGAGCGGCAAAGAGAGGGAGAGAGAGAGAGAGAGAGTCTCAAACAGGTTCCACACTGCCAGCATGGAACCCAATGCAAGGCTCAAACTCACAAACGGTGAGATCGTGACCTGAGCTGAAGTCTAGAGTCAGACACTTAACCGACTGAGCCACCCAGTTGCCCTTCTTTTTCTTATTTTCAGTGGATTGTTTATTATACCATTGAATTGCAAGAGTTCTTTATATGTTCTAGACACATATCCCACTCCTCTATGTACTTGGCAGTAGGGAGTGACTTGCCCTATCCCAGTTGCCTTCCAAATTTTCTGGAAGTTTCTTATCCATGATAGTTATGTAAACTAGACTCGGCTTCTGGAGGCAGCAGACACCTGCTGCATTAGTCTGTGCTTTGTTTCTGGAGGAAAAGAGGTATGGTCTAGAACCTTCTCATTCTATGAACTCTGACTTCTGAACACAGTAGGCAGGATGGAAGAAAGGGAAGGTAGGAAGAGTAAAGAAAAGGACATTCTGAGGAGTTATTAGTTACCAATAAACCCCACCAGTTTCTGGGCGAGGCTATTACAGTCACTCAAGTTAACAAAATATTTTTTAAGCTTATTTATTTATTTTCAGAGAGAGAAAGAGAGAGTGAGGGAAGGACAGAGAGAGAGAGAGAGAGAGAGAGGGAGACAGAGAATCCCAAACAGGCTCCATGCTATTAGCACAGAGCCCGATATGGGGGCTCACTTTCACAAACCATGAGATCATGACCTGTGCGGAAATCATGAGTTTGACGCTTAACTGACTGAGCCACGCAGGCACCCCTCAAGTTAACAAATTAAACATTCTTTGACCTGGGCCAACTGGGTTCTGCCTTATGGGTTCTATCAAGTCCAGAAAATGGAATGTCTGTCCTGGTACCTACTGATTCATGTGGGGAGACTATGCCTCATTCTTTCATAATGATCCCTCCAGGTCCCATCTACCTCCTTTCAACCACATTGTGATCAGCAATCAAAGGTAGAAAATAGAAATAGAAAGATTCGACAAGTTGTGGGTTCTCTGTCCGGCTGCCTTATGCTTTTCAAGGGGAGTGGCCATGGGGCCAAAATATATCCGGGTTTCCAACCCAGGGCAGCAGGAAGAGGGATGCTTTTCTCTTCTCGTAGCGTCTGGCCAAGACCCGTTGCACTCAACAGAGCTATAAAGGAGACTGGGCTGTAGCAACTTCACCCTTCAAGAAAGGGATTAACACATCTGGAGACCGCAGGTTTATTCTAATCAAACTAATCCTCTCCATCAAATGGGAAAGGAGAAGAAGAGATAGCTTGGGGAGAGAATGGGGCCCACAAAGAGGAAAAATATGGATGGGACAGGTTTTAAGTTGAGGTTTGCTGGCCATTTGCAATTTTTAAAAAAAATTTTAAAGTTTATTTTTTTTTTAGAGAGAGAGAGACAGAGAGACAGAGCATAAGTGGGGGAGGGGCAGAGAGAGACACACACACAGAATCCAAAGCAGGCTCCAGGCTCTGAGCCATCAGCACAGAGCCCGACGCTGGGCTTGAACCCACAGACCATGAAATCATGACCTGAGCCAAAGCCGGAAGCTTAACCAACTGAGCCACCCAGGCTCTCCCATTTACAGCTCTTTGTTTCAGCACCAACCCCAAGGTGTCACATGGAGAAATTGGGGACAGATGGGTCAGAAGTTCCTGATGTAGGGAGGTGCAGGGGCATCATGGAAAGACGGTGTCTATTCATTGTCAGTGTATCACACATCGATAGCCACCTGGTTCCAAATCACTAAGTCCAAATTACTCCGTTTCTCTACCCATCCCTGCTACAAACCCCTCTGTTCCTCTCGCAAAATGTCCCTGTGTTGCAGAGCTCAGGAGTCAGGGAGAGGAAGTCACAGAGAAAACAGTACATTGTCAAATATCTCTCTGTATGATTCCTGCCAGACCCAGGTCTTCCAGAGTCCTTGGCCTCATCTGCGAATAAGCCCACACTCCAAGACTCCGCAGATGAACGACAGCTGACTTTCATTGTCTAGCGATACCCTCCAGAAGCCCTCAGGAGAGGGCTTACCATCTTAAACACCAGAAAGCCAAGGCTTAGAGAGGTTACGTGCTTTGCCCAAGGTCACCCAGGAAGCGGAAGAATCTGAATCTGAACACAGGTCTCGAGTTCAGAGACCAAGAAATCAATCACTTGGTTACTAACTTGATTGATTGATTGGTTGGTTGCAGAGAATCTGCCTTATTCCACAAACAAACTAACAAAGAAGCAAAAAGACTTGAGCTTCCCCCGGTTTGTGCCATTAAACAAAACGGAAGGAACAACATGGAAATCAGGGCCTCTAGGAAGAAGCGGTTAACCTAATTCTGGTTCCCCAATTTGAGAAATTCCTCAAGTGTCTCTGCTTCAAATGGAATAATTTTCCAATTTCTTTCTTAAGGTAATTTTTTAAACTACTGATTTTTATGGGCTTGAGCATGTGAAAAGCCGACTACTGTATGTCTTTTTAATTAGATCCTTTACATGATAATTAAAATCTCTCTTTGCATCATAGCTATTCTTAAACTCTGCAGTAATGTTCCTCTGGATGGAATTTAGCTGACCATCTGGAAGCAATAAAATATCTTAACCTTAAAATGCAAACTATCAGTTAGAGATACCACAAATTAGACCTACTCGTCATTGCTTTAATGGGTAAATGCCAGGCTCCATCCTTCATTCTGTCTAATCAGGAAACTGCTGGATCTCACAATTGGAACAGGGATTTTGAAAGTCAAATAGTCCTTCTTCCATTGTCTTTTCGGGACCAATCCTAACCAGGCCTCCCATCGAATGGCCCCCGGGCACACAGGCATGTGGTCCACCGTAGAGAAATTCCGAGGCTCTTTTTAGAAAACTCTTCCAAAAGTCAATCATTGTTTGGGACTGGAGACCAAGTCTGGCCTTTGTGGTCTAAGGAGGGAATGAATTCTGGCTAGAAGCTTCAGAAGGGTTGGTGTACAGAGAGAATATAAGCAGCTTATGAAATTGCTTATGAAATTGCTTATGGCCAGCTTACGAATTACCAAAGAGAGGATCACAGGCCCAGGTAAAATGGCGGGAAGGAAGGAAGCTTTTGGTACCCAAGACGTGGTACCCAAGAATTCTCACAACCAATTCAATTTATATTAAACTTGAAGGCAGCCTAGTGGAAGTAGTTAAATATTGGCTGGTATCATGTGTCCACAGAGGTGAAAGCATGATCAATACAGTTATCAACTCAGAAAGATATTTTAAGTATGCTGAAGGTGGTGATTTCCTTAACGCTGTAGAACTACTCCCCTTGAGGTGATCGATCCGCCACCATTGTCTCTTGTGAAAATAAACCAAGACCCAATCAAATGGGAAAAAACAAAGGCTGTTTCTTCAGAACTTGCTATTGCCAGGGAGTCAGCTGCCATCACGTGGGCTTGGCAGAGACTCAAAGGGGGCAGGGGGTGGGAGAGCTTTGTGGGGGTGGGTAGAGGCTTCGAGTGTGCCCTGAGGGGAGGCTGTTGGCCTGGGGAGGCTGTAGGTGAGATCACCAGAAGGAGGCACTCCAAGGATTGGCTAGGAGACCATATTTCACTTTGTCTAATTGATCCTAAGCCAAAGTGGGGACAACAATTAGCAAAGCTGTCGTGTTTGAATCAAATACTGGTCATTTGGGGCCCATTTTTACTGTTTGTTATTGTTTAGCGTCCTGGGCCAGTTTCTGGAAGGGAGCTGTCTGACTTCCTGCAAGTGTAAGAGATAGAAGCTTGATTCTTGGGCTGTTAACTGTGCATAATGGGTTGGCTTCCTGGGCTGGCTGGTCCTAGCTCTGTTTTTATATATGGTCTGGCCATCTTCTATTTGCGTACTCAGGCACTCACGCTTATTTTGATCCTATACATGCTTTAAACTGCATAGTATGTGATTATTTTGCCATATGCAATACAAGTATTCATTTCTAGACCTTCATTTATAAGACAACATAGCCTGTTGGTTACGGACATTATGGGGTCTGACCACATGGTTCAAAGTCCAGTGCTACCACTATTGGCTGTGTGCTCTTGAGCTAATTGCTTAACTTCTCTGGTCCTCAGGTTCATTGTCTATAGACATAAAAATAGTACCTACCTTATAGACTTCTTTTGAGGATTAAATGGGTTAATAATACCCATGCAATACACTTAGGCCACATAGTAAGCGCTATATAGGTGTTTGCTGTTCTTAAAAATTAAATAAAGAAAAAACAAATAACACTAATACGCAACATCCTTCAAAGCCCAAGATTTACCAGGATGTTACTCCTGATGAGTTTCCTATGCTATCATAGACACACTTCAAGAAATGTAAAGAAACCATTAGTCCATGGAAAAATTCTGCATCAAAAGTTTTAAAATCTAATACAAGGGCTTCTCAAAAAGCTATTAATACATAAAAATCTATATTGTTCCTACAATGAATCTACAATGAATCGTATCAGCAATATCCAAATCTGTGTAGTTTTTCTCCTGAAGCCGATAATGAACAGCATTTACGTTCACATTCTTAGGAAACAATTCATGGAATGCAAGCCTCTGGGGAGAAGCAGAGCCAATTATTCTTTGTTTCACCCTTTTAAAAACTGATGAACTGCAACACATCTACAGAAATGTTTACAAATCAAAGATGGGGGGGGCTCAACCCAGAGCAGCCCCTTGCATAACCACCGCCGTAGTGAAGAAAGAGAACTTCAGCACCCAGGAGCCTCGACAGCACCCTCACCCATCACTATCCTCCTGTCCCCCAATTTTTTGGTGTCAGAGATAAGCAAACCCAGATACTAACTGAAGACCGAAAAGGGCAGATTTTAAATAGGAATATACTACTGCAGTAGGGAAGAGGTCCACCCTGAACTGGACTGAACTCTCATTTGTGCAGAGGTGACTGGGTATTTTAACAGGAGAACAAGGAATTGGGGAGGGGGGCGAGCAAGGGTCAGTAGAGTCAGGGAAGTGAGAAATCACCAAGGGTTCGTTAGTGTAAATGTTGATTACGTCAGCTCTGTCCGTTGCGGGCAACTCTCAGAGTTAGGGTTCTTCCCTCCTGTGGAGATTGGAAGACAGAGACCCTTACCTTCCCAGGGATTATATTTTAAAGGAATGGCTTTCAGGCCCTTGATAAAGACACTCTGGAGTTGTAGGTTGTTCTATACATACATCGCAAAGGGACAGAGAGAGGTTTCACAATGGCAAGAGCTTTTTAGTAAATGTTCTAGGAAAGGTGGTTAGAAACGTATGTTCAGGTGTTGCCTAGAACAGTCCACGCTAAGCACGTCCTTGCTTTGTCTTAGTTTTACCACCTATCCACACATCCCTACCTGTGTTTTATCTCCCAAGCTAATAGATTACTCCCTGTGTGTGCTTAACATAATTTATCAGTTTCACCCAACCCTCTTACTTTCTTGCTTCTGGAGGAGTGTTAAATATTCTCCAATAACACAAAAAAGTGGCCACACTGAGGATTTCCTCCACACAGGTCTCCTTTACACATTGCGTATGAATTCCCAGGGATGTTTTAGTGCTGCTGTAGTATGGGTTCCTTCCTGGGTTCACTGCCATCTTGTGAGCAACTCCATTACCAACACCAGCCCAACCACAGTAATGGCCAGTAAACACGAGGAACGGAAGATCATCTCCCGCTTTTCCGGAAAGTCAACTGTGGGGAATCCCATCTGCTTAGAGCCAAAGGCAAAGTTCTATTCTATCTGACTGAGGCAAAACTGAGCATGTGCCTCATGGTCTAAGCACAGACAAACTCTGACCATGCTTCTAATGAAAATCCCCAATAGCTGGGATTCGGGGCTCCCCAAAACTACCTGGTGAAACAAGCAACTGGTAAGTGAGCACACAATGAGTCAGTTGACTGAGCCCTCACCATTGACCCGACAGAAGCTGGTGGGACAACTGCATTGGGCAATTTTGAATGTTCAACCAACTTTGCATTCCTGGAATAACACAATCTAATGGCGATATAGTATCCTTTTTTGTATATTCATGGGTTTGGTTTGTTAATGTTCTGGGTAGGATTTTTGCACTGTGGTGATGAGCAAGATGGGCCTGTAATTTTTCCTTACTGCAATGCCTTATCAGAATTTTTAACAGTTTGATATATAATTTATACACTATAAACTTTACCCATTATAAGCATATGGTACAATGACTTTTAGAAAGTTTATTCAGTTGTGCAATCATCACCACAATGGAGTTTCAGGATATTTTAATTACCCTAAAAAGCTACTTTATGCCCGTTTATAGTAAAATATGACCCCTCTTCCTAGCCCCAAGATAAGCACTAGGGTGATCTGCTTTCTGTGTCTAGAGATTAGATGTTTCTAGAATTTTCTTATAAATATAGTTTTAAAATATGTGTAGTTTTTGTGTCTGGCTTCTTTCCCTAGCATACCTTTTTTGAGGTTCAATCATGCATATATGTATAAACAGTGTGTTCCTTTTTATTGCTGAGCAACATTCTATTGCATGCAAACATCACATTTTGTTTATCTGTTCACCAGTCGATGCGATAATTTGGTTGTTTCCAATTTCTGGTTATTATGAATAATGCTATTATGAACATTCACATATGCGTCTTTTTGTGAGAACAGATTTTCAGTTCCCTTCGTCCATTCCTAAGAGTGAGATTATTGGGTTATATCATTAAGTGTCGGTTTAACTATTTAAGAAACTGCCCAATTGCTTTTCGAAAAGTGTTGTGTCTTTTTACATTCCCTCTACCATGAAGTTTTCAGTTTCTCTATGTGCTCACTGAATTTAGTAATGTCAATCTTTCTTGGTAGAGTCATTCTATGGGTAAGAAGGTATGATGTGGTATTATATTGTGGTTTTGATTTGCATTTATATATAAATTACAAAATAAAAGTGACTAATAAGAAAAAGAAAATTCTGGAATCGAATAGTACTGAAATGAAAAATTCTTTAGAGGGGCTCAAAACCAGATCAGATGTGAGCTGGCGGAAGGAAGAATCAGTGAACATGAAAATAGACCCATAGAAATGATCTAATCTGAAGAACAGGAAGAAAAAAGGAAGACAGTGTCCTCAGAGGCCTGCAGGAAACCATCAACTACACCAACATGGATTCCTAGGATCAGATAAGAGAGGGAAAGGGGCAGAAAAAATACTCAAAGAAATAATGGATGAAACCTTCTCAGATTTCATGAAAAGCAATCTACATGTCCCAGGAGCTCAGTAAACTCTAATTACTATAGATATACTATATAGATATAGATATAGTATATCTATAAATATAAAGATATCTAAACATGGATACATCACAGTGAGAGAAATTCAATCAAGATACATCCCAAGTTCAAATATAGTTAAGATAGCAGATCTCCCAAGTTGAGCAATACATTCAACGCAATTCTCATCTAAATCCATAACCAAAATGATTTTTTTCTTATTTGTTTTTTTTTATTTATAGTTTATTGTCAAGTTGGTTTCTGTATAACATCCAGTGCTCTTCCCCACAAGTGCCCACCACCATGACCATCACCCTCCTTCCCCTTTCCCCCTCCCCCTTCAGCCTTCAGTTTGTTTTCAGTATTCAAGAGTCTCTCATGATTTTGTCTCCCTCCCTCTCCCTAAACTCTTTTTCCTCCTTCCCCTCCCCATGGTCCTCTGTTAGGTTTCTCCAGTTAGACCTATGAGTGAAAACATATGGTATCTGTCCTTCTCTGCCTGACTTATTTCCCTTAGCATGACACTCTCGAGGTCCATCCACTTTGCTACAAAAGGCCAGATTTCATTCTTTCTCATGGCCATGTAGTATTCCATTGTATATATAAACCACATCTTCTTGATCCATTCATCAGTTGATGGGCATTTAGGCTCTTTCCATGATTTGGCTATCGTTGAAAGTGCCGCTATGAACATTGGGGTACATGTGCCCCTATGCATCAGCACCTCTGTATCCCTTGGGTAAATCCCCAGCAGTGCCATTGCTGGGTCATAGGGGAGTTCTATTGATAATTTTTTGAGGAACCTCCACACTGTTTTCCAGAGCTGTTGTACAAGTTTACATTCCCACCAACAGGGTAGGAGGGTGTCCGTTTCTCCACATCCTCGCCAGCATCTATAGTCTCTTGATATGTTTATTTTAGCTACTCTGACTGGCGTGAGGTGGTATCTCAGTGTGGTTTTGATTTGTATTTCCCTGATGATGAGTGATGCTGAGCATCGTTTCATGTGTCTGTTGGCTATCTGGATGTCCTCTTTGGAGAAGTGTCTATTCATGTCTTCTGCCCATTTCTGCACTGGATTATTCATTTTTCGGGTGTGGAGTTTAAAATGTCATTATTACCCAAAGCAATCTACACATTCAATGCAATCCCAATCAAAATTGCACCAGCATTCTTCTCAAAGCTAGAACAAACTATCCTAAAATTCATATGGAACCACAAAAAAACCCCGAATAGCCAAAGTAATATTGAAGAAGAAAACCAAAACGGGAGGCATCACAATCCCAGACTTTAGCCTCTACTACAAAGCTGTCATC
>CM053564.1:24765179-25120179 GCA_028646485.1 Cryptoprocta ferox
AAACCATCAAAACCCTAGAGGAGAAAGCAGGAAACAACCTCCTTGACCTCAACCACAGCAATTTCCTACTCGACACATCCCCAAAGGCAAGGGAATCAAGAACCAAAATAAACTATTGGGACCTCATCAAGATAAAAAGCTTCTGCACTGCAAAGGAAACAATAAAAAAAAAAAACTAATAGGCAGCCGACAGAATGGGAAAAGATAGTTGCAAATGATATATCAGATAAAGGGCTAGTATCCAAAATCTACAAGGAACTCACCAAACCAAAATGATTTTGAACAAGAAGAACAAGTTTTCAGAACTCCCAGTAGCTGATTTCAAAGGATAGGTGCTGGGAGCTGCAACAGCCTCAGTGTATGACACAGTCACAGCAAGGAAATGGCAGACGTTTGCACAGCTCCTGCCATGAAGCGAAACTGGTATCTCCTTCTATTATTGGCTCATATTGGGAATGGGACTGCTGTTATTGATTAGGCCTCACAATATTCCAAATCAGACCGATATTCCTCACACAGATACCTCATGAGAAGAAGCATATTCCTACCCCTACAAAGGAGATTTTAGATCAAAGCACTGTGGATGTTCATCAAAAGACTCTTCCAATAGGCCCCTGTAGATTCGAAACATAGACTATGAAGCGGTTAAAAACACAAGAGTTGCATTTAAGTCTGGCCAGGAGAAAGAAAGCCTAATTTGGAGATAAGAAATAGAAAACAAGGACAGAACATGGTCCCTTCCCAAGGTCCACATTCTACAAAAACCCTCCCTTGTACTGACTTCAGTTATGAGGATGGATAAGAAACTAGAAACCCAGGTGCAAGGCTAACACACACAGGGCCCCCACTGTGCTTACATTAAAGAAAGCGCTTTCTCAAGCAACTTGAAAACAAGCATTCTTTCTCTTGTAGTTAATGAGCCAAACAAAATAACTCCTAGCCTATCTATATATAACTTAACCTACGTTTTAATCTTAGCATTACTAACTTAAATAATGTGTATGTTATCTTGTTTTTTACTAAAAACATCCTGTTATTCTCTTGGTTATAAGATTTACATGACTTGGCTGTAACTTGTTAATTAAAAACAAAGTCATAAATATTGGCAAAAGACCAACCCGTGCAAAATAAGGTAAGTTTGTTACTTTCTTAATCTGGAGGGCTGACGCCAAGAATGAATGGGATGGTTCTACAAGAATACTTCTGTAAAACCTGTTTCTGTACACTTTCGCTAAAAAAAAAAAAAAAAAAAGCATCTTATCACAAAGCATTACCCGCTGTAAAAAATTCTATTTTCTGATGTCATGTTATCGCTTAACCAATAAAAAAAAGACACCAAAACAGAGCAGAGATGCCTGCCTGGTGATCAGAAAGAAACTCGAGGCTCTCTCACTCCCTTTTGCCAACACCATGCATCCTTCAGGGACCCCTGGACCTGCTGGAGCTGGACTCCGGCAGATAGGCATATATATTAATTAAATGGAATAGAACGTCCAGAAATAAACCTTTATGTTTATGATGGATTGATTTTGACAAAGTCTTCAAGGCAAGTCAGTAGGGTAAAAGATGGTCTCTTCAACAAATAATGCTGGAAAATTGGATATCCGTATTTAAAATAAGGAACTGAGAGCTTCTTTCCAGACCATGTACAATAATTAACTGAAAGTGGGTCATAGACCTAAATGTAAGGAAAAATTATAAAACTTCTTGAAGAAAACAAACCTAGAGGAAATCTTTGTAACCGTGGGTGAAGTAAAAATTTATTAGAATAATACCAAAAATGTGATTTTTAAGGGAAGAATTAAAAAATTGAACTTCATTATGATTAGAAGGTTTGCCTTTCTTTTTTTCACTCCACATTTTGGAAGTTTCTGTCCTCTCCATTCCTTCCTTTCCTCCCTTCAAATATTATATTTTTAAATTCCAGGATGATATTTCATTGATATAGATTCTATTTATTTGTTGAAATTTTATCGTTTCATCCATTTTTGTCTAGACTTTATTTTTTAAAAGACGTATCTATAAAAATTATTAATTTCTTAAGTATTTTTATTTATTTGTGAGAGAGAGAGAGAGAAACAGAGTACAGGTGGGGGAAAGGCAGAGGGAGAGGGAGACACAGAATCTAAAGAAGGCTCCAGGCTTTAAGGTGTCAGCACAGAGCCCAATGCAGGGCTCGAACTCGTGAACCACAAGATCATAACCTGAGCTGAAATCGGACGCTTAACTGACTGAGGCACCCCGTAACAATTATTTTAAGGTCCTCAGCTAATTCTAAAGCTTGGGTTGTCTGTAGGTCTGCTTCAATAGAATGTTATTTCTCTTGAATCATGTTATTTCTCACTTTTAATAATATGATCCAGAAATTTGGATGGCAAGACTTTCTTCCTATAATTAAGAAAAATGCCACACATTTATATACATATATATGATACACACATATATAACACTTATGTTTATGTATCAATCCACAAACTAGCATGAGTCATGTTTTCCTGAAAAGCTCTTCATTCTTTATTTTGTGCCAGATAATGTGCATAAAAAAGCCAGAGGCTGAGGCTAATGCTCTTTTCCCCAGATGAAACATGCTTTTTTCCTCTGTCAGTAAATTGAGCTACATTGGGGCTGGGTTTCAGTTTCAGTTACTTTTAGTTTTTTGTTTTCAAGCATATTGAAGGTGAGATTTATCTGTGTCTATTTCAGGGCTTCCTCCAGGGGTTATTCTTCTCAAGAATCAAATTATAGGGACTCTTCCTCTGCCTTTCTGGCCAAGCTCTATTCTTTAAAAAAAAATTAATGTTTTTTTATTTTTGAGAGAGAGAGAGAGTGCACAAGTTGGGGAGGGGCAGAGAGAGAGAAGGAGACAGAATCCAAAGCAGGCTCCAGGCTCTGAGCTATCAGCAGAGCCCGACACTGGGCTCAAACTCAAGGATGGCAAGATCATGACCTGAGCTGAAGTCGGAGGCTTAACTGACCAAGCCAGCCAGGTGCCCCCCAAGCTCTATTTTTAATCACAGCCACAGCACTCATTAAAAGTTATGTGATCAGGGCACCTGGGTGGCTCAGTTGGTTAAGCATCCAACTTTGGTTCAGGTGTGATCTCATAGTTCATGAGTTCAAGCCCCACATCAGGGTTCGAGCTAACGGCCTGGAGCCTGCTTCAGATTCTGTGTCTCCTCTCTCTTTGCCCCTACCAGTGTGTGCACTCACACGCTCTCTCTGTCTCAAAAATAAATAAATAAACATTTTTTAAAAAAAGTTATGTGATCAAAAACTGGCAGGTAGGAAAAACCATCTTCCAATTTTTCATGTCAGTCCACAAGGTCACCAAAAATTACAATGGCTTCTCTTTCCCTCATGGAGTTCTCTGCCTATGGTAACCTTGAATCTCTGCTTGTGTCCAAATTTGACAAATGCCCCAAGGAAGGAAGCTGGCTAATCTCTAGGTGAGATCTCTGCCTCACCTAGATAGGACTCTCTCCTCTCTGGAATTTACTCCCTTAAACTTATTTGCACAGCTCTCTGACATATTTAAAACTACATGAAATTTCAGGGCCCCTGCGTGCCTCAGGCAGTTGAACATCCAACTCTTGATTTCAGCTCGGGTCTCGATCTCAGAGTCATGAGTGCAAGCCCCACATTGGGCTCCGCACTGGGCATGATGTCTACTTTAAAAAATAATAATAAATAAAGTAAATAAATAAAAATATGTGACATTTCATTTATCCAGCTATTTTTTAGTCATTACGACAAAAGTAATAATCTGCCATGACCTTCCATTACCCTAATGATAAAGGAAATCAATGTCATCAATTTAAAATTACTGTTGCTGTTGTTTTTTGCTGTATTCTGTTTAAACTTAATTTTAATGTCTCTTTTGATTGTATAGTTTAGGAGCTATAAAAACATAAGGAATTTGTGTCTTGTTTAATGTTTGAATGCATTTTAGTAACAAATAAAAATGATTTGCGTCAATGCTCGAGGTATGGTAAGAGGATTTTTTTTCCTCCCTTTAAATGAGATTCTTTACTTAAAATTGAAAAATGCCATGCTACACTAAGCTCTCTATTTACTACTCAAACCTGTCACAGAAATTATTTCAATGCAGTTTTATAATAACATTGGTGCCGGCATGATGGCAGGTTATGACATCTGACCAAGTGCTGAATTCAGAGAGCTGAAAAAATAAAACCTCCAAACCCAAACAAAGACATTTCAGTCTATCTCTCAAAGATAATTCCTGATGAATTTCAGAAATGTGTAACTCAGAGGTGTTCATAGCAGTTAGTGGCAAGAAAAACATGCTAAGGAGTTGACCATTTCCCATCAGCGGCTATGCGGGCCTTTGGGTAGAGCCATTTTTTAGTTGTAAGGAATTAGAGTCATTACCCAAGGCACCCTATTTATTTTTTAATGTTTATTGATTTATTTTGGGAGAGAGAGAGAGCATATGTGAGCTGGGGAGGGGCAGAGAGAGAGGGTGAGAAAGAATCCCAAGCAGGCTCTGTGCTATCAGCATGGAGCCCAACATGGGGCTTGAGCTATGAACCACGAGATCATGATCTGAGCTGAAACCTAGAGTCAGAAGCTTAACAGGCTGAGCCACCCAAGCATCAAGCACTCTATTTTAGAAACTCCCCAGCCTCTACCATCTGAGGGTGCATGATGTGAGTGAAGGAGAGGATTTAATCTGATGGCGCAAAAACACACTAATTCTTGTACATGTACAATTAATCTACAAGTCCTCACTCTGTTTACATCCTCAAGCTATTGCCTTTTTTACTTAAAGTTTCATTTTGACATTTACTTTAACAATTTTAACTTGATGTGTTTAATTTTTGGCAGATGTTGAGGAAAGCACACAGAAGGCTTTTGCCTTACATAAGCCCTCTCAAGATGGCCGTGGATCCCACACACGCGAGGAAGTAGGTCACAGAGCTGCATCCTCTCTACCTCCCCCTCCTTCCAGATCTTCTCAGTTTTTACCCTATTTTCTCATCCCAGCCACTGCTTTTGCCTAGATTCAGAGGTAATGCCTTTGCCTGGATTCAGAGGTAACACCTCCTGTGGCTCTTTAGGATTCTGCAATATGTATCAGAGTGGCCTGCAGCTCTCCCCACTGGTGTCTTAGGATGTAGTGTTATTGGATCTCCTAAGTCAGTTACCATATACACATCTGTTTCCATCCATCACCCAAAATTTTGTTGCTATCTTCTTTCTCCTTTCTTGTTTTTCTCGCACATTTGTGCTTGTGTATTTTTTAAACCTTTTTTTCTATAGTTCCAGCAAGATTTAGGAAGGAAGTGAAAATAAATGGACACATTCAATTCACATTTTATTCCAGGATATTAAAGATCTCTGTAAAATAGTTTTCCCCAGACCCCATGACACGAAGTTTATTTGTAGTTCTGAAGCAGATCCTGTTGGTCAGTATCTCTTCAATGCTCTCCATGTGATAATGGTCTTCAATGGGGGAACTCGAGTGTCAACTTCCCCCCTTTCTGATCATTATCAAGTTGGAGCCCTCTCTAGTGGAAGCATCCAAGCTTTCAGAGGAAGAATGTTTAGATAAAAGCACCTTAGACAGGTATAGGGTTGCCTTCCAAGCTTTGGCACTTTTAGCTGAGGCTACAATTTTGTATTAAACAATAAGCTCCAGGGGCACTTGGGTGGCTCAGTCTGTCAAGTGTCCAACTCTTGATTTCAGCTCAGGTCAAGATCTCACAGTTCGTGAGTTTGAGCCCCATGTCGGGCTCTATGCTGACAGCGTGGAGCCTGCTTTGTATTCTCTCTCTCTCTCTCTCTCTCTCTCTCTCTCTCACTCTCAAATAAATAAACATTAAAAAACAAACCAATAAGCTCTGACTCTGTTGGTAGTTCTGGTCTTGCAAGAAGACAGTCCCATGCTGTTCCAGGGATTGGATCAGATTCAAATGTGAAAAACCACTTTTATGAGGGGTAGGTTTATGACAGATGACTTATGGGTTAACAGTTTTTCCCTCAAGCTTTTAATGACATGATCCAGAAATTTGGGTAGCAAGACTTTCTTTCTATAACATTTTTTCTAATTATGTTATAGGAAAAAAGTCTTCCTACCCATATATATGTGTATGTATGTATAGGTATGATTATGCAATGTAAATATGGCATACGCACATACATATTCATAAGGTTTATGTTTATATATAAATGTACAAAGTGGCATATATAGGACAGCACAACTTAACAAGATCGAGTTATTGTAGGGCACAGACTCCAGAGCTGTGCACGGACAACCCCAGGGAGGGGTTGTGATTATATAGTCTTACTTGCCTGTGGAGAAAGGTAGAGAAATAAAACCAGCATCAAGTTGGGCCCTGCTGGTCTCAGAAGCCAGCACAGACACTTGACCAGTCGTGTGGCCTTCGGTAAATTATCCAACCTATCTGAAATCACGTTTCTTCCTGTCTAAACTGGGGATAATCATACCTTCTTTACCAAGTGTTTATTGGGATTAGAATGGTATCTGGATGGTATGTAAGTACCTGGCCCAATGAACTCTCATGATCAAAGATATTCATCCGCAACCTGTCTGCTCCTCTATTACAAAAGAAAGACAAACACTGTGGCCAGGAAAGATGGAGGGTCTCTGCTGCAGTTCTTGTGTCTGTGTCTCTTCTGGGCACTGGGAGGCCAGGTACAGCTGCCTGGGCTCGCGCCAGTGCCAGGCCACATACCAATGCAGGTGTCACCCTGCAGCTCTGCTTGCCAGGGACATATCCCAGAATGAGGACCATGCCAAGCTGCCACTCTCAGAGGGTTCTTTAGCCAAAACAGGCCCACACAAAGAATGCCCAAGGAAGGGCAAAGTGCATGTCCCTTGCCCTGGTTTTTTGCCAGGTCTTCCCAGTCCTCCCTGCCTCTGTTCACTCTAATTAGGGCACTGTTGTTTGCCTGTTCCTGCTTGAAGGGCCCCCTCAGCTCCCAGCAACACCATTCTTCCTTCCTCAAAGGCCTGACCCACTCACTCTCATTCATTCAGAAATATTCATTAAGCATCAACTCTGTGTCAGGTGTTGTGTAGACACCACAGATATATTGGTGAGTAAGAGATCATGATTCCCACCTGGTAGAATTTACAACCTGGTGAGTCATTTTCAGCTAGCCCTTGCCTCCCTTGCCTTCCTGCTCCTCTCTGATTTTTTTTTTTTTTGAGAGAGAGAGAGAAAAGAGAGCAGTAGAGGGGGAGAGAGAATCTTAAGCAGACTGCACAGTCAGTGTGGAGCCCAACACAGAGCTTGATACCATGACCCCGGGATTATGACCAGAGCTGAAACAAGAGCCAGATGCTCAACTGACTGAGCCACCCAGGCACCCCTCCTCTCTGACTTAAATTGTGTATGTGTGTGTGTGTGTGTGTGTGTGTGTGTGTGTATTGTTGGACTTTTTAACCCATAGTTTGAATTCAGCTTTTGTGAATGGATGGGTGGATGGGATTCTTTTTTTATTTCTAAGTCTTCAAAACTCAGTCGGTATTTTATAATTAATGCAGATCTCCATATAATACACAGCTTAAAAAGTAGATTCACATACTCAAGTCATTCCAAACATACTTTTTAAATTGCCAACAACTGAAGAGAGTATTCATTTAAAATTTAAAAAATGAATTAATTACATCTAGATAGACATAAAATTTCATTTCTCCAGTCACACTGGTCATGTTCCAAGTGCTCACATGCAGCAAGTGGCCGCCATATTGGATTGCAGCCATGGAGTTAGCCTTTAGCTGAAAGAAAACACAGCAGATATAGTCAACTGACCCCATGAGGAAATAATCAGACAGATTCAGAGTATAGTGCATTCTATACAAAAGATGGACTCTTTGGGCTCTTTGAAAACTCAGGCTCTTCACAAAAAGTTAACATCATGAAAAATTAAAGGACAAGGTAAGAAACTAAAGAGACATAACAATCAAATGCAATGCTTGACACTAGACTGGATCCTGAATGATGGGAAAAAAACATACAGCTGACATAAAATGCATCTTAAGGATAGTTGGAGAAATTTGCATTGTATATTAGATGACAATATGGAATTATTCATTTTCTTAATTATGATGTTGATATTATGTAGAAAAATGTCATTATTCTTAGAAAGTACATGAGGAAACATTTAGAAGTGAAGTGCCATGATGTCTACAACTTATTCCAAATGTGTGCATGTGCATATGAGTGCATAGGAAGAGAGAAAGGTAATGTTAACATTCAATGAAACTACGTAAAGTATATGTACTATTCCTTCAATTTCTCTGGAGGTCTGCAATTTTTCAAAATACAATTTTTTTATTTAAAATTTTTTTAATGTTTATTTACTTTTGAGAGAGACAGAGAGGCAGAGCACAAGTGGAGGAGGGGAAGAGAGAGAGATGGAGACAGAATCCGAAGCAGACTCCAGGCTCTGAGGTGTCAGCACAGAGCCTGATGCAGGGCTTGAACTCCCGAACTGCAAGATCATGACCTGAGCTGAAGTCAGACACTTGACCAACTGAGCCACCCAGGCGCCCCCTTTTTTAAAAAAAATTTTAAATGTTTATTTAAAAATACAATATAACTATTCTTTTTTAATGTTTATTTATTTTGAGAGAGAGAGAGAGAGAGAGAGAGAGAGCATGAGTTGGGGAGGGGCAGAGAGAGAAGGGGACAGAGACTCCCAAGCAGGCACGGCTCTCTCAGCACAGAGCCTGACACAGGGCTTGAGCTCATGAACCGTGAGATCATGACCTGAGCTGAAATCAAGTCAGAAGCTCAACTGACTGAGTCACCCGGGCGCCCCTACTATTCTTTTTTTTTTTTTTTTTTTTTAAGTAGACTTCACAGCCAGCATGGAGCCCAAGGTGGGGCCTGAATCCACCTCCCTGAAATCAAGACCCGAGGTGAAATCAAGAGTCAGTCACTTAACCGAGTGAGCCATCTGGGCACCCCCCAACTTAACTGTTCTCAAGAAGATTATGTTTTAAAGAAAGGCAAAAAGTTAACCATCGAGCCAATGCAGGAACAAAATAATTTTAGATGATTACTTATGACTGGTGCTCAGAAGTGGGTGAAAGACATCATTGATATAGAGAACCATGCTTGGGTAGGAGTGGGGGATGCTTTGTGTTAACTGGTCAAAGTTGGCCCCTCAAAGAGTTGACATTTGCTTCAATCCCTGAATGACAAGAAGGTAATAACCATGGGAAGATTTGGTCAGAGAACCTTCTGGGCAGACGTTTCAGACACTGAATGAAGCCACTGTGGCCAGAACACAGGACAGAGGAGGGGAGACAATGAGGGACAGGACTGGAGCTCAGAGCCTGGCTATCTCCCGTAGACCCCAGTAGGGAATGCTAAGGAAGTTGAACCTTATTTTTTTGTGTAATGGGGAACCACTGGAGGGCATTAGGCAGAGGAGGACTGGTCAATGTACAGTAACACCTTGGATTGTGAATAACTTGTTCTGCAAGTGTTCCACAAGATGAGCAAACATTTCTAATAAATTTTAACTTGATCAACAAGCGAAGTCTTGCAATGCGAGTAGTATGTGACACTGAACATCACATGATCACAACTGAGCCAATGGTTCTTCTCTCTCTCTTACTGCAGGATTGTGGATGATCGTCTCCTACGCTCGGATACTCGGTCTCAGGCCGTGATGTTTGACAGAAATCAGTGAATTTTTTCAGAACGTTGGAGGATGCCCACAACTGGCACTAGTGTATTTTTTGTCACTTGAGAGCACCTGTGGACAGTCCTTTGCTTTTCCAGACAAGAGTAAGCTTAGAAATGCTTTGCTTCGTTCTAGGCCAGGCTGCCTGCAGATATAGACCCTTTCCTCTGCTGCCTAATTGCCAGTTACATTAAATACAGTATATGACAAGAGTTTATTAATACTGTACTATAGTCAACATCCATGGGAGCATATACAATGGCCCCCATGCAGAAAAAGAGTCCATTGAGCCAATAGATAGCAGTGATTCTGTTAGTGATAGAGAAAGTCATCCGATACAATAACCCTCCTCTCTCGTCTCCCTCACACCAGCCACAAAGGTTTTCAAAGGTAAGTGCAGGTTAATTTGTTTATTTGTATTTATATTTTGTATTTTCTTTAGTATTTTGTATTATAATACAGTATTGTAATCATTTTTATATGAATATTTTGGGGTTGTGGAATGAATCATCTGAGTTTCCATTATTTTTTTAACACTGATTTATTTTTGAGAGACAGAGAGAGACAGAGCATGAGTGGGTAAGGGGCAGAGAGAGGGAAACACAGAATCTGAAGCAGGCTCCAGGCTCTGAGCTGTCAGCCCAGAGACAGACGCGGGGCTCGAAACCACGAACCACGAGATCATGACCTGAGCTGAAGTTGGACGCTTAACCAACTGAGCCACCCAGGCGCCCCCCTTTTCCCTGTTTCTAACTACTTTCTCTGACAGTGAGAAACTTGCAGATATTATCTACAACTTATTTATTCATTCATTCATTCATTCCTAGTTGTGTACATAAAGTCATTTCAGAGTTGTTAGTCCACACCTGTGCTAGAAACACATTTACTAACCTGAGCACAGTATTTTATACTGTTCTTTTTGTCTTTGGTCTTGCAGTAGGCAGTCAAAACCCTATTTTCCAATGTTA
Source organism: Cryptoprocta ferox (assembly GCA_028646485.1). Taxonomy (NCBI): domain Eukaryota; kingdom Metazoa; phylum Chordata; class Mammalia; order Carnivora; family Eupleridae; genus Cryptoprocta; species Cryptoprocta ferox. Next base: position 24,775,832 of record CM053564.1, read on the forward strand.
CTAAGCTTGGTTTTTTCCTTCTCCACCACCATCAGTGAGGTTAATCATTTGTTACACAATTAGGTTCAGTAGTTGCTGTCTGTATTCTATTCTGGGTTTTTCCACACCTTGGCTGATATAAATCATTCATTTATTTTGAGGGGGTCTGTTTCGAAAACTCAGAACTAAACAGTTTGTTTTGAACCAAAGACAGGCTTTGAACATTCTTCTCAAAAGTAACATCTTAGGATGGCTTGGAGTATAAATTCAGAGAAGCATCATTCCCTGCCTCTCCCTATAATTTCCTCTCCTTCTCCTCTTCTCCATACTCCTCCCCACGCCTCCATAACCAGTTTGTTCACTTTCCAGTGTATGCTTCCTATGGTTTGTTTTTGTCTTGTTTGTTTTTTTTTTTGCATAAATGAGCAAGGTGTGGATTTTTTAAAAAATTTTTAATGTTTATTTGTTTTTGAGAGAAAGAGACAGACCATGAGCGGGAGAGGGGCAGAGAGAGAGGGAGACAGACACAGAATTGGAAGCAGGCTCCGGGCTCGGAGCTGTCAGCACAGAGCCCAACACTGGGCTCAAACTCATGAGCTGCGAAATCATGACCTGAGCTGAAGTTGGACGCTTAACCGACTGACCCATCCAGGCGCCCCAAGGCATGGATGTTTTAAGTCTCTTTTTTACATATTGGCAACTTGCTTTCCAGAAAGCCTACTGTCAGGTAGCCTTCACACAAGGATTCAGTATTTCCTGTTTTACTGTAACCTGAGCAACAATAGATGGTTTATCATTTCAATCTTTGGGGATTTGATAGGCAAAATTAACTTCTTGTCCCAGTCTGCATTTCTCTGATTTCCTTCAAGTTTAAATATTTTCAAATGTTCCCTGGCTGATTGTATTTCCTCCTTTGCGAGCTCTCTGTGCTGGGCCCAGACGTCTATTAGAGACTTAACAGATTTTTAGAGGCCCTTTATAGAATGAGGATATTAACTCTTTATCGCCCATCACTGTTTTGTACGTTCCTTTAGAGCACCCACGGATCCTTCTTTGTGTGTCCCTGAATTGCTTTCCCCAATGGAGCTGCTAAGATTATCTTTTTTCATTCATAGTAACCCATATCTGACTTTAAATAGGTGGGGAACAAGAGGTCACAGAATCCAATGTCCTCTTGATAAGCAGAGCAAGGAATATTTCTTCTGTTTGCTTGCACATGCAGCGTTTATAAAGCTTATGAGTTTTCTTTGAAATGAATGAGTGATTTTGAGCTTGCTTTCACAAACACAGCTTAGTTTGAACTACACACACACACACACACACACACACACACTCCAAGCCATCCTAAGATGTTACTTTTGAGAAGAATGTTCAAAGCCTGTCTTTGGTTCAATATAAACTGTTTAGTTACATATTAATTATAGTTCTAATGAGCACTATGAAGTTCTGATGTGAATAAGTGATTTTTGAGCTCAGCTTCGTATAAACTGTTTATTATACAGTTTTTAAAAAAACGTTTATTTATTTTTGAGAGAGAGAGAGACAGAGTGCGAGTGGGAGAGGAGCAGAGAGAGGGAGACACAGAATCTGAAGCAGGCTCCAGGCTCTGAGCTGTCTGCACAGAGCCCAATGCGGGGCTGGAACCCACGAAGCGTGAGATCACGACCTGAGCCGTTGTCGAACACCCAACCGACTCAGCCACCCAGGCGCCCCCTCGTAAACTGTTTAGTATCAACTAGAACTTGCATTAATGCCTTGTAAGCGATTGGTTTCAAGAAGGATGATAGATTCCGAGTTTGACATGAACTGCTTAGTTTTGTCTAAATTTCCTCTCACATTTCACTTAAGTTAACAATGTCATTTCCTGCTTGTACCTGCTTGTTTTCACTTAGCCGGTCTAAATTTGTGAGCAGAAATATCTGAAATGGAGTCAGGAATGTCAAGGGACCCTAAAAATGGAGCCGGGAGGCAATTGGGAAAGCTCGTCTTACATACAGCCACACCTGGGTGCAACTTGAACCTCACGGTGCCAAACAAAGGGCTACATCCTAATGTAGTTCTCAGAATGACTGATTTCACTGAACTCCAGCCTAGCAACCAGCCTAGTAACCTACCTTATAACAAACTAACATTAATTATTTTTGCCCATCATTTTGCTCATGATTCTTTCAAAACAACTTACCTATGCCTGTTGTTTTTGTTTTCATAAACTCTTTCTCCTCCCGTTGTGGAGCACGTATCAGGTCGTCCTGAGTCCAAGTCTCCTGGGTTTGAACCCCTTAAAGGTACCAAATAAACTTCTGCATTGCTTTGCGGTCTCTCTTGTTCGACGGAGTTGTCTCCATTTGCCCTCACCTGTACTATGATGGCACTTTAGAGATGGCTGTGGGTTTCTGTGCTTGTTTGCATGTAGGAAGTTTGCACAGTAGTTAGGAAGCTTTAAAGAAGACAGTAACACCGATTTTGCCAGTTTTGATGAGCAGGTCTAGAAGGTGACGGCTACATCAGGACTGCTCCCTGGCTGGCAGTGACTGTAAGACACATCCCAACTTCCCAGATGCCAAAATGTGTCTCAGATGTGGATCTTGAGAAACTTAACAGGACTCCACGGGGAAGGGAAGGGGTGGAAATAGTTACAAACAGAGAGGGAGGGAGGCAAACCACAAGAGACTCTTAAATACAGAGAGCAAACTGAGGGTGGATGGTGGGGATGGGGGAGAGGGGGAAATGGGTGATGGGCACTTGTTGAGATGAGCACTGGGTGTTGTATGAAAGCCAATTTGACAATAAATTATATTTTAAAAAATAAAATAAAATAAAATAAAATAAAATAAAATGTGACGAACAAATCCGTGACAGTGAATTTAGTTAAGTAGAACTGTCCGTCTTTGGTGATGGGGAGTACAAAGACAGGACAAATCAAGAATTTCTCCCAGGTTGCTGGCTTGGACGGATCCACACACCCTATGGTCATATATTGTTTTCACCACTTTAATTATTTCAATTGATTCAATACTTATTTTAATTATATCCCTGAGAAGAAAGTTTTCTGAGAATTCCTGGCCACCTCCTACAGGCACATTCCTAGAGTTTGGTAAATTTAAAAAGTGGATTGCGTTGCTGCTTCAATCTGCGTTTTCACAGTGATATCAAACTTGATTTTCTAAACTCACAAGTCACTTGTATTTCTCTTCTTGCAAGTTGTCTGTTAATACTGTTATTCCAACCTCCTCGTTTTTTTTTAATGTTTATTATTGAGAAAGGGACAGAGTGCGAGTGGGAGAGGGGCAGAGAGAGAGAGAGGGAGACACAGAATCCGAAGCAGGCTTCGAGCTCTGAACTGTCAGCACAGAGCCTGACACGGGGCTTGAACTCACAAACTGTGAGATCGTGACCTGAGCCGAAGTTGGACGTTTAACTGATGGAGCCACTCAGGAGCCCCTCTAACCTCCTCTTGTGTGCTCATCTCATCCTTGTTGCTTAACAAGAGTAGTTTATATAATGAGAACCTTGAGCACCTGTCTGGCACATGTTGAAATTATTATTTTCCAATGTTATATTTAATCTGTTAGTACTGAAGTATTGGCATTTTTGATAGTTTCATTATACATATATAATGTGTATTTGGCATCTATCCCTCCGCATTTTGCTCTTTTCATTCAACATTTTTTCAACATTTTCTTTTTTTTTAATTTTTTAATATTTATTTATTTTTGAGAGATAGAGAAAAGCAGGGGAGGGGCAGAGAGAGAGGGAGACACAGAATCCGAAGCAGGCTCCAGGCTCTGAGCTGTCAGCACAGAGCCCAACACGGGGCCCGAATCCACCAACCATTAGATCATGACCTGAGCCATAGTTGGACGCTTATCTGACTAAGCCACCCAGGCGCCCCATCATTTTCCAATTTTGATACATGTATTACAGTTCATTCATTCTTACTATATTAACATGCCATGCCACAAATGATTACTCCATCTCCTGTGAATGGATTGAATATTCCTATTGTTTCTTTTTTTCTTTTTTCCTTTCTTTTGTTTATTTTAGTTTTGTTTTGCTTTTGCTTTTGCAGACAATTTTGCAATTGGTATTCATAAATATATCTCCTTTGGCTGTATGTGAGAATTTCTTTCCTGAGTGGTAGAATATAAAAATCTTCTGGTTTAGGGGCATCTGGCTGGCTAAGTCGGAAGAGCACACGACTCTTGATATCAGGACCTGTAAGTTTGAGCCCCACACTGGGTGTAGACGTCACTTACAAATAAATAAATTTTTTAAAAATCTGCTTTACTAGATACAATCAAATTTACCTCCAAAGTTGTTATGATCAATGTGCACACCTACTAACAATGTAAAAGGATTTTTATTTCTCCTCAATCTTACCCACATTCAGTAGTGTTAAACTTTAATTGTTGCCTATTTGATAGGCATGAAGTGACATTCATTGGTATTTTAATTTGTATTTCCATGATTACTTGTGAAATGGAGACCTTTCACTGTTCAATGTTTAAATAAATATTCAGTCATCATTCGGGTTTCCTTTTCCAATAATTGCCTGTTCATATGATTTGTCCACTTTTCTATTGGATTACCATTTTTGTACTGGTAGAGACATTCCTTAAATGTTCTGTAAATAACTATTTGTTTTATACATCATAAATATCTTCTCTAAGTGTGTAGATTCTTGATTGTAAGGAAGTTTTATATTTTAAAGTAGTCCAATTTATCCATTTTCCTTGATGTTTTGTGCTTTCTTTTAAGTAGATCCTTCTTATCAAAAGATTATAAATACATCCTTTTATATTTTCTTCTAAAAGTTTTCAAGCTTTGCCTTTGAAACTTAGGTTTTTAGCCCATTTAAAATTTATTCAATTTATAGTATGCAATAAAAACATAGTAGTTTCCATATTTCTTCAGAAGTACTACTTCCCTGGGGCGCCTGAGTGGCTCAGTGGCTTAAGCGTCTGACTCTTGGTTTCAGCTCAGGTCATGATCTCGTGATTTCATGAGTTCAAGCCCCGTGTTGGGCTTTGTGCTGATGGTGTGAAACTGCTTGGGATTCTCTCTTGCTCCCCCTCTGTCTCTACCTCTCCCTCGTTCACGCTGTCTCTCTCTCTCAAAATAAATAAATGAACTAAAGAAAAAAAAAAGAAGTACTACTTTCCCCATTAATTTATGATGCTATTTCCTTCATATATTGAGTTTCCATTTGCCAAAGGGTATGTTCCTGAGCTTTTTATATAGTTTGATCATGTTCAGTACTTGCAGTGCATTTCCAAATCGAAGACTATTTTAATAAAATTCTAGAACGTTTCTACAAATTATTTCTTTAAGAAATTGATTTTCCACTATTCCCACCATTCTTGTATCCCAGAGATCCTATCATTCCGACCAGTTAAATGTTGAGGTATCTCAACTTATCCTCCACTTAACTGCTTTTTCTTGTTTGGCATCCCTTTGCCTTTCTGTGATACTCTTTGGGTGAATTTCTCAATTCTTTCTTCCAATTAATTAATCATCCTTTTGTTTCCATTTTGCAAAATTGTCATGATCCCTTTTCTGGGATTGTATCATTTTAATTGATTTTTTTTACCTGCTTGTTTTTTTTTTTAATTTTCAAGTTTTGCTTATTATTTATAATTTCTTTTTTTTAATGGAGAATATGTCTTCTTTTTCTCTTTGAGTATCTTAATTATGTCTATTTTAAAGCCTTTGTCAGACTGTTCTATAAATTTAATTTCACATAAAAGAGTTTCTGTTCTGTTCTGAATGTTGATTTTATTTGTTGGCCTCCATTCGACATATTTTCTTATATTTTTGGTATTTTGGTTTACAGTATAATTATCTATGGGCTTTGTTTTTGTTTGTTTTTCATTTATTTAATCCTCCCTGTCTAATGGTTTGCAGTTGCTTCCACCTGATCCTTCAGGATCTGGATCGAGAACTAGGCTTTGTAGTATTGATATTGAAATGGTTACATATTCAGTCATAGAGCTGGCCCACATCTTAGCATCTTAATCTAAAAAAATTTTTTTAATGTTTATTTTTGAGAGAGAGAGACAGGGAGAGAGACAGAGCATGAGTCAGGGAGGGGCATAGAGAGAGGGAGACACAGAATCAAAAGTAGGATCCAGGCTTTAAGCTGTCAGCACAGAGCCCAGTGTGGGGCTTGAACTCATGGATCACAAGATTATGACTTGAGCCAAAGTCGGACACTTACCCCACTGAGCCATCCAAGCACTCTTTGGCATCCTAATCTAAAGGTCAAGTTTATGTACACCTTCCTCCCTGGGCCTACAGTTTGCCAGGAACTATAGCCCTAGGAAGCATTCTTAAAATAATAGCTTTATTGAAATATAATTCACATACCATAAAATTCATACTCGTAAAGTGTACAATTCAGTTGTGTGTGTGTGTGTGTGTGTGTGTGTGTGTGTGTGTGTGTTTGAAAGAGAGAGCCCAAGCAGAAGAGGAGAAGAGGGAGAGAATCTCAAGCAGGCTCCACACCCAGCGTGGAGCCCAATGTGGGGTTTGAACACACGACCCTGAGATCATGACCTGAGCCGAAATCAAGAGTCAGATGCTTAACAGATTGAGCCACCCAGGCACCCTGGTAGTTTTTAGTTTAGTTATAAAGTTGTACAACCATCACCACTAATTCCAGAACATTTTTTTCAACCCAAAAAGAAACACTGTGCCCGTAGGCAGTCATTCCTCATCCCCTCCTATCTCCAGCCCCTGACAACCACTAAACTTTCTATCTCTGTAGATTTGCCTATTCTGGACATTTCATAGAAATGGAATCGTATAATATGTGGCCTCCTGCGTCTGGCTTCTTTCACTTAGTGTAGTACTTTCCAGGTTCTTCCATACTATAGTATGTGTCAATACTCGATTCCTTTTTGTGGCTCAATAGTATTGCAGTGTACAGGCAAACCACTTTTTATGTATCTAGACATCAACTGATGGATATTTGGGTTGTTTCTACTTTTTAATTTATGGATAATTCTCCTGTATTAGTCATCTTCGATGTCATAAGATAATACTGTGGACTGAGTAGTTGCAATAACAGAAATTTATGTTCTGGAGGCTGGAAGTCTGAGGTTGAGGTGACAGCATGGTCAGTCTCTAGTGAAGGCTGTCTCCGTGGCTTGCACCTTCTTGCTATGTCCTCACATGGTCTTTTCTTATAAGGACACTAATCCCATCATTAGTTACCTATCCTCCTGATCTCGTCTTAACCTAATCACCCTGAAGGCCCTGTCTCCATATACTACTAGCATATTGGGAGTTCAGTCCATAAACACGTTCAGTCCATAAAATTCTGCTCCCAGCTCTCCAAAATTTGTGTTCTTCTCACACACAAAATGCATTAATTTTACCTCAATAGTCCCCAAACCACAGCTCCTTCTAGCAAAAACTCTAAAGCCCAAAGTCTCACCTAAATATCATCAGATAGGGGTGAAATTCAAAATACTCTTCATCCTGAGGAAAAATTCTTCTCCAGCTATGAACCTATGAAACCAACTATGTGTGATACAATCATGGGACAGGCAAAAGGCAAACATTCCCATTCCAAAGGGGAGAGATAAGAAAGAAGGAAGGGGTGATGGGTCCCAAGCAAGTCTAAAACCTAGTGAGGCAAATTCCATTAGGGCTTAAGTCTTGAGAATAATCCTCTTTGACTCTGCATCACACTTTTGGACCCACTGGGGTGGTATTTCCTTCCCCTTGGCTCTCCCAGGCAGGGGTCTTGCCCCCAAGGCTCTGAGATGGAGACTACCTGGCCATTGAGGTGATGGCTTTGCTCTTTGAAACCAAAGAGGCAGTACTGATAATCTCAGAATCACCTTTGGGGCCATGCTTCCTTTTTTAATGCACATTATAGCTGAATATCTCTGTATTCGAGTCCTGTAGGATCCAAGGAGTCTGAGAGCCTTCCTTCAACTGGACAGGCGTTCTCTGTCTCCTTTGGTTCAAACTGGCAGTGTCTTTGCTAGTATAACACCATCTCTATTCCTGACTCTTGCTGAGAGAGTTGAGCTGATTGGGTCCATGAGTCATGCCCATGCTTCCTTTACCAAACGGTGGTTCAGTCACACCCTTAGAATGCTCTTCGGAACACTTTTTCTCATTTTTTGTGACACGGGTAGGCTGAGATGTTTCCAAATTTCCAAGTTCCAGTTCCTTTTTGTCTAACACCTCCTTCTTCTATTTGTCCCTCTCCTTGTGTGTTTTACTCTAAGGAGTCAGAAGAAACAAAACTGCTCCTTCCACACTTGGCTTAGACATCTCCTCAGCTAAATACCCAATCTCATCATTCACAGGTTCTACCTTCCAGAAAACACGAGAACGTAGTTTGGTCACATTCTTTGTCACCTGATAACGACTGTCTTTCCTCCAGTTTTCAATAACGTGTTCCTCATTTCCATCCAAGATCTCCACGGAATCACTTTTAATGTCCATATTTCTGTCATGCACCTCAGAACTCTGCTGACATTGCCCAGTTCCAAAACTGCTTCCCTTCCACACATTATGTATTTCTTACAGAAACACCCCAGTTTTCAGTACCAAAATGTGTCTTAGTTAGCTCAGGCCACCATAACAAAATACTATAGACTGGGAGGCTAAAGCAACAGAAATGTATTTCTCACAGTTCTAGAGACTAGAAGTCTGATGTCAGGGTGTCAGTATGGTTGGGTTATGGTAAGAACTCCCTAACTTGAAGATGGCTACCTTTTTGCGGTGTCCTCACATGGTAAAAAGGTGGGTGGCTCTCTGGTGGCTTTATTATAAGGGCCACTAATCCCATGGGGAGGCCCAATCCTCATGACTTCATCTAACCCTAATTGTATCCCAAAGGCTCCATCTCCAAATACCATCATACTCCAATAACAAATTTTGAAGTGGGGGAGCAATTCAGTTCACAGCACCCAATATAAGCCTTTCTGTATAAGCTTTTGTATGGATATATACTTTCAGATCTCTTGACTATATACCTAGGAATGGGGTACTTGGATGACAGCAGCTCCACCATTTTACATTCCTACATACAATGTATGAAAATTCCATTTCCTCCACATCTTTGATAACATTTGTTGCCATCCATTGTTTTAATTTTAATTTTTAATGTTTTTATTTATTTTTGAGAGAGAAGGAGAGAGACAGAGAGAGACAGAGAGAAACAGAGAGAGAGAGAGAGAGAGAGAGAGAGCTCGCACAGACAGCAGAAAGCCTGATGCAGGCTGAAACCCACAAACCACGAGATCATGACCTGAGCTGAAGTTGGATGCCACCCACGTGCCTCATCATCCACTGTTTTTATTAGCTCCATCCCAGTGGGTGTGAAGTGGTATCTCACTGTGGTTTTGATTTGCATTTCCCTGAGATTAATTATGTCAGGCACGTTTTCATGTGTTTCTTGGTGACTTGAGTACAGTAGTTCCCCATATCCATAGAGGATGCATTTTAAGACCCCCAGCAGATGCCTGAAACCACAGATAGTAGCAAACACTATATATACCATGATTTTTCCTATATATACATACAATGATAAGCTTTAATTTATAAATTAGGCATGGTAAGAGATTAACAACAATAATAACCAAATAGAACAATTATAGCAGCCTACTGTAATAAGAGTTATGTGAATGTGCTCTCTTTCTCTCTCTCAAAATATCTGATGGTACTGTCCTCACTCTTCTTGTGATGATGTGAGATGATGAAGTGCCTATGTGATGAGATGAAGTGAGGTGAATGACATAGGCATTGTGACACAGCATTAGGCTACTAACGACCTTCTGACAATATGTCAGAAGGAGGGTCATCTGCTTCTGGACCACAATTGACTGTAGGTAATTGAAACCTCAGAGAGTAAAGCCACGGGTAAGGCGATTCTAATGCATCTCTTCTGGAGAAGTGTCTATTCAAATCCTTTACCCATGTTTAATTGGGTTATTTGTCTTTTCATTGTTGAGTTGTATGAATTCTTTATATGATCCGCATCCAAGTTTCTTATCAGATGTATGGTTTGAAAATATTTTCCATCTGTAGTATCTGGTAGCTTTTTTGTAGGCTCTTTTCATGAACGAGTTCAGAAAGCCTCTCCAGCTCCTATCTTCAAACAGAGCAGTGATTTGAACTAGGCTATGCTACTCTCGGCCTGATGCTGTACCCGGGGGTCCAGCAAGCCCAGGACTGTGGCTTGAGTTTCTGCTGTGTCCAATCCAAGGAGATGTTTATCTTGTACTTGAGCCTCAATCTATCCTTTAGTTTTGCCTTTTGTGTTTTATCCATCATTGCTGAGTTTCTAGCAAGGAACATCATTCAACCTGTGAACTCACAGCATCAAATTGCTCTAGAAGACCTCCATCAATATTGTTTATAGTATCTTTCTTTGTGTGTACATTTTTCAAAGAAATTGTGAAGTTAGATCTATTGATATTTTATATGATTTCTTCTCTTGCTTTTATGCTTAGAAAGGTCTTTCCCATCAAAAAGGGAGAGAAACATGATCTTACAATTTCTTCTATGGTTTTCTTTTCCTCTTTATATTTAACTCTCTCATCCATCTGGAATCTACTTATTGTACAGGTAAGTATCCAAGTCAAAGATCTTCCAAATTGTTTGCTATCTCAGCACTATCCAATAATTTTAAATACCATCCCAAATACATATCAAATGTCAATGTCTACTTTGTGTCTATTTCAGAGCCTTTGATTTTAACACTATCCCATTATTTATTTAATTTTTCCATTCCTGTACCAGAGGTTGGAAGCTTATCTTTTCTGTGTGTGCCTCCTCTAATCCCAGCATAGGGCCTGTTTAATTATAAGTGTTCAACACATATTGCTGGATGAATTTATAATTGAGGGCTTGAATGGTTAAAGGACACAAGGAAAGGGTTGTAAGATGGTGAGGTATTCTTGGAATTCTTCATGACATTGAAGAAGAAACACTAGCACTGGCCTAGTGCCTAGCACATAGTAGATACTCAATAAAAGATGAAATACGTGAAAAGAATTTTTAAGTGGTGACTTCTACTTGAATTAACTTCCCCCAACTGAGTTTTCCTTCTCCACTCATGCTCCAACCTTCCTCAAAATTCCTAGCCAGACTGATCCTTCATTTTCAAAGTGTGCTCTGCTCTGTCTGCACACCTCCTTACAAAAACCCATAGATCTACGCTGAGTCAGGTGACCAGATAAAAATTCTTGAGAAAATATAAGTTATGATGATCACCTTTGTGAGTCTGGAGTCTTGGACCTTTCTCTATGATGTCAGGCCTATCATTTAAGGCTTACTGTAATCTAGTTCTCAAAGCATCGCTGGATAAAAGGAGCACTGAATTAAATTCAGAAGCCATGGTCTTCTGATCTGCCACTTTTATTAGCTCTGTGGTTGTTGGAAAGTTATATAACTTCTCTGAGTCACAGTTTTTTTTTCCACCTGTAAAAGAAGAGATAATAAGATCAACTCAGAAGGATAAAAATTAAGTTAGATAATTCAGATAAGAGTTCTTTAATAAGAAAAGTTATGTATTTGTATGGTTATAACCACCTCTATATTACTTTACCTCATTTCCAACTTGTAGCATCTGCTTTGGACAACACAGGATCTTCCCTGCCCCTTAGTGCTGGGGGTTTCTTCTCCAATCTCTCTTTCTGTAGTGCTCTCTGCCTATCTAGTTTCTACCCATCCTTAAAGGCCCAGCCTTGGCCCTGCCATGTTCCCAAATACCTCCCTCCATTTCTGCCCACCTGCATCTTCTGTGCCAGCCCACAGACTAAGGCTCAATTATTCTTTCCTTATTTTATGAGGATTGAACATCTTCAAGTGAATCTTTAATTCTGGGTATGCAGGGGCCAGGTCATTTTCTCCTGAAATACACTCCACAGCACCTTGTGTCGAGCAAGGCCCAAAGTAGAAGCCCAATATTCACTACTATGTGTAGAGTAAAGAAAGCACAGTGGTTGTAATCTCACTGAGCAAGTGTTCTTGTTCGTGTATGTCGGGTTGTGTTAGAGCACTGAATCCACAGTGGCATGTCTTCAAGAGTGGTAGGTCTTCAGGCATCTGGATCTCTCAACTGCAGTGGACATAGGAAATGGGCAAGGGGGCAGAGTCAGGGTCAGGGTCAGAAGAGCACTTTAGGCAATGGAGTTGGAAGTAGAATTAAAGAATTTTGGCTCCAGAAGGAGCATATTGTATAGGTTGCTTATTCCAACATTATCATTTTACAAGGAGGGAAGGGGCTATTTGCTTTTCCAAGGTCAACCCACAGACCCGGGGGGCCAGGACCCCTGATTCTCCATGTAGTGATACATTTTTCCAAGTCATGATTCATAACATAGAGCAGAGGAAGTAACAGGCCAGGATTGGGGATAGTCCAATAGACTGGGAGACACAGGTACAGGTGAAAGTCTCATCTTCCATCACTAGTATTGTCCTTCTGCCAAATAAACTTGCTTGGAAGCTCGAGAGGTCTCCTATTTGGGCTTGTATCAGGATCCAAAACAATGAAGCAGGTGGTTGTCTTCTCATCCCAAAGACAAAATAAGCCTTTGAGCAGCAAATGATACAAAAAGCATCCTGCCTCCCTGCATTATGTTTTTCCATTCATTTCTCATGCTTCCGTTCTTGACTTTCATTCTTCAGACAAAAGATGACAAAGAAGGCAGTGCTTAGTTCAAGAGGAATTCTGACCCCCCCCAAAAGTGTGTGGGCTGCAAAGTAATTATTCTGCAGGAGAGTGTGTGTGTTCAAGCAAATTACACCCCTTACTCCCCACATTACGGGGGGCTTGAACACCACAATGCTGACTCACACTAATGATGCTGTCAGAGGCTTTACCTGTGATTTTCCAAGCAGCAGGTTTTGGGTGGGCAGAGACAGGCCGTCTGATCAAACCACAGACCCGTCTCCTCTCACAGACACCCTTAAAGAACAAAAGGCAGCACGCAAAGGAGAGTATGAATATGTAGCCAGCTTAGGCACTTAGCATGGTGAATGCTGTTGGAGATGCGCGGAGCTCTCACCCACAGTGGATATTAGAATGGGTCAAGAGGGCAGAGTCAGGGGCAGGGGCAGCAAGACACTCTGGGTTAGAAGTAGAATCATAGAGGGTTGGCTCAGAAAGAGCAAATTTTACACGTCATTTATTCCAACTTTATGATTTTACAAAAAAGGAGACTCATGGTTAATTTTATGTATCAACTTCACTGGACTAAGGGATGCCCAGGGAGCTGGCAAAACAAGCTTTCTGGGTGTGTCTGTGAGGATGTTGTTGGCAAAGATGAGCATTTGAATTGGTAGACTGAGGAAAGCAGATCACCAATGCAGGTGGGCATCGTCCAATCCACTGAGAGCCTGAATAGAACAAAAAGAGGAAGGGCAAATTTGTTCTCATTGCATGAGCTGGGTCATCCTTCTACCCTCAGACACCAGCATTCCTTCAGACTCAGACTCAGTTACACCACTGGCTTTCCTGTGTCTCCGGATTGCAGATGACACATATTGTGGGGACTTCTCAGCCTCCGTAATGACATGAGCCAATTCTTATGATTTTATACACACACACACACACACGCACACAGAGACCCGTATCCTATTGGTACAGTTTCTCTGGAGAACCCTAAATGATATAGAATTCAAGACCTGCAGTGGCTACTTGTCTTTCCAATGTCAACCAACAGAGCCAAGCCCCAGACCCCCTGACTCACCATGCAGTATTCTTCCCTCTACAGTGAGTTCTGCTCCTTATGTATGTTTCCAAGGTCAGGTTACCTTTAAAGAATGAGGGCAGAAGGATTTTGATGCTACTCACTACTTTGGGTGGCTATTGTGAACGTCCTGCCTTTGGGAAGCTCTTCCCAGGGTCGGGAACAGAATTTGGGAAGAAAAGCCTGGCAGGTGAGAATGATATTTCAGGAGCCCATAGGAGTCTCAGGGAGAAGCAGCTACAGAATCCACATCCCAAATGATTTTAGTGGGTGTTTACGTGATACCAGAAAGGACAAATCAAAGCCTTTGCTCATTATTAGTTCACACATAGGGCCAGTGTGGTGTCCACCCTGGAAAATGTGGGAAGATACAGCCATTTGGATGCTACAGAGACTATGGTTTCCTTAGAATGCCTTGTCTCCATAGTCAGGTGCCCTGCCACCAAATCCACAAAACTTGCCTTGTTACTTTTCTGATCTGGGTTTTAGTATCTTTAGTTGCAAAGCCAGATTCATGTGACCTGGAAAATAAATATTATCTCTAGGCCACATGGTAATCCAGCACAGTGCTTGGCAAAATACTCAGCTCAGTAAATGAGGCTTATTTATCTATTACTTTTGCAATTATTTGGACAGGATATTGGGTAGAAATACCAATCCCTTACCAGATATATGGTTGGAAAATATTTTCTTTCATTCTGTAGGTTGCCTTTTCAATCAGTTGATTGTTTTCTTTGCCGTACAGAAGGTTTTTAGTTTCATGCAATCCTACTTGTCTATTTTTGCTTTTGTTGCCTGTGTTTTTGGTGTCATTGTCCAAAAATCATTGCCAAGTCCAAAGTCAGGATGCTTTTTCCTGTTTTATTCTAGTAGAGTTACTGTTTCAGAGTTTATGTTTAAGACTTAAATCCATTTCAAGTTGATTTTTGCATGTCATGTGAGATGAGACTAATTTCATTCTTCTGAATGTAGATGTTCAGTTTCCCCAATACCAAATAAGACTTGTTTTCTTGCTCTTACTGATTTCTAGCTTCATCCTATTTTAGGCAGAAAAGATATTTGGACTGATTCTTCTTGAATTTGTTTAGACTCGTCTTGTGAATGAATGACCTTTAATGACATTTAAAGAAAAGACTATCTTTTCCCTATTGTATGTTCATGGTACCTTTATTGAAGATAGGTTGGCTGTAGATGTGTGGATTTATTTCTGGTCTTTCTTTTTTTTGTTCCATTGGTCTATTACATCTGTTTTTAATGCTAATACCTTGCTGTTTGGATAACTGTAGCCTTGCAATATATTTGGAAATCAGGAAGTGTGATGCCTCCAGCTTTGTTGTTACACAAGATTGCTTTGGCTATTTGAGGTCTTCTGTGGCTCTATATGAATTTTAGGGAAATACGAATTTCTGTAAAGAATGTCATTGGGATTTAATAGGAATTTGTAAATCTCCTTGGGTAGTATGAACATTTTAACAATATTAACTCTTCCATTCCATGAACATGGAATGTCTTTCAATTTATCTATGTCTTCTTTAATTTCCTTTATTGATGTTTTAGAATTTTTACTGTACATGTCTTTCACCTCCCTGGCTAAGCTTATTCCTAGGTATTTTATTCTTCTTGTTGCTATTGTGAATGGATTTTTCTTCTTGATTTCCCTTTCATATAGCTGCTTGTTGGTATTTAGAAACCCAACTAATTTTTGTGTGTTGATTTTGTATTCTGCAACTTTACTAAGTGTATTTATTCTAACAGATGCTGTTGTTGTTGTTATTTTGTTGCATTGTGGAGTCTTTAGGGTTTTCTACACATATGATCACATCATCTGCAAACATAATTTTACTTTATCCTTTTTGATTGAGATGTCTTTTATTCTTCTTCTTGTACCATTGCTCAGGTTAGGACTTCTAGTACTATGTTGAACAGAAGTGGTGATAGGGGACATCTTTGCCTTTAACTGGATTGTAGAGGAAAAGCTTTCAATTTTTTCTGTATTGATTATGATATTAGGAGTGGGCTTTTCATATATGGCCTTTATTGTGTTGAGGTAAGTTCTTTCTATAGCTATTCTGTGGAGAAATTTTTATCATGAATCGATGTTGAACTTTTTCAAATGCTTCCTCTGCATCTACTGAGATGATCATGTGGTTTTCTCTTTCTTTTTTTTTAAAAATTTTTAACATTTATTTATTTTTGAGAGACAGAGAGACAGAACGTGAGCAGGGGAAGGGCAGAGAGAGAGGGAGACACAGAATCCAAAGCAGGCTCCAGGCTCTGAGCTGTTAGCACAGAGCCCGACATGGGGCTTGAACTCACAAATCACGAGATCATGACCTGAGCCAGTCGGCCGCTTAACCGACTGAGCCACCCAGGCGCCCCTGTTTTTTCTCTTTCATTGTGTTGTTGTAGTGTATCACATTGATTTATTTGCATATATTGAACCATCCTTGCCTCCCAAGGATAAACCCCACTTGGTCATGGGGTATAATGCTTTTAATGTGCTGTTCAATTTGGTTTATTCATAAAGATTTTGGCCTGTAGTTTTCTTTTCTTGTAGTGTCTTTGTCTGGTTTTAGGATCAGAGTAATGCTAGCCTTTTAAAGATTTTGGAAGTGTTCCTCCCTCTTCTATTTTCTGGAAAAGTTTTAGAAGGATGGGTATTCATTCTTTGGATGTTTGGTGGAATTCACTCAAGAAGCCATTTATTATTTCTTTTCTTCTGCTAATGTTGGGCTTAGATTTTTTTCTTTTTCTAGTTCTTTGAAGTGTAAAATTAGATCATTTATTCGAGCTCTTTCTTTTTTCTTAATGTTGGAACTTATTAACATAAACTTCCCTCTTAGAACTAACTGCTTTTGCTAACTCCCATAGGTTTTGGTATGTTGCATTTTCGTTTTAATTTGTCTCAAGATATTTTAAATTCCCTTTTGATTTCCTCTTTGACACAATGCTTTTTCAAGAGTATGTTGTTTAGTTTCCACATATTTGTCAATTTTCTTGATTTCTCACTGTTACTGATTTCTAGCTTCATTCCATTTTCATCACAAAAGATACTTGGAATGATTCTTCTTAAGTTTATTAAGACATGTTTTGTCACCTAACATGTGATTTACCCTGGAAAATGTTCCATGTGTACTTGAGAATACATATTCTTGTGCTATTGGGTAGAAAGTTTTATATATGTCTGTTAGACCCATTTGGTCTACAGCGTTGTCCACTTCAACTGTTTCCTTATTGATCTTCTGTCTGGATGATCTATCCATTAGAGAGTGGGGTATTGATATCTTCTCCAAATATTGTATTGCTGTCTATTCTCTCCCGCAGATATGTCAATGTTGACTTTATATATTTAGGTGCTTTGATGCTGGTTGGATATATATATTTGTAATTTCATATCTTCTTGTTGAATTGACTCTTTTATAAATATATAATGACCTTCTTTGTCTCTGTGACAGTTTTTGACTTAAAGTCTATTTTGTCTGATATAAATATAGCCATCCTTACTCCCTTTTGGTTACCATTTACATGGAATATATTTTCTATCCCTTCACCTTCAAGCCTATGTGTTTTCTTAAAGTAAAAGTGAGTCTCCTGTAGGCAGCATATAATTGGATCTAGTTTTTAAAAAAATTTTTTTAATGTTCACTGGTTTTTGAGAGAGAGAGAGAGAGAGAGAGAGAGAGAAACAGAGCTTGGATGGAGTAGGGGAAAAGAGAGAGGGAGACACAGAATCCAAAGCAGGCTCCAGGCTCTGGGCTGTCAGCACAGAGCCTGGTGTGGAACTCGAACTCAGAACCATGAGATCATGACCTGGGCCAAAGTCAGATGCTTAACTGACTGAGCCACCCAGGCACCCCTAGTTTTTTGTTTGTTTGTTTGTTTGTTTATCCATTCAGTCACTCTATACCCTTTGATTGTAAAATCTAATCTATTTTGTATTGAAAGTAATTTATTCATATGTAAGTACTTATTTCCATTGTGTTGTTCTTCTGAATGTTTTTATAGTTCTTTTGTTCCTTTCTTCTTCTGTTGCTGTCCTCCTTTGTGAGGATTTGCTGTAACAGTATGCTTCTTTTTCTTTACCATTGTGTACTTACTAGAGATTTTTTTCTTGTGGTGACCATCAGGCTTACATAAAACATTTAATAGTCTATTTTAGTCACACACAAAAATTCTACACTTTTACTTCTACTCCCAAAATTTTATGTTATTGATGCCACAATTTACATCTTTTTACATTGCATACCCATGAACAGATCATTGCATATATTTTTAATACTTTCATCTTTTAACTTTTATACAAAAGTTATAAGAGATTTCTATCCCACCATTACAGAATTAGAGTATTCTGAATTTGACTATATACTTACCTTTACTGGTGAGCTTTATACTTTCATATGTTTCATGTTACTAATTAGCATCTTTGTTTTGACTTGAAGAACTCCTGTTAGCATTTGTTTGTGAGGTGGATCTGGTGCTGATGAACTCCCTCAAATTTTCGTCCTCTGAGAAATTTTTTTATCTCTCTGTCATTTCTGAAGGATAGTTTGGGTGGGTACAGAATTTGGGGTTGGGAGTTTTATCTTTCAGCTCTTGAATATATCATCCCACTCTCTTTTGGCAGCAAGGTTTCTCCTGAGAAATTACCGATGGACATATGGGTGTTGTTTTGTATGTGACAAGTCGTTTCTCTTTTACTGCTTTCAAAATTCTCTATGTCTTTGACTTAAAAAAATTTTTTTAATGTTTATTTATTTTTGAGAGAGAGAGAGAGAGAGACAGAATGCAAGTGGGGAAGGGGCAGAGAGAGAGGGAGACACAGAATCTGAAGCAGGCTCCAGGCCCTGAGCTGTCAGCACAGAGCCCAACATGGGGCTTGAACTCATGGACTGCGAGATCATGATCTGAGCCAAAGTCAGTCACTTAACCAACTGAACCACCCAGGCGCCCCCTATGTCTTTGACTTTTGATAATTTAATTATAATGTGTATCAGGATAATCTTCTTTGGGTTGATACTGTTTTATTCTTTTTTCTCTTTTCTCTTCTGACTGGATAATTTCAAATGATCTGTCTTTGAATTCACTGATTTTTTTTCTTCTACTTTTTTCACCGATTATTTCTTCTGTTGAAGCTCTCTATTGCATTTTTTCATTGCATTCGTTGCATTCTTCAGCTCCATCATTTCTTTTTGGTTCTTTTTTATGTTTTTATCTCTTTGATGAACTTCTCATTTCGTTCATGTATTTTCCTAATTTTGAGTTGTCTGTATATTCTTGGAGTTTGCTGATCTTTCTTAAAGCAATTATCTTAAATTCTTTGTTAGGCAAATCGTAGATCTCTATTTCTTTGGGGTCAGTTACCAGAGCTTTATTAATTTCCTTAGGTAGTGTCATGTTTGCTTGATTTTTTCATTATTTACATAGGCTTACATTGATGTCTATGATGCTCCTTCATTTGAAGGAGCAAACACATCTTTCTAGATCAGTTTTAGCAGGTAAAGACCTTCTTCTGCTCGGACTGCCTCTGCAATCCCAGTTGAGTGGGCTGGAGCTGAGTCACAGGGCTGATTCAAGATCTGCAGTTAACACCAAGTGTGCCAAGCCTCTTACGAGGGGCATGGGTAGGTTTCGCTCCTCTCAGGTCCCTTGGCACCTGGGGCTGGTTTCAAAACAATGGGCAAGGGAGGCTAGAGCTGAGTTCACAAGGGGATGGCACTGCTTTCAGCGTGCAATGGACCACACTCAACAAGTCTGCCACTAGGAAGTGGGCATGCCTTCTCACCTCAGCTCTCTTTGGCCTTGGGCTTCACTAGGGTCTTGCAACCTTCTATCTGGTTTCCAAAGCTCCCACAAAGGCACGTTTATCCATGAATGGCTGCCAGATTATTATTTGTGTTGGGGGGTGAGAGCTGGGGACCTCCTATTCTGCCATTTTGCTAATGTAACCCTTCTCCCTTGGCATCATATGTTAGAGCTTTGTCCATTTTGTGGCATGTGTCAGTACTTTGTTCCTTTTAATGGTGGCTGGATTACATTTAATGACCATATTATCTTACCCTATGAACCTAATTAGCCACCTCCACTCATGGATATTTGAATATATCTTTTGCTAACATATTAAATGATTCATCTAGCAACTGGTGAATGCATGTACAGATGATTTTGTGGGTTTTTAAGACCATTTTTTGTTAAACATGGATGCTACTTATTTAATTAATAAGGAACAATTAAATTAACTTTTTGTTTACCAAAGCGACTCATTTTCACCTGGCCATTTCAGCCAAATTACCGAACTGGGCGCCCTACGCAGACACACAGAAAACATCCTAGAAAAGGAAAAAAAAATTTACAAGGAGAAAGGGAAATGAACCCAGTAGAGATCCTAATATGCCTTTCTTCCTAGCCACAGGGGAAAGCACTTTATATCTTCTCAAACATAATTACCTTCCTGGTGTTTAATGAATACAACTTTAATTCATGCCGTCCAATTTAAATCGGCTAAAATTCAAGACATGGGGGGGATCTTCCTTCTTGCATTTGTCGGTCGGGTATATAAGAGTAAAGCTTTAAATGTCTAGAGATTATTGATTTGGTTGTTTACTTGGAAAAGTCCAGTGGGGTGTCCTTTGAAGCAATTACCTAAAGTATCTCAACATGTTGGGCAAATAGAAAAAGAAACCCCCAGAGAAGAAGCCCTGCCCGGTGGAACTAGCAGCCTGGAGAAGCTGAAGTTACATATCCCGAAGAGACCAGAGGTTTTCAAGTCTTCGGCAGATTCCGGGGGCACCTGGGGAGATTATTAAAAATACAGATGCCCCATCCAGTTGGCTGAGTCTGAATCTATGGCAAGGGGCCCCAGTATCTCTATGTTGTAACAAGTTCCGCAGATGATTTGGATCTATACCAAAACTTGAGGACGTTGGACCCAGCTATTGGAAAATGCTGTATTGTTTCACTCTCGCAGGGGAAGAGCCTTTCCCAGATGGCCCCTCTGATCACACTGAGGAATGCTATGGGAAACTGACAAAAACTCTCTCTTGCATTGCTACAGACACAATGCTGAAACTCTCGCTTTGTCCTTTCTATGATGTTCCATATGAAAAAAAAATTTTTTTTAGCCCCATGGGACTAGACCATTTTGGTTGATCCTGAAGAATTAATATAATTTGAGGGGGGATCAAGAACAATAAATATTTGTAATAAATCATATTCTGATTTTATTTAGGTGAGCGGGACACCCACCCACTCTCCCCAGTTGTAATAGCTTTTTTTTTTTTTTGCCTTATTGAATCATATATATCTGTGGGGTTTCTACCAGACTTATCCTCTATTAGGTCTATACTTTCTTGTGCCGTGATTTACAACCTTGTCTCCATTTATCATATTGTTTATATTCTTGTAAGCTACCTCAGGGCCTTTGTAGACTGAGGGATGGTGTGTGAGTGTGAGTGGGCGTAAGTTTATTTGTTCATTTGTTTATCTACCTATTTAAATGTCTCAAGGGCTGACTGTCTCTCGCAGTCAGCAGTAGCATGGTATCTGGCTGTGTCTCATTCCCTTTAGCATTTTCCCCAAAGAAGGAGCTGAGGATGCTACTAAATGAGAGGATGGGGCCATTTATGAAAGGCGACATGGAGAATGCTGAGATTAAAAGGGATGGTTTTGAGAGCTTCACAATGGAGCAAATCTAGATGTTATTTCCTCCAACAGAGCTTTCCCTCCCCCGATTGTTGCCTCTGCCCCTGGGGTTTGATGAGCTTTGCTGACTGAAGGGACTGCAGCGTCCCTCCCTCTCTCAGCCAGTTTGTTGAGTCCCAGCCTCTGGAGCACAAACAGTTCTCTTGACCTTGGCCAGGTGCCTGACGACTTCTCGCAGAAGCAGCAGGCCAGAACGTGTGGATGGAACAGGATAAATCCCTCTCCACTCCTGGGAAAACAGCTCCTAGTTTACATGCTGGTGACTGTGGCTTAGCAGTGTCATATCTTCAAAAGGCAAGGATAAGATGCCTTTAATAGAAGAAGAGATTTGTTCTACCACTCACGCCTCTAATCCGCTCTGGTGGAATTGTCTCCCAAAGTGGGCACATCTGAAACAGGGGCTCACATCTCAAGACTTTGAGCTGAGGCCCCAGAGAAGTGATTACTCAGCCTGCAGAAGTGTAGACTGCTAATGGCCTTCCCACATTGCACGGATCACAGGATGTCCACAGAACCCAGTTGTCCACAAAAGTCTTGCAAAGGGTCCTCTCGCTGTTCTCTAAATTGAGTCCCCTGAAACGCATCACACGCAGACAGAAAAAGCTCGAAATAATGAGATCACTTTATTTCTGTACCCTGACCCGGCAACACTGCTTTGTGTTCAGAATTTGGCTACGGTCGTCTTTACTTTCAGAAACGAATCAACAATTCAACACTGTTTGCTTCCCATCGGTGTCTCGCTGGCCGTAGCCATCCTTTCTCTCATTTTGATGGGAAAATTGTTATCCTAGGGAAGCAAATGGGGGCAGGAGGGTTAAGTGGTCCGCAGCGCCTCTGGCTGCAGGCTGTGAACAGAAAGGACAGGAAGACCACAACTCTAAAGAGATATCACAAATTCATGGGTCACTTATGGTTTCACGTAGCATCTGTGGGTTGATTTATCTCCGTGAAAAAAAATTTCCTCCATTGGCAGCTAAGGGGCTCTAAGACCAAGCCTATAGTTTGCACCAGAAGGTAATGGATCAGGGTCCCTTTGACACGCCAAGACTCACATCCTGTCGTATTCTTTAGTGACCAACTTGTAACAGATGATGAGTTGTCCAGCCAAAGAGCAGAACATTGGGAAAGATGTCGGTCAGGTAGGCACACTCCAGACCCAAGGAAGCCCAACTACATCAGTCAAGCCTGGCATCCTCTGAAATGCAGGCATTAGCATATTCCCCCACCCCCCTCCTACATTCTTCCAGTTCAGTTCATTTTACCAGATACCTAACAGAGTTAGCGTTTTCAAATAATCTGGGTTTTTTTTTAATACGGTAATGTGTTTGTTTTTGCTCGTAAATGATTTGACTTCATAGCACATCAAATAAATGGGGGAAATCTCCGCGTTATTCTCGTATTAGACGCTGCTATCTCCAACTATCTATTTTGGTACTGGCAATTTTTCCCCTTTCTCTCTCATTTGGGGAAGATGAAAGCTGCGAAGCCGTTTATCTCCCCTAAATTAGCCATGTGACAATTCTGAGCTATTAATAACCACTCCCCACAGCATTAATGTTTCTGTCTGAGAGGGGTCAAGCGGTGAGCACCACGGAGGGAGAGCGGCCTAGATAGATGTGAGCTACGCAGCAGAAATGCAGCCCGAGTCGGCACAGACCAAGTGGGCAGAGAACAGATGTAACCCAGATGCCCCCTGGCCGCTGCCAAATTGAAGGTACGGGAGGGGTCACCAAAGCCCTCCTCCCGAGGGCCATGAGGCACGGAGCCCCTCCAGCTTGACGGTGAGTCAAGCCCTGGGCAGCTGTTGGCACCCGCACCCCACCACTTGCTTCCGGTGCTATTGATGCCTCCTCTGCCCCTGACTGCTGACCTCTGTTGTCCAGGAGCCGACCTCTCAGGCCATGGTCACTTCTGCCACTCAGGACCTACAGGGCATGGCCGCTTTGTCCCAAGTCTTGATGGAACGGTTGTTTGCTTAATTTTCCTACAGCAAGTATTCATATTTCTTAGGTAGGTGTTAGGGGTCTCACCAGGATCTCTGGTTGCTGTATCCCCCCTGCCTCTCTTTACCGCTTCCAGAAGCTTCTGTCACCGTAGCAGGATCGAAGTGCGAAGCCCTGCTACCTGTCTTGGGATAAACATGACAGCTATCTGGACAGAGAGAGGAGCCCACCCTGCTACCAGATGGCCCCGGCTCCCATCCTGGTTCCCTCGCTGCCTCAATCACTTCCTCTGTTCTTGCGTCAGCGCCCCCCCCACCCCTTGTAAAATGTGGATTATAATCCATGCGCCTTCAAAACACTGTTGTGGCATGAAGTAAAGGGAATCTATAATCCTTGCCTAGCAAAAAAAAAAAAAAAGTTTGTTATTATAAAAACAATGACAACTAAGAGCGAGTTCAGTCTTCCAGAAAACTGGAAATCCTTCCAAAGTCCTTCTGAATTTGTGGAAATCCCCGCAGAAGGAGAAGCGAGAGAAGATTCAGCTCCAGGGAGAGCACTTCTCTGAAGTGAAGCCAGGCCTCCTAACAAAGACTGAATAATCCAAGATACCCTGGGGGCTCACAAGTCCCTGTTAGGCATGAAGTAGCTCCCCAGAATCACCTCTTCAGCCTCCCGAGATGCTCCGGAGAAAGACATTAACAATTGCCTTCTGGGTTGAAATATAAAATACTTAAAATGTCAGACTGGGCTGATCAGAGAAGTAGCAATTGAAACACCTGCTGTTTATGTAATGGACGGGGGTTCATAAAGGACAGCATCCGCGTGCGCTGATCATAAAACATTATGTAGCGACAGAGAGCTGCATTGAACTTGCCGTGTCAGAGCTTCCGCTCAGGCAGTGAAGGGCTCTCCTTGGGAGTTAATAAAAGCATAATGATCAGGCATCAGGGTTTCTTAATTTCCTTCTGTAGTTGAGACACTTACTGCTGACGATGTCCTCCAAATCCTTAAATCCAGCCCTCCATTTCTAGTAGAGTGATAATTGTCATTCTTTCTGGCAGTCGAACAGCTGAACCCTCTTGATACAGGCCAACTTTAGTATGGAAGCTAAAAGCGCAAGACCATGGGGCACCTGGGTGACGCAGTCGGTTAAGCGTCCGACTTGGGCTCAGGTCATGATCTCACAGTTTGTGAGGCCGAGTCCTGCCTCAGGCTCTGTGCTAACAGCTCGGAGCCTGGAGCCTGCTTCGGATTCTGTGTCTCCCTCTCTCTGCCCTGCTCTCTCTCTCTCTCTCTCTCAAAAATAAATAAACATTTTTTTTAAAAAACTCAGAAAAGTGCAAGACCTTAATTTTCCAGGCTCCCTTGCAGCTAGGCCTGGACCCAGGGCCTGGCTAAGCTGACCACATGCCCCTGCCTAGACTCCAAGCCGGAAGTGAGAGGTTCCGACAAGCAGAGACCCCCATGGGGTTATTTTGCAGATGGTGAGGCATCTTACATCCTGAGTCCAGAGTCAGAGGATGATTCTGGGCCCCCAGTGGTGGGGTAGGAAAAGCATCACATGGTGACAGCTGTGTCTCCAACGAGCCATTGCAGGGCGCAACCTTGAGCACGGCTCCTGTTTACAGGAACCCTCAAACGTGTGGTTCTCAGCCTTTTCCAGGGCTTCCGTGAGTCCTCATTATGTAGGTGAGGCTCTACCTCTTGTTAGCCTATACTGCCATCCCTTCATCTGGCTACGCCTGCTCACATTCTTCCAGGTAGGGCCCCAGCCTCACCTCCTCCGTGAAGCCCTCTTGACATATCCCTCTTTCCACCAGATTATTCAGACTTCTCAACATCAGGGGCTTGGTCTAATCTATTCTTGTATCACAAGTGCCCAGAACAGTAGACATTCAATAAATACATCCGTATTATATTCTTAATTGCTGCTGTAACAAATTACCACAAGCTTGGTAACTTAAAACAATACAGATGTCTACTCTCACCAGTTCTGGAAGCCTGAGGTCTGCAGTCAGTTTCTCTGGGCAGTCACGATGTTGGCAGGGCCGTGCTCTCTCCGCAGGCTCAGAGGGAGAGTCTGTTCCTGGCCTCTCCTGTGACTGCGTCTCTCGGCTCTCTATCTCTGGGCCCTATTGTCTTCTTCTCTGCTGTCTGTGATCTCTCTCTGCCTGTCCCTTTTAAGGGCACTTGTGACGGCATTTAGCGCCCACCTAGATAATCCAGGATAATCACCCCATCTCAAGGTCCTTAAGTTAATCACATCCGCAAAATCTTCATCATATTAAGTAACATCCGCAGGTTCTGGTGACCAGGATATGGACACCTTGGGAGCCATTTTTGGCCTACCTACATCCTAAGTCATGTACTGCATACATTTCTGTGAAAGTAAAGCACTGGCTCTCCTGTTCTATGATGCTGTCCTTAAAGTTGCTCCCAGGGGGCCATGTTCTGTGTGACTTCACAAACTACACCCCCCTGGGCAGCCTGCCTCGTGCACAAATCCACCTGGTGGCCAGAAGTCCTCGTGAAGTCCATTCAAGCCATTGTGATGGCCTTCTTCCCGGTCCTACTGCAGAATATATGACCTTGAACAAAACTCGGAGAAGCAGAATAGTTCTGTGCTCATGTCAGGAGACCTGGTATCCAGCCTCTTCCTCATGTGGCACCGTGGGCGAGAATTCCACCTCTCTGTGCCTCGGTTTCCTCTTTCACACCAGAAGGGCAGACTAAAACTATCCCCGGTTCATCCATGCTCTCTCCCCAAATTTTCCCACCCTCTTCCCTCTTGTCACAAAAGAACACTTACCATGTGATTCCATTCACACGGCTCCTTAACAGAGAACCTTAAACTGTGTTGTTCAAGAATGTTTACCAACAGGGTGCCTGGGTGGCTCAGTCAGTTGAGCATCCAACTCTTGATTTCAGCTCAGATCATGATCTCACAGTCGTGGCATCGAGCCCCCCATTGGGCTCTGCACTGGGCATGGAGCCTGTTTGGGATTCTCTCTCTCCCTCTCCCTCTGCTCCTCCTCCACTTGCACTCTTGCTCTCTCTCTCTCTCTCTCAAAAAAAGGAATGTTTCCATAGGCGGTAAAACTATAAAGGAACCTAGGAGATTATGCTCACAAAAGCATGATCAGCACAAAAGTCTGGTGAGGCAGGAAGGAAGATTTGGGGGTACTGGAGATTGTCTATTTCTTGACCAGGGTGGTGGTTACACGGGCATTTGCTTCATAATTATTTGCCAGTTGGTACATACATTCTTTATTCGCTTTTATTTACCTTTCTGTTTCGGAAAATTTCAGACATTTCCAAAAGTAGAGACAATTGTATAATAAACCCCAGCCTCAACAATGACCACATTTTGCTCTTTTTGTTTCACAAATGCGTGCCTCCCAATTTGGGGGAGCGTGAGACATTTTCGAGCCAGTTCCACATGTTGGTTTCATCCACAAATGCTTCCCTATGTACATTTTATGCACATATATGCATATATTTTCTATTCTATAGATATATGTGTAATATACTAAGTAGGTAAATTTAATCACAATAAAAATGCTGAAAATAATAGGGAGGGAGGAATCTGGCGTGGAAGGCAGAAATCTTATGCAGGGAAAGGGCTTTGTGTGTGTGCATGCACGCACGTGCCCATGAAGGTATGTGTGTGCATGTGTGTGCATGCATGTGCGCATGAACGTGTGTGTGCGTGCGTGTGCATGCATGTGCGCATGTGTGTGCGTGCGTGTGTATGCATGCATGTGCATGTGTGTGTGTGCGTATCTGTGTGTTTAGGCCACGTGCCCACAGCATACGTCTGCTTTGAGGTGGAGGATATCTATGTCAGTGGCTTAGCTTGGGGTCATGGCCTTGGCTCTCAGTGACGGAGCGGGGCACTTAAATGAGCACAGTCAACTCCAAGAACCGAGAAGTACCGCCAGCCTTCTTCTTGCAGGGGGCCTTACAGGGCTGGGACAAATCGGGTGCGAGCTCCATGGTTGTTTTCATTTCTAGACAGACCAGCACCTAGCGCGGCGAGCTGCCCTAAGTATTGTTCAATGAACAGAAAAGGACGACTCTGAAGAAGCCCACGGGTTGGAGGCAGCTCCGATATATTTTTTCATGACTTTAAGCAAACTTCCTTGCCCTTGGGAAGCAAGAGGGAGCAGGTCGTGAGCTCCTTCATGGAATAGTGGCAACCCCACGCTGCTAGTGGGAAGGAAGCATCTGGTCTTCAACAGAAGTGAGTGGGGGACACTGAGGCAAATGTCTGTGCCCCCCTCAGGGGTCCCAAATCTGTGCTGGAGACAGACCCCTTCAGTCAGGTCTAGAGCGAGTACAAGCTGTAAGCGCCCAGGTCCTGTCCAGTAGGAGCAGGACTGGAGGTATGCAGAACAGGTCTCAGACTCCAGCCTGGGGTCTAAGTCCCGGTGTCACCAGGCTCTCTCCACGGGTGTCTGAGCTCCTGGGCACCATGCAAAGAGGCCGATGGAAGAGGCCAACATTGGATCTCACAAGCTTCTTGGGTCAAAACCTGCACATTCCTCAGGTGTACTTAAGTCCTCCTTTTCCAGAAGCTTCTAGCGCTCAGTGAGCCCTCCATCCCCTCCTGCTCCTACCTCAGTGCCTTTTCTGGCTCTGGTTCTTCCACCTGCTGGGAATGCTTTTCCCCCTAGATTTTCATGTGGCTTGCTCCCTCGAGTTCTTTAACTTACTGTTCAAATATCTCCTTGCTAGAGAGAGCTTTCATGACTGCCCTATACAAACAAGATAGCAACCCCACGCCGACCCTAGCCCTTCTAGCTTGTGGACTCTGCTTGTATTTCTCCAGACAGTTTGTCTGTTTCCTTCTGAGTCATGTTTCCAGGGCCCGCAGCAGTTGCTTGACATGGACCGGGGGCTCGATTCTTGTTTGTCAAATGAATGAATGATTCACATTCCTTGTCTGGTCTGTGTGTGTCACTCAACACTATCTTTCACATCTTGTCTTCCCAGCTGGACTCCTTGAGGACACAGACAGGGTCTGTTTCTGTATTAATCATCTCCTGCTCACCTGACTTGTGAGGGACGGATTCCTCCCTAGGACTACAGATATGGCCAAAAGCACAAAATCCAACACTGGACAGATGAGGTCAACGGCCATTTGTCGATCCCATATACTCATGGCCTGGGGAAAGAGGGGGGATTGTACTCCATTCAGGACCACACAGGAGCCCTGCTCAGGAACAGTGTGATCAAGGAGGAGCTGTGAGATGCAGGTTTGGTTGTACCAAGGGGTTGTACCAAGATAACCCCTGGTTCCCTGAGGAAGATGTGATTGGCTTGCTTGAGTAATTGCATGAGCTGGAGGGAGCTGGAACCTCAGGAAGGGATAAGCAGGAACCGTGCCTGATCCCCTTGATGAGAAGGGTCGCTTGGCTGGGGGACCTTATCCATGGGAGCAGAGAAGGGGGAGCTCATCTGGGGAGGCCCCCTTGTGGTGAGCCATTCCAGGCCCTCCTGGTTTCCCCAGATGTCAAGGCGGCTCAGAATATTGGGCCTTAATTTTAGTTCTAAACCATAATTCCTCTCTAGTGCGTGTGCTCGAACCGGATTCAATGACCAGTCTTCGGGATCCTGGTGTGTCTCTCTACTAGCCCTGTTTGTGCACCCCTCCCTCTCCTGCTTTGTCTCGGTGCCTATGCTCTGTTAGTTGCTGGCCATTTAATCCTACCTCGTTGGAGACTAGCTCAATTGATCTCTATTCCTGAACCTTCTTTCTACCTCGCCCGGCCCAGTCTCCTGGCCACGGTTCTAGCTTCTTCTGTCTGATGACGTGGCATTTCTCCATAACTTGTGGCTGGCCCAGAATCCACCTCTCCTCTTCGCTTCCCCCCTCCCCCGTCGGCCGAGTGGCAGCTCCCTACACCCTCCCCAGCAGGGCCATCCTGCTCCCCTGGCCAGCTTTAGAGGGGCACATTTCTGCAGAGCTCCTGGAGACAGCATTCCATTTCCTTGGTGGTATCACTGTGTCCACCCACATGCGCTGACTCGATTGTTTTTCCTTCCGCTGTGAGTCAAAACCCAAGGCTTTTGTCTCCGTCCACTTAAGGCTTTGCTATGAGTCTTGTCGCCACGTTGTGCCTCCGTGTCCAGAGCTGCAAAATGGGATTGTTGTAAGAATAAAACATGGCGCTGCGTGTCAGGTGTTTAGGGACAGCAGGTGGTGCGTGCCCAGAACACAGCGGGCGGTGGGGGACTGGCAGCTGAGGGTGTTAATACTGCATGTGTTTTCTCTTTCTGAGGAAGAACCCAGCCACAGAGAAGTAAGGCCGGCAGACAGAGTTCTCAGGCTCGGCTGTCTTTGTCTAGAATCGGAGCTGCCCTGAAGCCCGTTGTCACCCAGAGCATCAGGCCTCTGTCTGTTCAACCCCCTGCAGACACACGGAGACTTTGATGGGCACAAGGGCCACCGATGTGGTCCGGAGGCCACTCTGCCCCCAACAGCCATCCACTGGATCCCTTGGAAGGCCTGCCCGCATCTCTCAACCAGAACTTGGACCTCTGACTTACCTCCTTGGACTTCAGGTGTTTATCTGTGACATGGGGAAGATAGTGGAGATGCATTTGGCTTCTAGGTCTGCTGACGTCCTAGGAATCATGCTCAGGGACACCTAATGCTCTCAGCCACGGCCTCAGCCTGCCCTTGGATTTCAGTGTTGATGCAACGTGATGGTAGGGATCTTAGGACATTTTTCTCTAAATACTTTTAATCTGTGATCATCTTAACACAGGGAGGGTTTTCAAAACAGGGTAAACACTAGCATGTTCAACTGACAAATTTTTAAGATTTTTTTTTTTTTAAATCAAAATTTTCGAGAGACAAAGAGGTTGAAACTAAAAACACCTGAACAAAACCCTTTGGACAAAGAGGCTCAACCCCATGGCGACTGTTGGGAGCTTCCCCATCCTGCCTAAAGGGAGGGAAGAGGTCTTAGGGGACAGAAAGTGCAGCGGCGGGACACTGCTGGGGTTGCTGCCCCCCCTCCCCCGCTCCCAGCTGTGGAGCCCCACCCGCTGGCGAGAGGCCCACACCCAGGTCCCTTGAAAGCAGGGGCTTCTACCAGAGGGACAGTCGCCAGGCCCAGCTCAGCCTTCTCAGGATCCAGCCTGTCCCCTCTCCAGCTTGTCTCTCCCCTTGGCTCCTCTGACTTGGATCAGGGCTCACCATCAGCCCTATTTAGTCCCAGGAGAACCCCTACTTCACCAGGAGCAAGAGACAAGAGCCCAGCAGGAGACAGACGGGTCCTGGTGGCTGCTCA
This sequence comes from Cryptoprocta ferox, assembly GCA_028646485.1. Classification (NCBI taxonomy): domain Eukaryota; kingdom Metazoa; phylum Chordata; class Mammalia; order Carnivora; family Eupleridae; genus Cryptoprocta; species Cryptoprocta ferox. The sequence goes on from CM053564.1 coordinate 24,806,471, forward strand.
AAATCTGGAGATGCCACACACAATTCTTCTGCTGGATGGGTTATGACCCTTCAGCCCTGGGCAAGCTACTTCTCAAGAAGCCTTGATGAGCATGACAGTTCCTTCCCCAGATTTCCACCCCTCAAGACACTGCCGCCCCTTCGCACCTCCTCGGCCGCACCTCCTGGGCTGCGGGGTCTCCGCCACGCTCGGCGACATGGTGTGTCCTTGGTTCTCCCAGCTGATTAAGTGCCTGGCCCTGTCTGGCTCGTCTTCCACCATTATTGTCCCCAAGTATATTTATCACATCCTATGGGTGCCGTCCCCTTAATTTCCTCTCTCTACTGGCATAACGGGCTTTTCAAGGACAAGGACTAAGTGTTGTTCGTGTGTCTCCAGCCATGGCAGAAGGGACGTTGCAAATGGTCATCGGAAGCAAGGTGGCCCCGGAAGGAAGGAAAGGGCCCTGGGCAACACCCGCTTCTGGGGCCACGCGAGTGCAGACAGGAAGGGGGGCCGCAGCCAAGAAACCCCATGGTGGGGAGGCTGAAGATTTCTGGGTTTTGCCCTAACCACATCCAGCATGACTGTCACAGCGATGTGGGGGACATGGTTGGCTGATTGGTTCATCTACAAAAGAGAAGTGACATCATAGCCCGCCACAGCCTCCTCACGACAGCGTGGGCGTCAGATACCCAGGTGCTTACCCGCCTCGCCCTGCAGTTGTGACGTGCTCTGCACATGCCGATCTGTCCCTGCTTCTGCAGGACAAGGCACGTTCCCTGGGTACCAGCTGACAGAGGGGAAGCTGCTTTCTAGCACTTGCTGCTGCTACTGAATTTCGCTGCCTGTGCATTTCCGGTGTGTTCCCAGGTGCTGCTGATGCTACCAGTCCGGGGCTTGCCTTCTAAGAACCGCCTTGAAGAGTCCACATCTTGCAGATGATGAAAAAGTGCTTTATCTCCATGGTATTTAATGAAATCCAGGTCTTGGGAAGTTCTTGGAGGGGAAGGGGCTCCTGGGAGAGGGAGCTTCCAGAAGGAGATGAGAGGGGGGCCTCTGGGCAGCCTCATTAACATTCCTTTTGCATTTCCATAAACAAACCCTTGGCTCAGGGCTCTCGTCCAGCCTTGGAAAGCCCATTCTGCCAGTGGAGAGAGGAAAGCAAGCAAGGGGCCACGTCTTTAGGGTCTGATAAATATGAAGTCAGCTCTCCACAGCCCTGGCTCATTTCACTCAGTCAGCTTCCTCCTTTCTTGACTTCATCTTCTTTGCAAGATTTCTGTTCTCCTTCTTGTTCATCCTGTGTTTTCCCCTTACACCCCAAAAGTTGGTGACTGAAAACTGGAGGCATACCCCCACCCCGGGGCTCATAGCAGGGGCCCTAGGGCTGACCAGACAGAGTAGAATTCTCAAGGTCATTGGGAGCTGAGGAGAGGTGACCTTTTACGGGATCAACTAGGAGCCGCCTCCCGGAGGCTGTCGTGGGGCCTCCTTGAAACTGCTTTCTTGTCCCTCCTGAATACTTAGCCTTCTCGGGGCACCTGGGGGGGCTCAGTCAGTTAAGCGACTGACTTCAGCTCGGGTCATGATCTCACGGTTGGTGAGTTCGAGCCCGGGGTCGGGCTCTGTGCTGACAGCTCAGAGCCTGGAGCCTGCTTCGGATTCTGTGTCTCCCTCTTTCTCTGGCCCTCCCCCGCTCATGCTCTGTCTCTCACTGTCTCTCAGAAATAAATAAATGTTAAAAAAAAAAAAACACTTAGCCTTCTCTCCCCTTGTTTCTCATATCTTGCTTTTCATAAATTTTTTCTTTTTTTTTATTTTAGAGAGAGAGGGAGAGAGAACATGAGTTGGGAAGGGACAGGGGGAGGGAGAGACAGAAAATCTCAAGCCAGCACCACTCTCAAGGCGGAGCCTGGTGTGGGGCTCTATCCTAAGATCCTGTGATCATGATCTGAGCTGAAATCAAGAGTCAGTTGCTCAACTGACTGAGCCATCCAGGTGCCCCTCTTATATATATATATTTTAAACAGTCTTAAGATATCCCCCAAAGAACTCTTTCCTGCAGAGCCAACATCTCACTTGGAGAAGCTGTGGACACAGTGCTGCTATTTTTTTCCATAAGCAAATCTTTCTCACGATTGGGAAGGAGAGGCTCCGCGGGCGTCTATGCAAGTCAGGCGCAGGAAGCCAAGGGAAGAGGTGTTCAGCCAACATCCTGCAAAAACCCTTCCCCGCCCAGGGTGGAGATGGATTAGCTCAGGCCACTGCAGTTCCACGGATACTAGGGAAGGATGGTAAATGGCCCCTGCCCGGGCACGTTTAAGATGCCAAGTTCAGTCCCCAGGATGGGTAGTCCGTCGCTCATTATCCACCCTCTACAGCTCTGGTATCCTCATGAGGAAGAGTAAAAGAATTAACACAGGTGTCCGCCACTTTTCCAAAGCTCACATCATGCCACTTTGCTTTCACGAAAGACATCAGTACCTGTTTTCACGTACTGAAAGAAATCCGAAGAGGATTTTCATTTTTCAGGGAAAAAAAAGGCGAAAAGGGAAAGTAGGGTTCAGCGTTGGTTTTGCTGGGAGCCACTGGAGACAGCGCGCCCCCAGGAGAGCAAGACTGGTGCCACCTAGCTCCTTCCCCGGGAACTACACTCAGCCTCCCAGCAACAAGCTTTGAACTGAGGTCGAGGCACCAGGCTGTATCTCCTGTGTGCGTTCGTTTGCATGATGTGTCCCAAGGTTAAGAAAAGCCTAACAGAGGTTATTTTTGGGGTCTGGGAATGCTAAAAAGATTTCCTTATAAATTAATGGTGCTTCCTCACTTTACCCCACTTCGACTTACCAAGGCTTTCCTGGGAACACTCTCCTTTCGGATGTCGGGGGAAACCTGTATCTGAGAATTAACTTATTCACTCTGTCACAAGCACTGTTGGAGGGAGTCTGGGGCACCGCGTGTGAGCGACCTGCAATTGCCCTAGTGTGAGCACCCATGATTCCTCTCCACCGCTCCCTCATCTCCGGGTGTGATGAAGTCCCTGTTCTCTGGGGTCAGAGGACCAGGTTCTAGTCTCACCAGGCACTAAGGAGCTAGTTAGTCTGCCTAACTAGCAAGTCAATGCACTTGTCAGTCCTTCTTTGCTCTCACCTAACAAAGGACTGGGGCTCCCGTAGACGGGGGGATGTCCCAGAACCCTGTTATGTGCCACTCGGAGGCTAACCCCTTCTTTCCAAGCTGGTTGGCACCTGGGCCCCGGGGCTGCTGGTCGGGGAGGGCCAGCCCTCTGCACCCTTGCGCCCTCACTCCATTTAACAGTCCTGTAGCTGCAGCACTTCCCTTGCCCGCCCGGCTCCGAAGCCCCACGCCCCGGGGCTGCGAGCCCAGAGAGGCCTTGCTGAAGAGGCAGTTGGACCTTCTCCCTGAAATGCCGGCTTTGATTTATTCCCCATCCTGGCCAGTGTTCTGCTGACCTGATCCTATAACCGCATAATTACATTATTAGCATATGATGAAGCGCCTGCACCATGTGTCCTGCTGGAGAAGATTAGAATAAATCGCAGCCTCAGCAGAGGGAAGGGAGGAGAGGCGAGAGAGGACAAGCTGGGGTCCAAGTGCATGGACTGCAGGCCCAGGGACCTAACGCGCCTTCCTGGCCCTCCCCTGTCTCCCCCCGGGGTCAAGAAACCGCCACAGAGAGAGGGCGTGGCCCTGCTTGGAAACACCCGACTCCATGAAACACAGATCGAGGGGCACCCCCACCCACACTTAGTAGGCCTTGGCAGGAATTAAAGCCTCTTGGGAAAAGAGAAGAGAGGTGTTCTGGAGCAGAGCTCCAGCTCAGAGGACAGAGAGCAGAATGTCCCCTCTGCAGGCTTAGGACCCATGCGGCCAGGCAGCCCTGAGACCAGGGCCAGTATCTGACACCCATGTGGGGCCTTCCTGAGGTCCAGTCTGAGAAACTGAGGAACCAGAGCCCAGCCCACAGGAAAGCTATGTGAGCCAAGGGGTCTAGTCACTCTGATGTTGGGGGACCTCACGCTGCAGACTCATGGTGGCTCTGAGCCTTTGCCCGTGGGGTCCTCTCCTGCTGTCCTACGGGGCTCATCTCTCAGGCTCTCCATTGCAAGCCCCATGCATTGGATTCATTTCCCTGGATGAGGTACAGTTACCCCGGTGCCTCCTGCTCTGAGCTTCCTTCGGGCAGTGGTTTGATCTGATCCATGTCTGTACCCACCGTGCCCAGGAAAGGGCCTGACACCAACAAGACACTCGAGACATTGTCAAGTTGAACAGCGGTGCAGGCAGGACCCAGTGGTGATGGGAGGGTAGGTGGAGAACCCACGGGCCTTGCTGACCAGTTCAAGAATGCAGGGGAGCGGGCACAGCTTGATTTCCCTGTCCCCTGGGATCTGGGCATGGGGGATGGTCTGCAGCTGGAGACCAGGAAGAAGAAGAAGAAGAAGAAGAAGAAGAAGAAGAAGAAGAAGAAGATGATGATGACGGAAGGCAGGCCACCTGTGCAGTGGCCAGGGCAGGGTGCTTACGAAGATCATCTTTCCCTCCATTTGTCCTCCAGGTCTGGACACACAAGCATGCTTCCTCCTGGCCAGAGGGCTCTGCTGTGCCCATCTCCCCAGCCTGCACCCTGGCTGTGCCCGAGCCTCCTTCCTGCCCTTCCTGCTCTTGGAGTCCCTGGTGGTGCTGGAGGGAGCCATGTGGCTGCAGTGAATGTTCCCCCACTTGGCTTCTCACTGCCATTCTTTGCTGGCTCCCTGCTGAATTTCCCAGAGCTTCTGGTCCAAATGCTCCCACTTCCTGGAGGCCAGTCCCAACTGCGCTCAACCGATGACCTCATCTACTTCGGGAAGATTGGAACTGCACAGAGGAAACTCTTTTAAAATCCATCCCTCCTGCACCAGTTTCACTACCTCCTCAACACCCTCTTCTCCTTTTCTCTCATCTACTGGCAAGAACATTCCTCCTCCCTCTGCCTCCATCCTACCTCCTCCCCTCCATCCCTTCTCACTTTCCCCATCGCTCCTTGGTCTGCAAGAGGATGGTTTCACCCATCCTTAATTTTATGACTCCTCAACCCAGGTGGTCCTGGGACTTCCTGTCCCTGCTGAGCTTTGTAGAGAAAGAGGACTTCCAGATGCCTCCATGTTTTCACCTTCCCCTTCTCAACTTCACCCTCATGCTTTCAGCCCAGAACCCCTTCGAAAACATGCATCAGGACAGAAAGCCATGATGTACTGTGTGCTGGAAAATGCAGGTGATAGAACATGATACAAATGCTCTTCCATTGTTTTCTGGAAAACTTCAAAGTAGTTTTAAAAAAACTTTACATAGTTTTTCTTTTTAAATAGAGAAAGAGTACATATCTCTGGGCAATTGTTTTGGGTGGTTTCTTTATTCTTTTTGTCTATTTTCAGATCTTTCTCAGCAAATATGAATGATTTGTAAAATAAAAATACAAGCTTTAGGGGGGAAAAGACAACAAAATTCTTTTCAAATGTTTGATAATAACTTTAAATTTTAATGGCTTATACTCCTTATACTTAAATGAATCACAGATGGATCAAAGAGTTAGAAGTAAAAAATGAGACAATAAAAGAATCATAAGAATGTATAAGATTTCTTCTAATAATCTCGGAAGGGGCAAGACTTTCTTGAGCAGCCCAGAAAAACCACAAGCCATGGAAGAGAAGATTAATATATTTGATGGCAGTAAATGCGATAAACAAAATCAAAACACAGAAGACAAAGAATGGGAAATTATTCATATGTGAGAAATGGTTGGTTTCCTTAAACTATAAACAGCACTTTTAAATCAATAAGAAAAATATTACTAATCAACAGAAAATTGGGTAGGCAAAGCACCTGGAAAAACACTTCATAGATAAATATATACAATTAACTTAGAAGTACATGAAAAGGAATTGTTTAAGAAGAAACACCATTTTCTACCAGTCAGACTGGCAAAGGATAAAATACTGTTCAGGTACCGTCCAGATGACAAATATGTGGAAACTGAGATTTTCACACCCTATGCTGAGAGTGTAAATTGATGCTGTCTTTGTTGAGATTGGTGTGGTCATATGTCTCCAGATTTAAAATTCACAGACCCTTGGGGTGCCTGGGTGGCTCAGTTGGTTAAGCATCCAACTCTTGATTTTGGCTCAGGTCATTCATTTCCAAATATTTGGGCTATCCCCAACATTTTCTGTCATTGATTTCTAGTTTAATTTTTATATAAGCCGATGATGCACATTGTATGATTCCTATTCTTTTACATTTATTAAGGCTTGTTTTATGTTCAAAATGTGGTTTATCTTGATGAATGTCCCATGTGCATTTGAGATAAATGTGTATTTTGCTGTTGTTAAATAAAGACTTCTATGACTGTCAGTTAGGTTAACTTTGTTGATAGGTTCTTTATTTTCTGACTACTTTTTAAATCTGTTATTAGGAGAGGAGTATTGAGGTCTCCAACCGTAATTGTAGATTTGCTATAGCTCCTTTCAGACCCATCATTTTTGCTTTATGTATTTTGAATCTCTTTTGTTAGGTTCATACAGTTTAGGAATATTGTGTCTTCTTGGAGAATTGACCTCTTTATTATTATGTAATATCCTTCTTTATCCCTGATAGACTTCTTTATTCTAAAGTTCACTTTATCCAAAATTTATATAACTACTCCTGCTTTCTTTGGGTTAATATTTTAATAGTATATTTTCCTCCATCTCTTCTCTTTTAACCTATCCATGTCTTTATATTTTAAAATGCATTCATTATAGACAGAATATAGCTGAGCATTTATTTTTTAAATCCATTTTGGCATTGTCTGTCTTGAACAGGTGTGTTTATGCCTTTCACATCTAAAGTGATCATTGATATATTTAAAATTTTTAATGTTTATTTGTTTATTTTGAGAGAGAGACAGAGAGAGACAGAAAGAGAGAGAGAGCGCATGCACAAGTAAGCAGGGAAGGGGGAGAGAGAGGAGAGAGAGAATCCCAAGGAGGCTCCACGGTGTCAGTGCAGAGCCCAATGCAGAGCTCACAATCCCATGAACTGTGATCTGAGCCAAAACCAAGAGTTATACACTTAACTGACTAAGCCACCCAGGTCCCCCTAAAGTGGTTATTGATATATTTAGCCTAAAATGTATCACTTTTGCTAGCTCATTTTTGTTGTATTTGTACTTTGTTCTTATTTCCTCTTTTTTTCCTTCTATGCTCTCAAGTGAGTATTTTTATCTTCTATTCCATTTTATCTTTTCTATTAACTTATTATTTATATTTTCTTTTAACTTTTTAGTGGTTTCCCTAGCGATTACAATAGACATTTTTTTAATCATGTGAGTCCATTTTTTAATCGTAACTATATTTTATCATTATATCACTTCGTGTGTAGTGAAAAGACCTTGTAACAGCATACTCCCCATTTTCTCCTCTAATCCCTCATCATTGTGGCCATACATTTCAAATATTTACATACGCTATAAATACCAATACATCATTACTGTTATTGCTTTATACAGTTATTGTTTTAGAGCAACTAAGAAAAATAAGAAAAAATACAATATTTTACCTTTATTTATCCTATTTCTAATACTCTTAATTTCTTTTGTGTAGATCTAAATTTCTTATCTTAATAATATTCCTTCTGCCTGAGGAACTTCTTTCAACATATCTTGCATGGTGGTCTGCTTGCAAAAAAAAATTCCCTGAGTAGTTGTTTGAGAAAGTCTTTATTTCTTCTTCACATTTGAGATATATTTTTATAGAATATAGGATTCTGGGTTGACAGGGTTTTTTTCTTTCAGCACTTTAGAAAACATTTTTTAAGGTTTTTATTTTTGAGAGAGAGAGAGCATGAGTGGGGGAGAGCGAGAGGGAGACATAGAATCCGAAGCAGGCTCCAGGCTCCAAGCTGTCAGCACAGAGCCCAACGTGGGGCTCGAGCCTATGAACCATAAGATCATGACCTGAGCCAAAGTCAGATGCTTAACTGACTGAGCCACCCAGGCGCCCCACTTTCAACACTTTAAAGGTGTTCCTCCATTTCTGCTTGCTTGCATGGTTTCTGATAAGAAATCTGCCATATTCCTACCCTGTTCCTCTGTAGATAAAATGTTTTCCCCCCTCTGGAGCTGATTTCAAGATTTTCTTTTTGTCTTTGGCTTTATGCCTCTTGAGCATTCCCACCTGTATTACTGTTGTGTACTTCCATTTTTATTGCTGGGGGCTTGCTAACATGGTGGTAAGATGTAAGGGGTAAGGAGTGTTCTCCAATTTTCTAATGGAGTTCCCATCTTTGGAGTATGCTGCGATCTGTATCTTGGGATGTAACTGTCAATTGTTTCTGTCCCTACACCAAGAGTAGATAGAATTTTTGTCCCTGTACTCATATTCCTCTCCCTGGGCTTCAACCAATCATTAAAATTCCTCATTTACTATTCCACCAGTTTGTATGGTATCCAGATAAGCAAAGGCCCAGGTCCTTGTTTCCCTGTAGGCACCTGTCTGTCTTCAAGATGATGGGTTGTCCTGTGACCTCAAATCTCTGATGGGTTCACAAAAAGTCATTAACATGGTGCCTGCCCAACTTTTTTCTTGTTGTGACACACACACAGCCTCAGTATTTATAAACAACCCAAAAATCCCTTAAAAAGGAGGCAATACAGCCATAAATGGAATGTTATACAACGAGCTTAATAAGAATGAGCTGTACAGTTGTTGAAAGGTATGAGATAGAGTTATCACACAGCAGGTTAAAAGGAATGTGCTGTTGGATGTAGAAAATTATTCTCATTGAATATCACTTGGTACGGTTTAAATTTTTTGCCATGTGATCAACTCCAGAGCTGTTCCCAAATACTTTTGGACCCATGAAGTCCTGCTGGTCCCATGGTAGGAACACAGCCCCCACCCATCTCCTTTGAAATGTGTTCATGGGCCTTGCTTTGGTCAAGGAACGTTAGTAAGAAAATTTCAATGGATTTCAACCACTACTTACCCTTTGGCGAGTACCCCTGTGCAGAGCCCAACCTGCCCAACCATACACAGAAGCTCTGTAGAGATGGGATCGATCTGTTGTTGTGTGGGCCCCAGACATCATGTGGACGTGGATTTAGGGCCACCATTTTGTGACCTTGAATGCTGGAGAATAAGCCAAGAGAATGGAAGAGATACAGAGGAGAGAAACTTGAGAGAGACAAAGACAAGGAGGGGCAGAGAATGGGGTAGAGGCCAAGGAGTGTGAAACATACCCAGATGGGTACTTTCTTCCTGTTTCCAGCTTAGGTCTGTGGAGTGTCCAGCTATACTTTAACTCCATGGACTTTGTGAGAAACCACAGTCACAAAATAGTTCCTCATTTTTGCAAAGCAGCTCAACTGGGTTTCTGCTCTGGTAACCAAATTACCTCTAAGACACGTGTCATCAAGGATTTCTCCCCATTTCTTCTAACACTGCCCCGAACAGTCTTCTCCAGACTCCCCTGTTTCCCAGGCACTTCTTCCATTGGGGACCTCAGTATCCCCCCCACATCACTCTGTCACACAATTCCCTGCGACAGACACCAGCCTGCCCTATTTATTTTCCCGACCCAGCTTCATGGCCTCCTTCCCAAAACCCCCCACTTCCAAAGCTGGACAAAATCCCTTCCTCAGCCCCTGATTTATCCCTCTTTTGAACCATTTGTCAGATTCTGCCTCGCGTTATAGTTGTTTTGGTAATTTTATTTCCAGAGCTAAATTTTAAGTTCCTTGTTGGTAATAAGTGTATCTTGGTCATCCCAAAGGACTTCTTTGTTTCCTGGATGTTTAAATTATTTAGGGCTGTTCTTACTGGGTTCTACTACCCCCTGGTAAACCGGAGGGGAGGAGAGAGGAGAAGGCTACTGGGAGCCTTCAAAGCAAAGGCTCGTTCCGTTCCTTCTTTCACTGAGCACTCAATAACAGTGTCAAATATGATATCATTACTCCCTGCCAGGCATTGTTCTAAGGGTTTTTATATTTATTAATGCAAGTAATCAGAATAAATACCTATAAGGGAGTTGAAGTTATTCTCCGTTTATTGCTCAAGGGCACATACCTGAAGAAAAGACCCAGAAATTTTACCCAGATAACCTGCCCACAGGGTCCATGCTTTCAATCTTGGGGCCACAAGAAAGGCCTGAGGGGAGCGGGGAAGTGGGAGCTGCCATGCTCACTCTCTGGTTGACCGACTGGACATCAGACGTGAAGGCCATGCCCTTTTCTGCAACAGAATGGAAAGGAAGAAGGAATAATTCCACCCACAGATCAGAGATCTATGAAGGCTCTGAGAGGCTCATGACTGGTCCATGGTAAAACTTCAAACACACACACACACACACACACACACATGAAAGTGTGTGTGTGTGTGCGTGTTTTGTGGGGAGAAGGTAGATATCTTTCATAGAATATCAAAAGCATCTTTGACTTCTCCAAAGATTAGGAACACAGTTCAAAGGAGGGTGAGTAAAGAAAGAGGGAGGGCAGGAGGAATGCCAGCAAAGGATAAAGAGAAGAGGGAAGATGATACGGAGAGAGAAGGGAAGCATGTGAGAGAAATAAGACCATTTGACATAACCCAGTCCTGAAGGGAAGGACTGGAGTCCTACCTTTGTTTCTAAAGTTCTAAGTGCATCTATTAGCACCCAGGAAATGGGGTATGTGGAGGTGTATGCTTGCGAGATAATGAGTCCTAAGGGAACAAATGAGATTGTGCCCTGAATGTTGTCCTGTCTGACCAATGAGTCCTGAAGTGCCTTCTTGGATAGATATCAGCCTTTCTGCCTGGCACTAGTCAGGAGTCCATGCTCTTGGGGACAGGTTGGTATCCCATATGGATAACACTCCACCACTCTTCCTCCACTTATTCATACACCATCTACAGTTAATCTGTCAGCTTGGAACCAATGCCATCAGATCTATCACACCCATATGAGGTTTCTGTTGCCCTCTCTTCAGGACATTCTTTCGTCTCCAATGATGCTGCCATCTTGCTACAAGGGTTAGTACACAACAGTGGTTGAGAGTCTGGGCTCAGGAGTTTAGATTCAAACTCTGCCACTTGCTGAAGGATCTTGAGTGAGTTACTTACCCTTGATTTTCTCCTCTACATAATTGGGATTGAAATAATTCCAAATGTGTGTGGCCGTCTTGTGTATTAAGTATACTCAAACATGTAAAGTGCTTGGGACAGTGCCTGGCAGAGAGCACACACTTGAGAAACATTAGCTGTTGTCAGTGCGCAAAGCATCTGGGAGCTCTTCCCTACGAGGAGACTCGAAGCCAACCACTCAGCCACACTTTTCAACCATCAGTGGGGTAGAGTGGGATTTCCCGGCCTGACTGCTCACTGATTCACCAAACTGGCCCAAGGCTTTGGATGAAGATGAGGACAGTCAAAGAAGAGAACACGGAATCAGGGCAATTTCAAAAGAGGAGGGTTCTCTATCTGAGCAATGCCAGAATTATGCAATAAAGTGTTCTGTCTCCAAAGAGGAGTGCTGGGTAGTTTTGGGGTGTTCACAGCACTTTTATCACTGTAAAAAATGAAATAAGAATGTTGTGGAAAAGTTAAGGAGTACTGGAAAGTTTTAAATTAACCTCTTTCCTAATCCCTCCATGAGAATTCCATTGCTGTTATCATTTTGTTGTATTTCTGCCTACAGTTTTTATATTAACACTAGTCCCTATCAGAACCGATCACTGGTTTTTCTGATTGAACACCATACTATTAGAATTTTATTATATTACTGAAAGCTTTTTTCCTGCCTTTCTGATAAAGATGATGGAGTCAAGTGGCGACTCTTCTGCTTCCCCAAGCTAACAAAATGAACTAAAGAGAGTAGAAAAAGTTGCAGTGGGAGAAACAGCTTCCAAAGTCCTCAGGGCCTAAGAGATCCTGGCTTACACTTTGAAAAGTGGTAGCTGGCGGAAGATTCTGGTGAGTGGGTTTCAATGTGGCTTCTAACCCAGAAGGTGAGAAATTCTTATAACGTCCCCTAAATGGGTAAGCAGCGACCCAAGGGGCTGAAGATGCTGCCCAAAGGGGGTGTTCATGGAAACACCATAGCCCTGGAGTGTAGGAGTCCCTGAACGCTGCTGTAGAAAACAAGGGAGGTCAGAGAAGCCATGAGAATTTTCACTGTGGCTTCTCTAGGCTAGAGTCTTAACCAATTACCCATCACCTCATCACCTGCCCTCCAAACTCCTAGCCTCCACAATCAGCAGGGGTCCTCAGAATTCGAGACCAAAGAGAAATAATAGCCTAAGATCCTCTTAAGGAAAAAGAAGACAAGGAGAAAGAAATAAATGGCAAACCTCGAGGAAAGGGAAACAGAAAAACAGAGAAGGAATCTGGGGAGAGGGATGAGACAGGGTAGAATGTCAAAGGCAGCCTTTCGAAGGTAATGAAACTTGAGTTCATCTTGACCAGTGTGAGGGCTCCAGTCAAGCAAAGACCTCCATCAGTGGTCATCCAATCTGACTGTGCTTTGACATTGGAACCCCCAGGGAGCTTTACAACAAATAAACAAACAACCACAGTAGCAACCAGCGGCAGCTGGACTGGACCAGGGTTTGGGTGGAGATCCAGGCACCAGTACTTTTGTTTTCTCTTTCACTCCCCAGGTAATTCTAAAGCTCAGATGCGTATCCATGCACACAAAACTATTTCACATTTCACATTATTAAGCTTGGCTTCTAGGAAAAGAATGACTGTTCAAATTATATAGACATTTTTTAGGTTTGTGATATTTTTAGGTTCGTGTCAAAATATTTCCAGGGAAAGGATGCACCAACTTCATTTTCAAGGGGACTGCTTTGTAAGGGGGGTAAGTCTCTTTTGAATTCTCAAAGCTCTCACTCCTGCTTCTCAAACCTTTCACTGGCACGGGGGACAGGGGTGCCTTGCCCACCGTGTATTCTTTTTATACCTTTAAAATTTTTTTTAATGTTTCTTTATTTATTTTTTATTTATAGTTTATTGTCAAGTTGGTTTCCATATAACACCCAGTGCTCTTCCCCACAAGAGGAGTGTTCTTCCTCCTCCGTGTCCATTACTCCCTTCCCCTTTCCCCCTCCCCCTTCAGCCCTCAGTTTGTTCCAGTATTCAAGAGTCTCTCATGATTTGCCTCCCTCCCTCTCCCTCTTTTTCCCCCCTTCCCCTCCCCATGGTCCTCTGTTGGGTTTCTCCTGTTAGACCTATGAGTGCAAACATATGGTATCTGTCCTTCTCCGCCTGACTTATTTTGCTTAGCATGACACCCTCGAGGTCCATCCACTTTTCTACGAATGGCCAGATTTCATTCTTTATCATGGCCATGGAGTATTCCACTATATGTATAAACCACATCTTCTTGATCCATTCATCAGATGATGGACATTTATTTAGGTTCTTTCCATGATTTGGCTATTGTCGAAAGTGCCACTGTGAACATTGGGGTACATGTGCCCCTGCGCATCAGCACTCCTGTATCCCTTGGGTAAATCCCCAGCAGTGCTATTGCTGGGTCATAGGGGAGTTCTATTGTTAATTTTTTGAGGAATCTCCACACTGTTTTCCAGAGCGGCTGCACCAGTTTACATTCCCACCAACAGTGTAGGAGGGGGCCCGTTTCTCCACATCCTCGCCAGCATCTAAAGTCTCTTGATTTGTTCATTTTAGCCACTCTGACATAAGATTCCTTCTCTCCTTCTTCCTTTCCTCTTCCTTCTTTGTGCCTTCTCTGTTTACTCCCTTTGATGCTTCTTAACAAATTCTGTCCTTCTGTTGGCCAGAAAATTCCAGTGACTAATTTGTCACAGGTTCTACCATAGACACCCCCTCTCTCCCACGTCCTTCCCTAAGACTTGGGGAGAATTCATGGGAATAATAAAACTGAAGCCCCAGTCCTCTGTCAGGTTGTGGGCATAAATACCAAATATTTAGTTATAGATTTAGTGGGAAGTTGCAGATGAAGTCAGTACATTCTCAGGGGGTTCACACGAAATACCTGCATGCTTAACTGTGGGTTCATTTCATGGTGGGGATTTGTAGGCAGGTGCACAGACATAGCCTACTTCCTTCTCCCTTTCTCCAATCTTCTCTGTGCCCCTTCCACTTAGATGGCAAGAGCTTCCGGGGCAAGAATACTCAGAACTATAAAGATCGTCACTTAAGGCAGTCAGAGAAACCTGTAACAGAGTCTCCAGGGAGGTTAATCTCTTCATTTATTTGTTTTTATTCTCTCTCAAGGTTCTATATTTGATTTCCTCTGAACAGTTTAAATTTAGCATCCCTTGGTTTATTGGCTTTCTTTCTTTCTTTTTTTCTTTCTTTCTTTTTCTTTCTTTCTTTTTTAAATTTAAAGCTTCTTCCTCCAAGCTGCCGTAAATATCGTCCTGGAGGTGAAGGGAACCTGGCTGGGACCATCCCACTGACCCCTAGGGATGAGGCTACTGATTGGATTGCCCAGGCAAGCAGTTCTCAGTTCTCACTCTTTTGAAGGCATCCCATCCAGCGCCGCATCTTGGTGAAAGAGGATGGCCCTTCCCACACAAAGAAGGGTATTCTCCGGGCGCAGCAGGAGGAAGACGACTTCCCCCAACTCCAGATGCATGTGCAAGAGGCTTGGGGTGACCAAGAAGGCAACTGTGAAAGAAGAACTGTGGGGGCTTGAAATCACATCTTCTTTCACAGGAGAATGTGCCAAGGGGTTTGGAGGAGGGGAAACGGAAGGTGCAGGATCCCAGCAAGCAAAACCCTTGTCACACTCCATGAAAGGCGAATGGTTCTTTCGCTTTCCTCTTGGCCCCCTGGGAAATTCAGGGGATTATTGTCATATTACAACTAGGTGATGTTAAACATCTGTTTGCCAGGAAAGGTGCAGATCACTGAAAACAGAATTTATTTAAATTCCTAGAACTTGGAACAAAGCTTGGCCAGGGAGCTCTCCCTCCTGCCCAATCTTACCCTGCAGCCTGGGCGCCCCCATCACAAAAACCTGCTAGGCCCCAGACACGCACAGGCTTCCTCAGGAATGGGTTTGCCCAAGGTTTGCCAAAGACCAGACATTTGGCCTCATGGGCTCAGAATGTCTGAAAGCAAAGATGCTCATTTTTATCCAGATGTAATATTCATTTTTATGCAGATGTTTTGGCTGCCACAGCAAAATTTAAAATAGCAATAAGGAATTTCTTACCTCCCCCAAGCTCACATGCCTGCACTGATCTTGAGCTTTTTCTTGTTAAGCCAGACTTAACGGGTTTTAAGCAAGAACAGCTCCATTTTAGGTCAGTTACATTATCAAGAGCTCATTATCAGTTAGCCGTAGGCAATGCGGAGTCAGGATTTTGCATATATATATATTAAGAGCGATAATAGGTAACAACTATTGAGCATTTTCTATGAGTTGGGACACAATGTTGTGTTTTAAATGCAATAATTCAATTAGTTTTTTTTTTTGTAAGAGATTTGTATAGTAAGCATCACTATTCACTCTGCTCCATAGATAAAAACAGGAACACAGAGAAGCCAAGTATCTTGCAGCAGACCTGAGGAACCGGAAGGATGGAGTCATCAGCTCCTAAGATGAGGTCCAGCAGGGATGGAAGTTTAGCCGGGGTATTGGGGGAGGGCGGGAATCGTCTATTTTGGGCATGTTAAAGTTGAACTACCAATTAGGCACCTAACTGGAAATGTCAAGAAAGTGTTTGGATCCGGGCACCGAGCAAGGTAGAGCAAGGTAGAGACCAGGGATATACACTGGCAGACATCAGGGTGGGGACAGCATTGAAACCATGATTTTAGAAAGGAAGGTCGAGGGCAAGTGTAGAGAATAGGTCTGAGGATGGAGTCTGGGCATGTTCACATTAAGCGGTTCAAAAGAAAGTGAAGGAGCACCCAGTGGGTGGCTGGGAGAGATGGACAGTGAGAGCTTGTGGCGTCTAACCAAACACGAGTAAGGAGACATTTCAAGGAAGAGGGATTGGTCAGCTTCTCAAATGCTGCCAACAGGTAGAATATGATGAGGAGTAGACATTTGGCAGCAGGTAGTTATTGTTGACCTTGATGAGAATAGTTTCCATTGACTGGTGGGCCCAAAGCCTGCCTGGCATGGCCTGGAGATATAGACGTGGAGGAGACCAGCTCACTGCTGCCCTCAACTCCCAGGCCTTTGACCTCTTCAATTCCAGTGACTTCCACAACCACTCCATTTCAGCCATCTGCAATGGATCTCTCCCTTTCACTCTGCATACCTGCACTTCTGAAATCTGAAACTCTAATGCTCTACACTATAACCCCATCTCCTTTCAGAGATTCCCCTCCCCACCCCCTACTCTTTCATTTGCCCTGTGGAGACTTCCAGTCTCAAATCACTTGCCCCCACCTCCATCACACCCCCCTCCAACAAAACCTACCCTTGAGTGAAATCCACATTCTCCATCTCAGGTGACTAAGCCCTGCTAGAGAAACTTAGACCAGCCCCAGATAGAGGCCAGTGCAGATTCATGATCCCCCATCCTGATCGGTCCTGCCACCCTTCCCACTGCTGCCTGGCCATCCTCCTACTGGTTAGCAGCCAGATCTCACCTCAGCTCTGCACAATAATTTTTCTTATCTCAAAGCTTTAACAGTCTCCTCCTTAAACTCACCTCTTCCCCCTTTCCAGCTGAAACATTTTTGCCAAGTTGGAAAATCATTTTAGGAAACAGGTTCCAGAGCTTCTGGCTCAACTCAATGCCCTGGGGGTACACAATCAATTTGAAGGAGAAATGATTAATTCTGGATACCAGGGATTGCCTGATTCATATTCCATGCCCAAGCCAGACAGAAAAATACCTGCCAATGGGAAATGGATGTCCCAGGTGAAGGATGAACACTGGCAGGGATGCAGACACTCTTTCAGACAGCTCAAGGGCTCCCTGTGCCCCACAATATCATAGTGGGGGCCTTTTTCTTACTTGGAAGCTCATGGCCCCCTGAGAGACACCTGGGGCCAGGCAGGGCCAGTCCATTCCTCAGCTACACATGACTCTTAATATTTAAAGAAGAACACGCATACCTCTTAGGTATTTTACCTCCATCCTCTTTCCTGTCCTTGGACACACAAAATACAGTAGACTCTGGTAAAATACTTACAATGTAGAACTTTCCAGTAGTTCCTTAAAGAATCAAAAAGAATGATTATTTCTTGGAGTCTTCGATGTGCCAGGCATTAGCTAGTTGTTCTATTTGACATCATCCTTATACCAGGGACAGTGCTAGGCTCTGGGCTGACAGTGGTGATAAAACTGACCCAGTTTATGTCCTCATGGACTAATAGGGCAGACCAGATTTTAACAAGTAAACTCACCAATAAAAAGATAATTGCAAACAGTGAAAGTACTACAAAAGAAAAAATAGGGCACTATGATAGATTGAATTGTGTCCCCCCCCAAATTATGATGAAATGCTAACCCCCAGTACCTAGAATGGACCTTGTTTAGAAATCAAGTTGTTGTAGATGTAATTAGCTAACTTAAGATGAGGTCATATTGGTGGAGGGTCAGCTTTTAATCCAATATGACTGGTAGGTATCCTTATAAGAAAAGGAGAGAGACACAGAGAGAATGCCTCTCTGGAGACAGAGACATAGAGAGGTAAGATTGCCATGGAAGGATGGAGGCAGAGAGTGGAGTTATGATACCACAAGCCAAGGAACACCTGGGGCCACCAGATGCTAGAAAAAGGTAAGGAAGAATCCTCCACTAAAGGTCTCAGAGGGAGCATGGCCCTGCCCACACCTTGGTTTTGGACTTGCAGCCTCCAGATCTGTGAGATAACAAATTTCTGTTGTTTTAAGGCACCCAGTTTGGGATACGTGGTTACGGCCACCCTAGGAAATTACTACCAGTGCCATATAGCATAGAATACCAGGTGGGGGCCTAATTTAGATTGGGAGGCATATCAGTCCAGCTTCTTTGTGAGTAGATGACAGAAAGAGGTGCTACCTTATGCAAAAATAAGGAATTCACTCAAGGGAGATAGGGTAGCCCAGAGAATTGAAGTGAACACTGAACAAGTTAACCTTGGGAAGGACAGAAACGATGGGAGTTCAGGGATCTGGGAGCAGGAGCCCACAGGCAGATTTTTCCAGAAATCACCCTCAGAAGAAATATGTTCCCGCTATTTTACTCCCCTGGATCGATCTGAGCAAAATTCAACTTACTGACTTAGCTGGGACGATGTGATAACTTCTTAGAGGGCTGGTGGGAATGCATTGGGGAAATTGGACACCTTGACACTCTGCCCCATCAGGACTGCTTACTTCCCAAAGGAAAATCAGAGAAACTAAGTAAGAAAGGGGTAGAGATGCTGGAAATGAAAAGATGGATTTCATTAAATTTCATTAAATTTCTCTAGGGAAGTGACCTTTCTGCTGACTCTGAGCTCTGGGGGGAGTGACAGGATTGAGGGCAAGGGCAACCAAACCAGCTTGGTGTGCTCAAGGAATTAGCAAACATACATGAATATGACATCAAGAGGAAAGAGTCTGGTAGAAAGGCATATTTAAGTGAGAAAATCAAGAGGTTAGTTTGGGGACTCTTTGGTCAGAGAAGTATGTAAAAAGCATAGGAAACTGTTGAAGGAAGTTGAATACAAAGTTCTGGTTTAGAAGACAGGTCTGGATAGACATGTAAATTGAGGAGTTATTGGTGTATTAATGAAAATGGATGTGATTGTTCAGAGAGATGGTGGAAGAGCGTTCAGAGAGATGGTGGAAGAGAAGAGAATAAGTTCCATGGTCAACCCTGAGATCTCCAGCATTTAGAGCAGTGGCGCCTTCCAAAGCATTTCTGACTTCACCTCCATCTATGGAACATGGTTGGCCCATTCTCTCAATGTGTGCATTTATTTAAAATTACATTCATGTGCCACTGTACTCCAATATTTTACATGCTTTAAGACATATTCACCCACAATTTTGGAGGATGAGGTATTTTTATTAAAATGGAATCAAATAAAAATGAATACACATGAGAAGACCACTGATTTGAAGGCTGTGGTAGAAAAATATGAGCCCACCAAGGAATGGCCAAGAGAGGCAGAGGAAGAACTAGAAGAAATAGGATCTCATAAAATTTTTTAAGTGTCTCAAGAAAAAAAGATAGTGATTACAATATCAAATATTAGTAGGTCATCTAGTAAAATGAGAAGCAAAGGGGCACCTGAGTGGCTCAGGCGGTTAAACGCCCAACTCTTGGTTTTGGCTCAGGTCATGATCTCACGGTTCATGAGTTCGAGCCCCGTGTCGGGTTCTGTGCTGATGGTGTGGAGCCTGCTTGGGATTCTCTCTCTCTCTCTGTCCCTCCCCTGTGTTCTCTCTCTCTCTCAACATAAATAGATAAACTTAAAAAAATTAAAAAGAAAAAAAGAGAAGCCCAGAAGTCTTTTGTATTTGGCAACATGGTAGACACAGACATTGGTAACTCTGACAGAAGTTCCATGGATAGGTGAGTTTAAGAAGCCATACCAGAGAGTTGAAAACTAAATGGGCATGAACTCATTTAGTTGCCCCAACTACCCTACAAGATGGGAATCATTACCACCATTTACAAATGAGGAAATGAAGACTTACACTGCAGGAGGAAGAGTGAAAATTTAATACCAAACTTGCCAGGATTTACAATACCCAGATTCTTCCTTTAAAGAAAGCTAATAGGTATGAAAATGTCATTAGGTAGAGTAAGTCTGGGTTAAAATAGAAACGAGCGCTCATAAATAGTGCAATGTTCGTTGCAGAGCATTCTGGAACTCCAGTTGAGAAGAGAAGAAATCAGTCCTCAGCCAAAAGCAAAACTCCTCACCCCTAGGGCTCCTAAGCAAAACTGCAGGTTCACCCAACCTCTGAAAGGGGATCTAAGTACTTTGAAGTTGTGCTTAGGAGGGGGTTGGGTTGTTAAATCAGCCCACAAGGTAAAAATTGTGTGGAGTAAAAATGGCCCTTGGAAAAATCGGCTCAGCTGGAGACTCAGTAAATCCAAGCAGGGAGTTTTTCCTCCTGCTGGGACAGATCTTTGCTTTTCGAATGAGCACCAGATGAAGTAATTGACTTGAACCGAGGGGGCCATATTTTAGGGGAAAAAATACATCTTTTTAACAACATATGAACACTCAGCCCAGAGAAGCCTGAGGACCCTAAGACAAATCGAGGGAGCAGGAGATTCACATGGGCTTTTGCTCATCAGGCAGATTAGGCTGTGATATTTCAATCATTCTCACGCATGTGGAACTACACGGGAGTAATAAGGATTGGACTTCACCACATCACCACCATAAACAACCAGAAAACCGAACACACTGTGTTCGGGCTTTGGACTACGAATTCACTGTTTTCCAGACTTCGGGGCCATGGGTAGTACAGGACTCTGAACCCAGGGGAAGAGAAACAGATGAGGTGGCCGTAGAGTTGCCCGGCTTTGCCTCGAGAAAACGTGAGGAGGAAGGGAACACAACAGGGCCGCCTCTCCAAGTTGAGGAGACAGAGCTTGAAATTTAGGGAGGCTGAAGCAGCTAGAAATTCAAGGCAGAGTTTTGGAAAGCAGGGAGCTTTGCAAGAAAAGCACACCATAGATCTGCACAGGGGTCCCCTCAATTCTTTGCTTGAGTGCTAGGCTGTGTGCACACAGAGTAAACTTCACTACAACAAGCAAAGAATGACTGGGGTATTCAAGCTCAACAGCCCCCAGAGCTCACGCAGAATTGGGAGACCCTTGAGCTCCAACCAGCCCAAGTGGTGAGTGTTTGCTGATCACCCAGTGGAGTCCAGAGACCCCCACTTTAGTGGGAGAGCTTAACATCCTTGGAGCGAGGGCTACTCAGACACCACCCTAGCAAAGCAAAGCTCAAAGGGATAAAAGTTATTCACAACTAACTTATCTGCCTACCCCAAGCTCAACATGAAGACAAAATGTAAAAGTAGTTGGCATTCCACAAAGAAGGAGAATGTTCTCTCACATGATCGCTCTGGAGCGTGCATTTGTGCAATCTGCACGTGACATGGCATCGCCCCCTTTGCTCTGGAACATGCTCCGGGCATTTGTTCTTCCCTTGCACACGGGCACTCTTTCCACCCTCCCCCTTCTTGCTGGTCTCGTGAGCTTCGGCTAAAGAAAAATTATAGAAGGTCTAAATGCCCCAACTATTCGCTTCAATTATATAGAGGCTTGACTTCTGGAAATAGCCTGAGCCTTCAACACAAAAGAATAAAACCAAGATATACAAGTCACATTAGAGAAATTAGTGTATCTCCCTTCAAAGCATAATCCTGATGGTTTATATATATATTATTTTTATTGTACTTTGTCTGGATGGTGTGTGGCATTAAGTAACAAAACCCCAGATATTGTGAGGTTCCACAGAATAAAATAGATGTTTATCTTCCAAAGCTATGTAACAGATGAAATATTATGCAACAGAAGACATAATTCACACAACAAAAGATGTAAGAAAAAGAAGACAGCAAGAGTCATATAAATGTAGGTCTTAAATATAAAATGACGGAAACCAAGCCAAGGGTTACAATTGAATAGGTAAGGAATACAGAGAAGCAGAAAGGTCTGGACTGTGGATTTAGTCAGACCGAGGATTGAGTCTGTATCTTTATCACTGGCTAATCCTGCCACTTGCCTGCTGTCTCTCCTTGGACAGTTTACTTAACTTCTTTGTCCTCGGTTTTCTCCTCTATAACACAAGAATGATAATCATTCTTGCCTTGTGGGAGTGTTTTGAGTCTTAAATGAGCTAATAGTACATTTAAAGTACCTATAACAATACCCAGAGCATGGTAATTGTTCAATGTTAGCCATCATGATTATTATTATTTTATTTCATTATTATCATATGCTCATCTGTCTAACGGGGATATTGTAACCTGCCTCTGGTGCTTTACATACAGACCAAATAGAACAGAAGCCCAAAGCCTCCAACAGATGGCCTAACATGTAACAGGTGGTCAATACGTGATATTATTATTCAGGAATTAATGAGGGAGAGTAGGATAAATTTAAATACAAAAAATGTTGCGGCACTTGAGGGGCTCCGTCAGTTACGTGTCCTACTCTTGGTTTGGGCTCAGGTCATGATCTCATAGTTTGTGGGTTCAAGCCCCACATCAGGCTCTGTGCTGACAGTGTGGATTCTGCTTGGGACTCTCTCTCACCCTCTCTCTCTGCCCCTTCCCCACTCACTCTCTCTCTCAAAAATAAATAAATAGGGGAGCCTGGGTGGCTCAGTCGGTTAAGCATCTGACTTCAGCTCAGGTCATGATCTTGCAGTCATGATCTTGGGGTTAGTGGGTTGGAGTCCTGCATTGGACTCTGTCTTCACATCTCAGAGCCTGGAGCCTGCTTTGAATTCTGCCTCTCCTCTCTCTCTCTCTCTCTCTCTCTCTCTGCCCCTCCCCCACCCATGCTTTGTCTCTGTCTCTCTCTCTCTCAAAAATAAATAAACATTAAAAACATTTTTAAAAAATAAGTAAACATAAAAAATTATAGAATAAATACATAAAATGTTGAAGTTCTGTGTATCAAAATCTCAGTAAAATTGAGAGACAAATGAGAACTTTGGCAACAAATATGATAGTCTTAATAGAAGAAAGAGTCCACATAAATTGACAGAAAAGGTATAAGGACAGAGGAAGTAAACAAACAATTCATAGAAAGATGCATAAGTGGCTAATAAATATTTAAAGTATTGCTCCAGCTCGTTAATACTCTGAGAAATGTAAATTTGACGACAATGAGGCAGTAAAACACTATTTCCGGAAAGCCATCTGGCAAAATGTATCAATAATCTTTAAAAATGTCCATGCTCTTAGAGCCAATAATTTCTCTTCTAGGAATATATTCTTAGGAAATAACCAGAAAAGTGGACAAAGACTTATGACTGAAATGTACTTGCAGCATTATTTATAGCAGTTGTGTTCAGATGAAGGTGTTAGAAGTGCACTGTTTCTGTTTTTCATAACCTTAACGTTGTTGAGAGTATGACTTGAACAATAAACACATGCTGGGAAAAAGACTGCTTTTACATTACGATATAATAAGACCTTCAAATGGCTTTTAACCAATCATTGCTGCTTCTCGGGCACTCTACCAGAAGCTTTAATGGTTCGTGGTGGTTGTAGGCTTGGGGAAAGGTTCATTTGTCTTCTGAGGTCCCAGACAAGTGCCAGTGCTGGTCGCGTGTATACGTATGGCATTGCTGACGGCAAGCTCGGTGTGAAGCTTTCTAAGTAATATAACCTCATCTACAGTAGAGTCTGCAAGCAGGAACAGAAGAGCTGGAGAATTCTCTAGCATCACATTCTCAGCCAAACTGGGTCAACTGGCTAGGATGGAGTCCAGAGCCACCAGAAGTGGCTGGTGGTGTGTCCTTGAACGAGAAACTTCTCGGCCACTTGCCACATCATCATTCCCTACCATTGGCAAGCTTGCATTTTGGAGAGACTGAAGAAATGTCAGAAAACTGAAAGCCTTGCTTTTTTGGGTAAGGAATTTTTTTTTCCAAGAGCAATGGTGTTTAGAATAATCGCAGCCTGGAGACACCGCTGTCCTAAAAGTTCCTGAAGGCATCACTTTTAACTACTTTATTTTTGGAACCTCTTGCCAAGAAACAAAGTCATATTTTGGAACGAAGCCTCTAGCTGAGAGAGCGAATGGCGCTTGAGACTTGCATTGCGCTTTCAAGTGCACGGAAAGAGAAAAGCCCGATACTGCACATTCAATTGAGTCTCAGATGTTACCTTTTAGGCACAGAATCACAGAGCAGGAAGAAACCAGAAAGGTCTGATCTGGACGCCTCGGTGTGGATGTCAACCAGCCTGGCTTCCCTGAGATCCAGACTTCAGGGTAGGGGAGACGGAGGTATTTTTCCATCCTTTATCAGGGCTGGCCATGCAGACCGCTCTGATGCAGCAAAGAAAGAAGCTGTGAATGCTTCTCCAGGGCCTGCTTTCACAGAGAGAGTCTTTGGAGAGAGAGAGAGAGAGAGAGAGAGAGAGAGAGAGAAGATCCCCTTAATGCTCTCAGCCAGGGGCTTTTGCCCGCCCAGCCATAAGCAATTCTTATGTCTCCTCTGACCCTCTGTCCTTTATCACGCTCAGCATTCTGTAGGTGATCCTCATTGATTTGGTCCTGGAATGTTGCTGACACCCCCCACCCCCTGACAAACACATCAGGCATTCAGCCTGCTGAGAGGGCTATTGGCAGGTGCGGGGCTGGGAGGGACTAATCGATGGTGCAGCTGGGTGAGGTGTGGTGCTTTCGACGTCCTGTCACGGGCTGGGGATCCAGGTCTGCTTCCCTTCTCCCAGGCCATGAGGTGGCCCCGGTGTGTGCAGTGCCCAGAATCCCAATCAGGCCCTGAGCGCGGGCCTCCTGAATGATCAGGAGTGACCCAGGGCAGGCTTGGGGAGGGGGAGTTTGCCTGGCGTCTCACCCTAAGCCAATAAATAGGTACTTCCTGATTTCCATCCCAGTGACCTTGGAGGAATGCAGAAAGGGACTAGCTAGCCACATTATAGTTGAAAAGAAAAGAAAAGAAAAGAAAAGAAAAGAAAAGAAAAGAAAAGAAAAGAAAAGAAAAGAAAAGAAAAGGAAAGGAAAGGAAAGGAAAGGAAAGGAAAGGAAAGGAAAGAAAAGGAAAGGAAAAAAAGAAAAGAGAGGAAAAGGAAAGAAAAATAGGGAAGGGAAGGGAAGAGAAGAAGAAAAAGAAAAGAAAAGGAAAGGAAAGGAAAGAAAAGAAAAGAAAAGAAAAGAAAAGAAAAGAAAAGAAAAGAAAAGAAAAGAAAAGAAACACAGTGTACCCAGCTCACATTCACTAGCTACACTCCCCAAACTCTGGGGATGGGAGAAGATGAGGGTAATGGCTCATCTAGTCTCTCAGGCTGATTCTGGGCCAAGCCCGGGACTCAGGCGCAGAGGCCTGTGTGAGGTGGGGTGTGGGCTGCACCCTTGTGGGGGGGGGGGGGCAGCAGGCCAAGGTAGACTTCCCTGGCCCCTGTCCACCACCAACTCTGTCTTCTGTGGGGAGAAAAGCCTGGAAGCCTGGCCAGACGTGAGCCTGGGGGACATGTGTGTGAATGGGGAAAGAAGGTATAGCAAAGTGACCTCCTGCCTTGGTCCTACCTGGACCCCCGCCATTACTCAGAAAGCACTTTCTCAGAAGTTGTATGAGGCACCACGCAACTTCACTCCTCTTGTTTTCCTGCCCTGCCTTTCTTCTTTCCCATCTCTTCTAGAGTTCTATTTTTTATTTTATTTTTCCCAGACTTCAGCCCTCCCCTGATTTCATTGGCCTCCCTACCCAGCCTGACCCTTTGGGTAAACACTTCACAGAGCATTGTTGCCTGAGTGTGTGGTTCACTCCCCATCATCTCACCACCCCTACCTGGAAATTCTCAGGTTGGGATCTATCCAACTGCCTATTTTTTTTTAAATCTTCCTCCAAAATGGCCAAGTATGGTTGAAGATTACATGAATTTCTACATCCTAAGACTTATAGGAATCTATAGGTTTATGGAGGAAGGTAGGTGGGGGATGGGCTAGATGGGTGAGGGGCATTAAGGAGGGCACTTGTTGGGATGAGCCCTGGGTGTTGTTTGTAAGTGATAAATCACTGAATTCTAGTCCTGAAACCGATATTACACTATATGTTAACTAACAAGAATTTAAACGAAATTTTGGAAGAGAAAAAAATGAATAGCTAAAAAAAAAAGACCACAAATTTATAGATGGCTTCTGACACCCTTGCCAGTGCCTGATCAGACCCTGACCAATCCTTCCACTGGCTTTTACTTATTTTCACTGGCTCCATAATTGTTCTGTTAAAATTGTTCCATGTCCTACCCTCTTCCAGCTCTTCACAGGTGACTTTCCCCTATTTCCCCGGGGGCCAAGAGAAGTCACAACCCAAGAATTCCTTTGACTTCCTTCCTTCCCTCCCTCCTGTCTCCATGGAGACACCTATCCTCCTCTCCTACTTTAAGATACATGTTTCTCACTTCCTCCAAGGCACTGTCCTCTCTGGATGCCCGAGGTCTCAGCCCCATCCCCCTGTTCCTCACCTTGCTCTGTTTGTTAACCACCTCAACCCAAGGGTCTGCATTTCCATCCCCTTGGCTCATTGACGTATTTAAGCCTCCCCATAGACAGTATCTTCCTTCTTCAACCTGGACCATTTTGCTGAAACAGGACACAAATAACCAGTCAGTCGACTATTCCCAACCTCTTGCTCAATGATCTACGTGGCATCTAACACTGTTAACCATTCTTAGATCTCAAAGCCTTTCCTGGGATGCCTCTTACCTCTTTGACAATGGTCTTCCTGTCTTCTTGTCAAGTTCTGCCATCTCTAACTGCCCCCATAGTTCATTCTTGCCAAGCGTTCCACCTTTGTTGTCTTTGTCCTCTTGTTCTACATGCCCCCCAGCCCCGGGTGACTTATCAACTACTTTGGCTCCAACAATCCCCTGTCTGGTTGATGATGCCCAAATCCATGCCCCCACCATTCTTATTCTTCTTGATCTCTCCCTGAAAATTACTGCTGGCCTCAGAAATTCCACACTCCACAACTAGACTCGTTTTCTTTTTCTGTGCCTGATTTCAGCCATCCACCAAGCATCCCAAGCTGGTAACCTCAGAGTTATTCTTGAACACCCCTTCTGAACTTCTCACTGCTCCACAGTACAACACTTTCAGAACACTAGTCCTTCAGTCTTTTAGAGGGTACCTCCTCTGCCTAGCAAATTCTTAGTCCTACCTCTAACCTCAGAGCAAATGTCAATGACCTCTTGCAGACTTCTGCCCTCTCCCCTGCAGAGTTAGATGCATGTTTCTCTGTGCTCACACATTTTGTGCTGTTCCTGCTATGTCATTTAACACATCACGGGCCAGTCTACCCTGTACGTGGCTGACTTCCTCTTCTAAACTCAGGGCTTCTGGAAGGCAAGAGCAATTTCTTTTCCAATTTTGTATAAACAGTATCTATCACAGAGTCTCCCCATCGTGCATGCAGTCATTATCTGTTGACAGAATAGGGATTCCTAACTGCCATCTTGGATCCCACTGCTCCCCATACTACAGGAGGTTGTGTGGCATGAAGTTGGAGAGTCAGGCTGTGGAGACCAGCAGCCTTGGATTTGACTCTTGGTTCTCACACCTTCTAGCTATGTGACTTTGGACAAGTTATGTGAGCTCTCTAAGCTTTG
The DNA here is from genome assembly GCA_028646485.1 of Cryptoprocta ferox. Classification (NCBI taxonomy): domain Eukaryota; kingdom Metazoa; phylum Chordata; class Mammalia; order Carnivora; family Eupleridae; genus Cryptoprocta; species Cryptoprocta ferox. Next base: position 24,833,723 of record CM053564.1, read on the forward strand.
GGAATATATAGTTAGAATTCAATGAAACGATGCTGTGTAAAATACATAGCAGAGTGCCTGGCCCAGAGTAGGAACTTTATAAATGTTAGCCATTATTGTTAATAATACAAAGCCTCCTCCGTAGGCCTGTGGAGTAAAACTATAATCTTTTAAAAACCCTTGGGAATCAGAAGCTCTTAGGCAAACCTGAATTCATAAGTTTCTGATGAATTTGGTTTTTCATGTGAGATAAAAATGTATGATATTTTATGTGTGAGCATAATAGCAAGCTTCAGTGTAAATTTTATAGGTCCAACAATGTAAGAAACAAGTCTTCATGCCTATTTAAAATTAGAAATCCAACAGGGAAAATATAAAGATATCTATATTGAGTATTCATGCTTCGAAAAATTTAGGAAGAACTCCAGCAGTTTTCTTGATGGATTAGGCTTCCTTTGCCTTTTTCAGAGGACCTACAGGCAAAAGAACATGTCACGTCACTTCCTTCTCTAAACCTCTTGAAACACTGACAGATCGACATTTGTACAGAAGGGCCCGTGATGCATCATATTGAATTATTAACTTTTTCTCTTAAAGATCATCAATATCTACCTCCCACTGGACCAAAATTTAAAAATCTATATAGGCTTCCAGGAAAAAAACAAAACAACAGGTTATTATCCCATATGACACTGCATGAATAATTAATTTGCCAGGTTTTGATAGATTTCATTCCCAAATATTTCCCGGCTTACTGAGAGCTGTTAACTCAGGCTGTATTTTGAGGCAGAGCCTGGAAGGATACTGTGGGTCTGATTTGGCCCTGAAAAAGTGATCAGAAGTCAACAAAACAAATGAGGGATGCTTTGAGGCTGGGTCCAGACCACATGTGCTATTCAGTTATAATAGATTAATTATGGTCAAGGCTTGAGAAGGAGCTGTGTAAAAAGAACATTCGTGGTAGGGTGTTACCCAAATTGTGTCCCTCCCCAAAATTCACATGTTGAAGTTCTGACCCCGAAGATCTCAGAATATAATTGTATTTGAAGATAAGGTCTTTAAATAGATATAATTAAATTGAAATGTCATTAGGGTGGGGCCTAATCCAACATGGGTCCCCTTATAAGAAGAGATGAGAGCAGGTAACTCACACAGAGGGAAGAACAGGGGGAGAAGACAAGCCAAAGAGAGGGGCCTCAGAAGGAACCAACCCTGCGGACACCTTGACCTTAGACTTCCAACCTCCAGAAATGTAAGAAGACAAATTTCTGTTCCTTAAGCCACCCCATCCAGGGGAATCTCTTACGGCAGGCCCTAGTAACCTAGCATAGGGGGGTTATTGGAAATCCTCTTTCTTATCACTCTCAGTCCCCACAGCCTTTTGCCTCACAATCTCAATCATTGCATCTTCCGTGGGGGTAGGCATAAGGGTTCTTCCCAAAGTCTCCTCTGGCCCCTTCATCGGTCCCTGCATGGTGGCCATGGGTGGATGGGATTTATGTCTCCTCTGGTCTGATATTTCAGCAGTGAGAAGGTGTGTTTCCCCACAGCCATTATCGGGCTGCTTCTTCTTCTTCTTCTTCTTCTTCTTCTTCTTCTTCTTCTTTAATGTTTATTTTTGAAAAAGAGAGAAGAGGAGGGGCAGAGAGAGAGAGAGGAAGATAGAATCTGAAGCAGGCTCCATGCTGTCAGCACAAAGCCCGACATAGGCTTCAAACCCACAAACTATGAGATCATGAGCCGAAATCAAGACACTCAACCAACTGAGCCACCCAGGCGCCCCATCAGGCATCTCTTCTTGACCAGAGAATGTCCGTGGCTAAGACCACACCTTGCCCATCATGTCTTCCTCCTCTCAATAGTGGCTGACCCTTTGAGACTCCCCTGACTATCCCAGCATGGGTCTCTGAGGGGCTGGCATTTGACTCTGTTGTACCCTCCTGGCCAGGGTTCATCGTGCTCCCTGAAAAGTCCCGGTCTGGAGGCATCTGTCACCTCCCCTCTCTGCCCCAAGCCACAGCCTGCTATTAACAGGAGCTTAGCTAGTGCTGCTTTGGGCCAAAAACCAAACATTCCGAGCATCTTATGTTGGTTACAAGCCCTAACACACCTCTTATTTGTTCTTTTAGCTAACTATTGTTTTCAAATATTTGTCTGGTAGAAAATAAATGTTCTAGGCTGCTCCGGAGGGCAGCATTAGGACTTGTGTATAGCAACTATACAAAGGCAGGTTGTTTCTTTCATCAAAGGGCAAGGTTGTCTAGCCAACAGCGGAATGATGTCTCACAGGAGTGACCTTCCCGTTCTTAGAAGTCGATAAGCAGGGGTAGAATGGCTGTTTCTCCTCCTCCTCTTTTTCTCCTAATTCTTCATTCTTCTCTTCCCCCATGTGCCTTATGCTGGGAGCAATACCACCACTGCCCCCTCTAACCCAAGTAGGTGTCTGCGGCTCACCCTTGCTGCCCACCTGTGCTACACCCTTGGGTGATTGGACTTCTATGTTTCTTCATTTCATCTCCACCTCCTCTTCCTGGCCCGACCCTGGGCTCCCACTGTGTCCTCACCAGAAAAAGATGTCTTCCTCCTCACTGGATCCCCTACCCATTTAATTCCCTCCCCACACTGATTCTTTAGCTCTTAGCTCTTGGCAGCACACCCACAGTCTATGCTCTGCTTTGTGACGCTCCTGGTTGGGCTGTGCAAACCACGTTGCCTGCTGGTCCCCATTAGGTTCTATGGGAAGCAAAGGGTCCTTCCCTTCCCCTGTTTAGCTTCACCCAAGCCGTGATATCGCACCTGTGATCTTGTGCTTTATAGCAAGAAATACATATTTGGTCTCTGTCCGTGTTTCTGCACAGAGCTCCTAAAATGGAATTTCCAATGATGAGAATGGTAAAGGTGTCTCTATTATGCTAATGCAGTTACTCTGGGACTGCACCACAATGGGACTGGTCACCAGGGAAGCCAACCTTGTGATTAGAAGGTTGGAACTTATAGTCCCACCCCAACCTCCAAGGAGTGAGAGGGGCTGGAGGTTGACTTGGTCACTGATGGCTAATAGTCTAATCAATCATGCCTATACAATTAGGCTTCTATTAAAAAAAAAAAAAAGACAGGATTTGGAGAGCTTCCGGGTTGGTGACTTGGTGAATACATGGTGATACAGGGAGAGTGGCATTCTCAGAGAGAGTATGAAGATCTGTTCCCTTCTCCCATGGCTTGCCCTGTGCATCTCTGGCATCTCGCTGTTCTTGAATTATATCCTTTCATAATAAACTGGTAACCCAGAGAGTAAAATATCTCCCTGAGTTCTCCCTGAGTGAACCACTCTAGCAAATTAAAGGAATTCCTTTAATTGGGATCTTTGTCAGAAGCCCACGTGACAACCTGGATCTGTGACTGACGTCTGAAGTGTGGGGACGGCGTTGGGGGACTGAGCCCTTAACGTGTAGGATCAGATGTTCTCTCTAGATAGTGTCAGAACTGAGGTGGATTTCAGGACACCCAGAACACCGTGCTTTTGCTCTAAGCCCTGCCCTGTTCTTACAGCTTGAGCACCTCCTCCTCCAGGAAGCTTTGCTGACACTGGTTGCTTATTTATTGCACAGTTGGATAAGATGCCCTTTCTTTACACTCCCAGCATCCTCTGTTTCATCTATTACAGCATTTAATGCACCACTTTGAAATTGTTGGCTAATGTTTCTGCAGCTCCCATTAGGGAGCTGGGACTCTGTCTTCACTCCCCACCTCCTTTGTCTATAATTTCTTCTTCATAACGTGTGCTTGAGAAGTATTTCCGGAAGGAAGGGAGGAAGGGAGGGAAGGAGAGAGAGAGAAAGAGAAAGAATTCTTGTGCCCCAAGGTGACTTTCTACGTATCCATTGCTGACCGCAAAGTGGGTTGTGGAATTTATTCTGTTCTGGAATAGAGGTATGGTTAGAATGTAAAGTCGTTTTCTGGTGCTAATCTGGAGCTGAATAGCTTTTCACTTCTCTGGTTGTTCACTTCCTGGCGGAGGTAGAGGGGGCTGGCTGGCTCTGTTGGCTCCGGCACTCAGCTCCTGACCAAGCCCCAGCTCTGTGAAGTGGGGACAATGGAGGCAGCTTCTAAAGCGCAGATGATAACCCCAGCACGAGCAGGTGCTGGAAGTGGACTGCAGGGCCAATCAGGGAAAGAGGTCACTGGGTCTGGCGATGTGCTGCAGCAACAGGATTCCTGCTCAGACAGAGTGTGGTGCTCCCACTCGGAGAAGAGAAAATGATCTGAGAGTCCAGGAAGCCAACCCAGCCTGAGACAAAAGGAGGGACCTTTTTAATGCCACCTTGGAGAGGCTCCGGCAAAGACGCATCCAGCTCCTTTCATCATGGACTAGCCTCCTTTTCAAGCCATCATGAGGAGAGAGTTAATGTTTCCAACGCAGGGGCTCCAGGAATTATCATTTTCACTTTGCCCTCCTGTCCGCTTGCCTTCCGGTTTCCCTTGGATCAAAAAAGAAAAAGTCACTTGAATTATTTTTCACCCTCGGGAGGACTTTTTCTCTCCACGATGTGTGCACGTGTGTGCGTGTGCATGTGCACGTGGAGGAAATACCTCTCAAACAACCTGCAGGTGGTCTGATGCGCCAAAATGCTGTGTTTGTGGAGCAGCTAGCAAGAGGCGAGAGCGGAACGAGGGAAATACTTTCAAGATTTTGTGGCCTGAGCGGGCCACCGTGCAGGGAGGAGGGAGGGCCCAGAGATGTGACGGGCTTTGCCCAAAGCCACCCAGTGGGTTTGCTGTTTGGTGGCCCACCCAGTACAGGGACCCAGAACTTGAGACTCTAGGACCAGGGTCCTTGCTTTACAAGGTGACATCTCTTTGATTCACAAAAACAGAATTGATTATGATCCCTGCAGCTCTTCCGGGCAGGCTCAATATCCCTTTACCTGGTAAATTATTTATATTGAAATGTACTCCCGGGAGGCCACTGTGAAGCCATAGAAACTGGGAACATCGCTTAATTTATTACTGCTGCCTGGATTCCCAACTACTGCTGGCTCTGCCGTGGCAATTTTTTAATGCCACCTTTCCAGTCCCAGGTAGACACTCCGCCCTGGGAGAACGGTGTGTGGGGCCTCGCAAGGCCCACAAGAAAGCACGGTCACCTCGGCGGACCGGCAAGGAGCTCTCCCCGCCTCCTACACAGTCCCCTCTAACCTGCCCCCTATGGACAATGTTAGTTCCAGAGTCAGACACCCTGATGCAACGTGAACATGACCTGGTCCCCAGCACCGTGCTGGGCGGGGCCCTCGCTTGCAGACGTGACCTTCTACAAGCCGGCAGGGTGAGGGTTCCCCTGGTCCAGAAGGTGCGAGAAGGCTCGGATGGGGAAGTCACTACCTGCGGTCCCACAGGGAACACGCAGCTGGTCCAGATTCGCAGTCGCCTGTCTGATTCGGAAGCCGCTGCCTCCTTGAGAGGCGGTGGAGCCTCACGGTTAAGAGCAGGGGCTGTTCCTCAGGCCAGTCACCTAACACCTGGGCTTTACTTGCCTTGTCTGCAAACGTGGACATTGTAAGAATTAGGTGAGTTCGTGGAGTAAGGTGCTCGGAGCAGTTCATAGGAAGCAGTGAATTAAAATGCTACCGTCAGTGACCCAAGGGGCCGGGATGGGTGTCATCACAGTGGAGATGTCACAGAAAGCTACTTTAACCTCCTTCACACAATGTGCGTTTAAGTTTGCCTGAAAATGAACCCCCAAGCCCTTCATGTCCAGAGCCCAGAAGGAGCAGGTGTCTAGTCCCCATTTTGTTGTCCATTCACCAAGTCATGTAACTCCCTGAGCCTCAGTTTCCAAATCTACCAAATGGGGACAACGTTCCCTATTCTGTTTGCTGCCCAAGTTTGAGAGACGATGGTGCCGTTGGTTGATGAACCAATATGGCTCTTACCGTGTGAGAACGGTGATGATGAAGAGGGACCTCGGATCCCACAGGGCTCAGCGTGAGCTCTCCAGTCCCTGTGGATGTCCCAGCTCTAACTGCAGTATCCGAGACTGCTCTGAGCCCCGTGTGCCCTCAGCCACAGCAGCTCAAGGTGTCTGAGGAAGCAGACGCATTTCCAGTGGCCTGAATCAGCCCGTGCCGTTCTCCTCTTACAGTAACCAAAACAACAGTATATACGTTTGGGAAGTGGAGTTGTTCTGCGCTTGACCAGGAAGGCCCTCATCCCCTCCCATCTTGACCTCTGTGACCTCCTGTTCATCCTTCATACCCACCTCCAATGTTGCTTCCTCTGAGAACACTTCCTGAGCCTTCCTCAGGCCCTGCGTCTTCCCCGTACCCCCTTCCATGGGGTCAACACATCAGGGAGCAGCCCGGAGCCAGGTTCAGGAAAGGCTGCCATGCCAGTGGGCCCAGAAAGTGGGCCAGCTCTCCTAGGGATAGGTCGGCCGTGCTGGGCTTGCCTCTTCGGCCTCCTCCATGCAAGGTCAACTTTTAAGATTTCATGAGGGCGCCTGGGTGGCTCAGTTGGTTAAGGATCTGACTCTTGTTTTCAGCTCAGGTCATGATCTCATGGTTCATGAGTTCGAGCCCTGAAAGGGATTCTGTCTCCCTCTCTCTGCCCCTCCCCCACTCACTGATTCTCAAAAAATAAATAAACATTTTTAAAAAAGCCTTCCTGAGGGCCAAGGGAAAGGGGTTTACAGGTATTCTTTGTGGCAGCCATCAACCCAATCTCTCTCTGTTGCCCTGACACAGACAGGATGTGTCCCCTCAAACTTTCCACCAACTAAGGCCCCATCTTGGCTATAGACTGATGACCAGTTCTCTCCCAGTGAATGCGACCCTGTCTCATTCCACCCATGGGAAACCAGGAGCCTGGCAGGAGACCCACAAAGAGGGCAAGTTCAGGTATAAGAAGCAGCCAGTGGCATTGCCAAGGAGCAATGAAGGTCCCAATGTCTAAGACCTGGCTCTCTAGGGACACTTCCTCAACTGATAGCCAGACCTAAAATAGATCACAGCTTAGCCCAGTGGTGCTCCACTCATTCTACATGTGAGAATCCCCTGGGGGATTTAAAAATAGTCACAATATCTGGGGCGCCTGGGTGGCTCAGTCAGTTGAGCGTCTGACTTCGGCTCAGGTCATGATCTCGAGGTTCATGGGTTCAAGCTCTGCATCGGGCTCTATGCTGACGGCTCAGAGCCTGGAGCCTGCTTCGGATTCTGTGTCTCCCTCTCTCTCTGCCCCTCCCCTACTCGCACTCTGTCTTTCAAAAATAAATAAACACAAAAAATTGTTTTAAAAAAAATAGCCACAATATCAACCAACCAAAACCAGATCTCTGGGTGGGACCCAAACACACTGGTTTTTTAAAGTTTTTTTTTCTAAGTTCTCCAGTGATTCTGACGCACAGTGAGGTTCACACTCACTTGCGAGTATTGGAGTTCCTTTCTCAGCTCCCTGAGCTGGAGGCAGGACTACAACAAAGATTTTTCCTACTGCTGCAGGACATAGCGGGTCAGCGTGCATCCCAGGCTATGTCTGTAGCTGGTCAAAGAGTGGGTCGGGTTAGCTATTTCTGCAAGAGAGCACACTGCAAAACCAGGCAGTTCAGTGGGAAAGTATTATCCATGAAAATCAAACACCGAGAAATTGAAACAGTGCCAGAGCAGAGGTGGAATATCTAGATCCGAGACCCACTGACTACTTTCCCCTCTTCACAAGACAAGCATTACTAACGCGTGTCCTGCCTGTCTCGGGATGTTTATGACTCACGAGTGAGGATGCGGAGATAGTAAAGCACATTGCAACTTATGAGGCTTTGCGCAACGATGAATTATTATGGTGGATTAAAGTTGTCACTGCTCTGCCGGTTCGGGGGGGACATAAAATACATTCGACATAAAAACAAACAGTAGAGACAGAAAATTCCTCTGGGTAGACTAATTTTCACCCAGTAACCAGGTATGTAAGCCTCTACAGACCCCGCCTACGGACACGTTTTAATCTCTCCAGGTCAGACCCCTGCAAAGTGAATCACACCAATACGATGCTTTAAACCAACCGAAAGCAGTGAAAGTGAGCTTTCTGCCTTTAACTGAACCCAGTCGGAACAAAGAAGGCGGACGTAACACATTGGGGATGGGGCAAGTTCTCTACCAAAGTTGGCTTGAGCGGTGAGCCTCTGTCTTCTCCATCTTATTTGCCTGCGTCAGGAGCCCAGTGTGGAGGTGAGCAGGTGCAGAGGCTGAGTCAGAGCAGGGCGGGCTGGCAGTCCTGAGCCCCTGAGAAGATCCCCAACTGGGGAAATGGGAAGGCTCCGCACTCAGAGCAGGGTCAGCTGGGGAGGAGCCATCCCCCCACAAGGCTCACTCCAACTGAGGGGTCAGGGACTCTGTCCTGGGCAACATCCACAGCCACCTTCTGGTCTGTCCCCTCTTCCCTAAGTTGAAGGAAGCCATCTAAGAGTTACCCAATCCCTACCTCATGTCCTCAACTCAGCCTCACTCAGCTCTGACTCACCTGATTGGTGACCAGCAACATTGAGGCAAGAACACCGTTAGCCCCCTTAGTCTGTTCAGTTGGTTAAAACACAGACATTTATGGGCTCAGGAGTTCTGGAGGCTGGAAATCCAAGATCAAGGTGTCAGCACGGCTGCTTTCTTCTGAGGCTTCTTTCTTCTTGGGCTTGTTGAAGGCTGTCTTTTCCATGGGTCCTCACGGGGGTCTTCCCTCTGTGTCTGTCTGTGTCTTAATCTCTTCTTCTTATAAGAACACCAGTCATATTGGATCAGGGCCCACCCTAAGGACTTCATTTTAACTTAATCTCCTCTATGAAAGCCCTACCTCCAAATCTGGAACTTATGTGATTACGATCTGAGGCACGAGGGGTTAGTACTTGAGCACAGGAATTTTGAAGGGACGCCATTCAGCCCATAACACCCTCCAGGCTTTACAATCACCCCCAACACCTCTTTGCTTGACTTTCACCCCATTCTGGGTTGGATCCTCATTCCTGTGTCCTGGCCCATGGACTTGGCCTTTGGTCTTGATCACCAATTTCGTTGAGTGCCCTCATCCATTTTCAGACTTGCTCTACCCCTACGAATCATAGGATGGAATCCCACCTTTGCTCTGACCTCCAGCAGGGGTCTTAGACTGAGTCCTCCTTAGTTCTTGTGAAAAGGAGTTTAGACATTTTGCCAAGAACCAGTGGCTCAAAATGTGTGCTTCTTGCTACAATGTCACAACCCTCCAGTCTTTCTGAAAACGTGCCACAGCTTGGATGAGGGAGGACACCTGAGAGAAATCGAGTGCCCCTTTTGGCTGTCATTGGCAACGGGGTGGCTTCCTAGAGCTCCTTTTAAACTCTAGAAACTAAATCCCCCTAAAATTGAAGGGCAATCCAAAATAATGGCCAGTGTGTGCATATACTTCACTGCAGATGTTTCTGGGTACATGAAAAACCTATTTCTCAAGAGATGTCCAGTATGTTTACTGACAGAAGGGAAAGATGGTGTACTTACGGAATCTGGAGTTTCCCTTGGGGTATTTGTGACAGCCTTGTGACACACCACGCCACTGTTCCTTGGCAGCATCTGTCCATGGGGCAGGGGGAGGGGGGAGTAAGCAGAAAGATGAAGAGAAAAAGAGCAGGCAGTTTATTCACCAACATCGCTGCCTTCTCCCCAGTAGTGGTCTTAGCATAAGGTAGAAACCTTCTAGCTTGTGATACACTTGCTTCTTCGGCCATAGGTTGGGTCCAGTAATACTCATTTGCTCACTTATTTAACAAACATGAATTATATATTACCTTCTCAGCCTCGTGCTGGAGGTTGGAGACAGAAAGATAAAAAGATCACTGTGTTTTCAAGAGGAAACTTTAAGAGGCTCCCAGGAGAAGGGAACGGTTGATGTTGAGCAGGCTGGAAAGCCCAGAAATCTTACACGTGCTCATGTATGAAGTGTCCAGGGTCAGCAGTGGTCTTGAGCCTTGAGTGAGGTGAACACTCCTGGCCAGCATGTCCACAGGTTGAAAGTGACTCATGCTCCAGGATGTGAAGACAGGCTTGAACCCTAAGGATCCTTTCCCAGGGGACACCAGAGGTGGCGTTGGTCCAACAGTTCTCCCTAAAAGCACACCAAGCCAGTCCCTGCACCCTGCCGGCTGTGATGCCAAATCCTAGTGCCACCTGAGGTCCTGAGGGGGGACAAAGCCTGAGACCTGGAATGGACTCAGGTGGCTTGAGCCTCCTCTTAGCTTAGCAAGCACACATAGGACATTCAAAGCTCAAGCCATCATGCCTGGAAGGAATGCCATGTCCCACCTGCAGGACTGATTTCCCCAAGAGCTGCTCGCACAGAGAGTCTTGCCAGCATAGTTCACCCCATGAAATATTTGAGGTGCCCTAACGTGGACCAATTTTCCAAGATCCGCCCATGTGGCAGTCTATGTGCTTTGTCTCCAAAAGGGAACATTAAATCAAATCCTTAGTCTGTTGGAAGTGTATTAGCCAGGGATCTCCAGAAAAATGGAAGCAATGGAATGGAGAAAGGGTGGGGGAGGGGGGAGAGTGAAAGAGAAAAGGAGTGATTTATTTTTAAAAAACTGTCTCACACAATTTGTGGAGGTTGCAAGCCCAAAATGTGCAGGGTAGGCTGGCAGCTGGAGACTCATGGAAGAGTTGCCATCTATATCCAAAGGCTGTCTGCTGGCAGAATCCCCTCTTGCTTGGGGGAGGTCCATCTTTGATTTATTACAGCCCTTAGCTGATTGGAAGATGTCACCCACATTAGGGAGAGTAACCTGCTTTACTCCAAGACCACAGATTTTAATATGAATCTCACCCAACAAACACCTTCACAGAAATATCCAGAATAGCATTTGACCAAACATCTGGGCACCTTGACCCATCCAAGTTGACACATTAAATTAACCATCATAAGAGTTCTATGCCCTGTACAAAAGGGGGGTGCCTTTCACTTATCAATAGATACTATTTGAATGAAGAAGGACTCAGTTCTTCATATCAGCCATTCAAAGGCATAAGTCTGTTAATGTTGAGGTCCCTGGAGCAGGTGCAGTAGGTGAGCCCAAGACTTCCTCTTGGAACTTCATGCAGCTGGAAATCCAGCTGGCTTTCTCTGCTCTGCTTCCTTCACCGACAGAACAGGGGGGTCGCCCGGGGCCGAGAGGAAGCATTATTTCTCATCTGTGACCGCCCCCAAAGACACAGGGCTCCAGCTCACAACAGAGGATGTCATGGACATGGCATCTGGTCTGAGAATCAGTTAGTGGCTACCTTGGCCCAATGGGATGGTCACGCCTCAGCCTGCTTCTGAGACCTCTTCTCTGGAGGTCACCTATATGCAAATGTGCCAGTCCTTTTACCTGCTTGTGTGCATATCCACTCCCCTGCTTTGCATTCACCAAGAGCTCTGGCCTCTACAAACTATATTTCGGGGTTCCATTGTCAATTGGGTTCAGCCAATGAGAGGTATCGACTGGAGACTGGAGGTTAGGAGAATCAGAGGGACCAGGGTATATTTCCTGTCCCTGTCTCCTTCTCTGCCTTGAACATGCCTCCAGCAGTGGCTAAGTCCCCTCTGGGGTTCCCACTCCCACTGACAGCTCCTCGCTCCGTACCCAGCTCCTGCCAGGCACTCCCTGCCTTAGCTCTAGCTCCTACTTGGGTGGGCATCCGCTCCTGAATCTACAAAGTGGGTCTCGAGTCCCAGGAGATCTTGAGCCAAGTCTGAGTTTATAAACAAGCAGTGAGAATGCAGGGGCTGCTTAGAGCACCCCCGTCCCACCCTCCATCTCTGAGCAATGCCCTGTTATACCACATAGTGATGAGCAGCGTGGACTCTGGCATGAACTGGGGGCAGGGGGTTGAATCTGGGGTAGCAATTTCTTCCTGGCTATGTGACCTGGGCAAGTTACTTAACTTCTTTGTGCCTCTGTCTCACCATCTGCTAAATGGGAACGACAGTACCTAATTTATAGGCTTGTTGTGATAAAACGAATTAAATCCTAGCACAGAGGAGGTGCCGATCAATGTCCACTCTTATTTCCCCTTGAAGGCTCAGTTCTGCCCAGCAGCTGGGATCCTCCCTGCCCATCCTAGCAGCTCGGTTCCCAAGGGGACAGCTGGCCTTCTTGTTCTCCCTTCCTTCTTTATGCTACCAGCCAAGGCCAGCCTAACCCCAGAGCGATGATCATTAGAAGAGCCGTTGGAGGAACTGGGGATGTCACACGTCAAGAATGTTTAGCTCTTGGGGGTGCCTGGGTGGCTCAGTGGGTTAAGTGTCTGACTCTTGGATTCAGCTCAGGTCATGATCTCATGGTTCATGAGTTTGAGCCCCAGGACAGGCTCCTCACTGACAGTGCAGTGACTATTTGGGATTCTTGATTCTCTCTTTCCCTCTCTTCTCTCTCCTTCTCTAAAAATAAACAAACTTAAAAAAAAAAAAAGAATGGTTAGTTCTTGGAGACCATGAAGAATGCTTTCTGTCTTGCCCCCATCTGGGCTCTCTTGGGGAAGATCTTTGTTTATTTGTTTATTTCCTTTCCAGGGAACAGAATCAGAGTCAACACGTGGAAGTCGCAGAAGGCATATTTTTGCCTTGAATTAAGAAGGAATTTTCTACAAGTGAGAAACATCCGAAGGTTACGGTAGAGAGTTCCCCGTTACAGGGCATGCGCATTGGGGTGAGACGGATAGGTTCAGGCTCAGCGTGGGATGGTGACCGAGGTCTCCCTGTACACCCCTGCAGCACTGGGGGTCCAGCATCCTGTAAATTTGGTGTCTGGGATGCTCTCTTGGAAGGCTATGTCCACTCAGAGGGGAAATGAAGCCTCACCCCCTGCAGCTCTGGGACCAGGGCGGGGCTGGCTTCCATTCTCAGATGCCGAGAGGTATTTTGGATGAAGAATGAATGAGTTTTTCTGCAAGCGCTCCCTGTTACACTACCTTCCAGGCTTTTAGGTCCATAAGCAGCCCGGCACACATCATCCCAGGGAGGGTAAATGGAGGGATTTTGCATTTCAAGAACCTTGAGCAAACCCTAAAGCCAAAGTTCAAGATCGCGGGAAAGACCTAGAAACTCCACCCCTCACCCTGAGTGCCTGGAATGAGCATACCCTGGGCTGGGAGTGGGCAGGGCGCACGGGGGGGAGCAAAGGGCAAAGGAGCCCCTCCTCCCCATTCCCTGGGCTGCCCTCAAGAGGGTCACAAAATCTCAATGTAAGTTTGGACCTTCAAGAGGAGAAGTGACCTCTGACCTCTTCCCGGGTCAGAGCCCAAGGAGACTCAGGACGCCCCAGCCCAGCGTGGTGAGGCCGAAACCCCATGTCTGCAGGGGGGTGTAACTGGGTGGGGCGGCACGTCCCAAGCACCAGGTTGTAGCACAAAAGGTTCAGTGAACCCATGTACCTAGAGGAGCCCGAAGCAGAAGGTCTCAGGGCCTAGGGAGTGGGGTGCAGGGGGCCCAAGGATGGTCCACGGGCAGCAGTGAGAGCTGGTGGGGACCCAGGGGGTCTTGCAGGCAGCGGGGGGCAGACTGAAGGCAGAAGACCTGAGGGACTCGGGACAGCGCAGCACGCTCAGCCTGACCGAGCCACGGCCCACGTGCCTCAGGCCTGCGTGGCTTTTGGACGCCGCCCCAGGAAACAGGAAAGTGAGACTCAGAGGAGGTGATGTCTTCTGTCACTTGGTGGAATGGGAACCTGGCATGGAAATGAGGCTCAGAAGCCATTTCTTATGGGGAGAACCTGCGGCTGGTTCTCATAGCTGCTCCGTGGGCCAAGCGGCGCGACCGTGCGCAGCCCTCCTGGGGGGAGCCTTGGCCACCTGGCTGCGTCGTTTGTCAAGACGTCAGGAGCTCCAGGCCCTGGAAGGAGCTGCAATGCAGAGGCGGGAGGGAGCCGGGGAGGCGCTGCACTGTTTTCTTGGGCCCTCTCCCCGGGGGGCCGGTGGGGGCTCCTGCCTGCGCAGGCTTCGGGCCTGGCCACCTGCCACCAGGGCCCGGGGTTTGACATTCTTCCAGAGCAACGAGGCTCGGGGCCTCCCAGCTGCCAGTCCCCCGGGCCTGTGGCTGCTGCGACAGCGAAACTCTACCGCTTCACAGCGTGGGAGGAGCAGGGCTGCCTCTGGGCCAAACTTGGACCGCGGTGTGGTCCCTCTCTGATGATTTCCTGCTTCCTTCCCACGGCGCTGTCCTATCTCGGGCTCTCCAGCTGCCCCTTGCTGGCCACAGGCCACCTTCTGACGCCGTCTGCAGGCCAGACCTCTCTCCCCGACCACTGCCAAGTTCACACCCACAGTCCTGACCCTCCCCGCGGGCGCACACAGACTCCTGTACACGGAGCCTAATTGTCGTCTCCTGACGACGGAGCAGAACTGAGCCCCGACTTCCCTTTCGCTCAGTTACTCAGGCTGGAAGTCCAGGAGGCGGCCTAGAGCAGGATCTCAAGGGTCTCGGGGTCCCCAGAGCAGAACCCACACTCTGGGGTGCCAAAGATGACACAGCAAGGCACAGGAAGTGATGGAATTTCCATTTCTATTATTGTTTACTCCATTTTATGCCATATTAATTTGTGTACGTTTTATAACACATTAGCACAGGGGCACCTGGGTGGCTCAGTCGGTTAAGCGTCCGACTTCAGCTCGGGTCATGATCTCGCGGTTTGCGGGTTCAAGCCTCGTGTCGGGCTCTGGGCCGACAGCTCAGAGCCTGGAGCCTGCTTCGAATTCTGTGTCTCTCACCCTCTCTGCTCCTCCCCAGCTCGTGCTCTGTCTCTCCATGTCTCTCAAAAATAAATAAACGTTAAAAATTTTTTCAAAATGCGTTAGTACAGTGGCACATGCATATTATTTATAAGCAATTTTATATGTATATCTGTGTGTGTGTGTGTGTGTGTGTGTGTGTGTAGGGCTCAAAATTTTTTGATATATGTGCAATCAAACAAGTTGAGAACAGCTGCTCTTCGTGACGCTGAATTTAATTGTCTTCTTGTCACCCCTAAACAAAATATTTCTTTTGTTTTGTTTATTGGCTCTCTGTCTTCCCTGGAATGTAAGCTCCACGCGTGACCCGTCTCCCTTGTTCGTGCTGTGCTATCTGTGTGACAAGCCCTTATAGTAAGATGAGCACATAGCATGTGTGCAATAAACACTCATCACTCGTGGACGGATTGAACGTATGTGTACGCAGAGCCATCTCCAAGACTTAGTGGAAGGAGGTCAGTGAATCTCAATACAGTAAAACCTTGGTTTGCGAGCATAGTTCCTTCCGGAAACATGCTTGTAATCCAAAGCACTTGTATATCAGAGCAAATTGCCCCATAAGAAATAATGGAAACTTGGGGCGCCTGGGTGGCTCAGTTCGTTGAGCATCCGACTTCGGCTCAGGTCATGATCTTGCAGTTTGTGGGTTCAAGCCCCGTGTTGGGCTCTGTGCTGAGAGCTCAGAGCCTGGAGCCTGCTTCCGATCCTGTGTCTCTCTCTCTCTCTCTCCACTCCTCCCCCACTCATGTTCTGTCTATCTCTCAAAAATAAACATTAAAAATTTTCAAAAAAAGAAATAATGGAAACTCAGATGATTTGTTCCACAACCCAAAAATATTTACATAAAAATGATCATAATACTGTAATATAACACAAAATACTAAAGAAAATACGAAATATAAAGCCAAATAAACAAATAAATCATTTAGAAATGTTTGCCCATCTTGTGGAGCACTTGCAGAACAAGTTATTCACAATCCAAGGTTTTACTCTCCCTCTCCACAGTCAGAATGATAGCAAAAAATGTCATAACGGGATCCCTGCAGGGTAAGACTACTCAGAAACATTGGCCACTTTCTGGGTCTTCTGCCTCCTTTCCAGACCATTGCTTTCAGGTAACCTAGGTGCTAGGATCAGGAGACTAGCCCAGGCAGCCATCAACACCTTAGTCTAAACTAGTTTAGTGTGCTACAACTTCCCATGGGCATTTGCCTCAAAGCACATCCTGAAGATTGGGAGCCAAGGGATTCCAGTCTCAGCTCAGCTACGGTCTGTTTGTGAGGTTTTGTGTATGCTCTGGACCATCTCCACGCTCCTACTCTGAAAGGCGGTGCCTCACAGTACGCTTCTCTAAGCTTGTTCTTTGGAAATCACTCCAAAGTGTATAGAAAAGTCGCAAGAAGGGCACAAAGAACATGTATAGATACTTCCACTGAGATTTACGTACTGTGCATACTTCCTCCATTTGTTTTATCATTTGCTCTTTTCACACACACGCACACACACACACACACTTTTTTCTAAATCATCTGAGAAGAAGTTCCACACGCTCTACTAAGTGCTTCTCTGTGTATTTCCTAAGAAGAAAGATCTTCTCTCACAACTCGAATGCAGTTATCGACTTGAGCAGATTCAACACTGAAAACAGTACTTGTATCTAATCTACCGTCCGGCGCTGTGTTTTTAGACCGCATCCGGCCGCAATTCTCCTTTCTCGAGGGATGAAATGGTACTTGAAACCCCAACGTGCAGCACAGATGAAAAGAGAAGGCTTTTTTCAAAGAAGGAAGGAAGGAGTCGCCAAAGGGCCATGTACTTATTTCCTGCCGCCGCTGTCGCAAGTAACAGACCTGGTGGCTTACTGCCACCCAAATTAATTAGTTCACAGGTTTGAGGTCACAAGCCCAAAATCAGTTGGGTGTTGGTCAAAGTCGGTTTGGTCTTTGTCAAAAGACCAAAGTCTTGTCAAAGTCGGTTGGTCAAAGTCAAGGTGTCCCAGGACCGTTTCCTTTTGGAGGCTCATGGAGAATTCATTTCTCAGCCTCTTCTACCTCTGGGAGCCCCTGCATTTCATAGCACGTGATCCTTCCTTGAAAGGTTACAGCCTCTGCCTTCTGCCAGCACACCTACTCCCTCCCTGGACCTCCCGCCTCCCTCTTGTGAGGACCTTTGTGATTACATTTAGGGCCCGCCCATATAATCCAGAATAATCTCCCCATCTCAAGGTCTTTACTTTAATCACATCTGCAAGTCCCCTTCACCACAAAGGTAACACTTACGGGTTCCGGAGATTTAGATGTGGATATTTTTTGGAGAGTCGTTATTCAGCCTACCACATCCCACATGTGAGCAGGTTGTAGACTGCACAAAGGCACCAAAAATACCGACTGTGGTCTATTTGACAAATCCTGCATCTTTCTGACGTGCCCAGAGGGATACATCTGCCCAGAGGGGGCTGTTTTTAATAATCTGCACAAAAGTTCTAGGCAAGCCAGATGGTGGCCGACGCTGTTACCCCCTCTTTCCCGGGTCCCCAGAGACTCCTTCTGAGAAAACCTTAAAGTTCTAGGATCTGCTTAAAGTCCCAGGACCCCACTACTACGATGGCTTCTGGCTCTGATACGCACTTCGATACCACATCAAAAAGGGCTCCGGGCACCTGAAGAACAACCGTCCACCTGTGAGCTGTGAGCCAGGTGCAAAGGGAGCCCCTGTGAGGCAACCCAGTGCTTCCCCAGTGGGGAGCCCCAAAGACTCACCAACTCTGAAGCTCCCCGTGGCTCCTCGTCCTGCCCTACTCTCTCAGCTCCCTGGTCTCCCCAAGCTAAGCTCTTAGCAGCCATTATCCACTGACCCCATTGTGGACCAAGGCTCCTTCATGGCTCTTCTGTTTAGCTGGTCTGGGACGAGCCAAGCGTCTCCAGGAGCCCGAAAGTCTCTAGGAAAGGCCTCCCTTTGTCACAGGCCACCCCTCCCTGAGGTCCCACACTGCAGCCCAAGTACACATATGCCAGTTGTGTGGTGCCCTGGGGACACCTCAGATCCCATGGGACATCAGGTTACCTCGGGCTTAATTGACACTAGGGGACCCGTTTGAGGAGGAAGGTGTGGGGTAACACCCAGAGGATGTCTGCTCTCCACCAAACCAGACTCTCTGCGGCTGTGTCAGCGGAAGCTATTGCTGATCTGTCCTCTCTCAAAGCCACCAAGTCATCTCTGTCCTCCTAGACGTGGCACTAGGAGGGCCTCTGTTTTCTCAGGTTCTGCCTGCCCCCATATCTCCACAACTGTGGGTTGAATGATGATAATTATTCTTCTCCTTCTCTTTCTCCTCTTCCTTTTCTCCTCCTCCTCCTCCTCCTCCTCCTCCTTCTTCTTCTTCTCTTCTTCCTCCTTCTCCTCCTCCACCTCCGCCTTCTCCTTCTTCCTTCTATGAAATCATCCAATTCTATGACCTGCTGGTCTAGGAAATCTCTATTCCCGATTTTTTGTCCATGTCTCATGTTGGTTAGGTCAATGTCGACATTTTCAAATTCAGGATTCTTCATAGCTACAGTGTTATAACTCCCATGAGCAAGACAGCTGGGCCTCCTCAGCCTCTTCTGTCTCATTCTGCAGACACAAGGCCCCTGATTCAGTCCACAATGCTCCGTCCTACGCACAGCTCCTGGAACCCTCTCCCACAGACATCCATCACCTGAGGTCCCATCTGAACCTTTTCTTTCTCCATGCTCCCAAGGTCATTCAGGGTTGCCACCAATAGGCAGAGAGCTCAGAGGTCCCCTTCTCTCAGACATGACCACTCCACCTGGCCCCTAGACTAACACCCTTCCCAGATACCACCACTGTCAACCCCAGAGCCTCTCACCTGAGGCCCCAGCCCCCACGGGCCAGCCTGTGGTGTCTCAGCAGTGCTCCCACATGGCTAGGCAGCCCCTGCCCTGCACCAAGAAGACAACAGAGCCCCCAGGGCGCCAGTCCGGCTGTTCTCTGCTGACGATGGGACCAAGGCTAGAGACTCTGCCTGGGCAGTTTGGGGGCTTAAAAATAAATTTGAGGGGGCGAAATGTCCTTGATTTCGGGTCAAGGACACACCTCTACCAACTTTTGATCCATCTCAGCCACAAAGGAGAAAAGGTACGGGTCCTTGATGTGCCAATAATCTGTCCTGCTCCTTTGCTCCGAGAGTCAGAATTCACATTTTGTCCATTTCATAGGCAAGGTAATTAACGCCTTTCAAGTTTTACCTTTTCTTCTTTGAGGAATCAAAAGGTTCATGTCTGGAATCAAATTTATGTAAAAGCCTTTAAAAATTAGCCTGAAAATTAGTTTCCTCTCCAGCAGAGCAACAGAGACCCAAGGAACCTGCTAAATTGCTCCCTGACCAGTATTAAATAGACTCAGAGGCCGGGGTGCACGGCCAGGCCAGGTGAGGCTGGGCGGTGAGGCCGGGGGCCTGCAGGAGCCCACAGGGAAAATGCTGCACCGTTTCTCCAGTGGGGCAGGCCCTGGTGCCATAGGTCATGAAGCTTGTAGACTGGAGAGAGAGAGAGAGAGAGAGAGAGAGAGAGAGAGAGCCTTCCCTTGGGGAATGGGAGGGGGTGGCAGCTCCCACAGGCCCCCAGAAGTCCAGCCAGCCCGAGGTGACCGAGGCAGGGGCACCCTAGAGAAGCCACCTTTCGCAGAGGTCCTATGAGCTCTGGGGGAAGCCCTGGGTCAGGGAGCCTCGGCCAGGCTCTCCCTACCATGACCACTGTCAGACCAGCCATGACTCACTTTCCAGATCAACAACCAGTCTTCAGTCTCCTCTGTCTTCTGGGTTTTCTATTTTCCATTAAAAATGCATTATGGGGGCACCTGGGTGGCTCAGTCAGTTAAGCGTCTGACTTTTGGTTTCAGTGCAAGTCATGATCTCATCATTCCTGAGTTTGAGTCCCATGTTGGGCTCTGCTGTGACATGTGGAGCCTGCTTAGGATTCTCTCTCTCTCTCTGCCCCTCCCCTGCTCTCTCTCTCTCGGTCTCAAAATAAATAAAAACATTAAAAATGTTTAATGCATTGTGAGCAGTATTCATAATAACCCAACGTAGAATAACCAAAGTAGAAAATGTCCATCAACTGACAAATGGTGGACACTGTGTGGTCTAGCCACACAATGGAGTATTATTCAACCATAAAAAGGAACGATGTTCTGATATATTCTACACTATGAATGAACCTTGAAAATGTATGAAATGAAAGCAGTCAGTCACAAAAGACCACATACTGTGTAACTCCATTTGTGTGAAATTTCCAGAGCAGGAAAATCAATAGAGAAAGGAGGTAGATTACTGCTTGCCCAGGGCCTGGGAGTTTGGGGGCCGAGAGGTGACAGTTAAGGACCATGGGGTTTCTTTTTGGGTGATAAAAATGTTCTAACATGTATTATGGAGAGAATTGCACAACTCTATAAATATATTAAAAACCACTGAATTGTGCGCGTTAAATGGATGAATTGCATAAATGAATTGTATCTCAATAAAGCTGTTTTTCTAACGATGCATTGTGAGCAGGGGTGACAGGAAGGGATTATTGCAGAGAGGACTCTCGATTCAAAAGGATGATGGACCAAATCCCAGTTTACCACTTACCTGCTGAGGGACCTTGGGCATGTCAACTAACTCCTCTGGGCCTCAACTGCCTCATCTGTAAAGTCGGGCAAATACTGTGGACCTCCAAAGGTGGGATTAAATAAGATGATATGTCTAAACCCCCTGGCCCAGCTCTGACACTAAGCAGGGACATGATTGTTATGTTAAGTGAGTGGTTGACTTTGAGAAGAAGAGCCATGGGTCTCCTCCCGGCCCAACATCGCTTTCTTCACACTGGGCTTCCCTCAGTCTCTGACTCACTGGTGGTAAAATGCAGTGAGAGTCTGACCTCACGAGATTGAAAACTCAGTAAGACAACAATCCTGTGTGCAGCCCGGAAGGCGTCCAGGACAAGTCTGTTGAACAAGTGAATGTGTGAATCAGTGAATGAACAACGATTACGTGGGGCGCCTGGGTGGCTCAGTCGGTGGAGCGGCCCACTCTTGATTTCAGCTCAGGTCCTGATCTCATGGTCATGAGACTGAGTCCTGCGTGGAACTCCGAACGGAGCATGGAACCTGCTTGGGATTCTCTCTCCCTCTGCCCCTCTCCGGCTCCTGCTCTCTTCCTCTCTCTCTCTCCCAAGAATAAACAAATAAACATTTACAACAAAAACAGTGATTATGAGACAGAAGGGCACTTTACACACACACACACACACACACACACACACTTCAGGGTACACACCGCTCCTCTCTTGCAGGTCAACATTGTCAGCCCTAGGTTTCCAGTCCCAAGAAGAGGCCAGAGCTCAGGGACTCAAAGAGGCCCAGCGTCTCTACAGGGTGAAGGTGTGAGGTGGTTTCTCTAGGTCATTTCTGGGCCAGGGGCACGTCCTAGTTTCCTCCTGGAATGTAGGGATGCCACGTGTGTCTGGGGGCCTCCCTGAGCAGCAGACTGTCACACGGATGCACTTAAATCTGTCAGGGGCCAGACCCCTCTTCTGCCTGCCTCAATGCCCTCCCCACCCTGTTCTTGGGCTCCGTCACTCTGCCTCATCACTCACTCAGGTGGAGCAGGACCTAACCATCTCCCTCTGTCTTGGAGATTCAAAAGAAAAGGAGAAACGAGGAGGGTTTGGGGCCACTCAAGAAGGTCAAGGGCTTTTCCTGATAGTCCTCTTGAACTGAAGCTCCAAGTCCAAAGGGTAAGTGAGGCCTTTCCATGAGCTTTGGCCTCCTTGGAGCGGGTCGTGAACCTGGCTTCAGGAAACGGGGAGCTGAGGTGAGCTCTTCCCATTGCAAAAGAAGATTCGTGGATTAGGTGCGGTCTGAGCTCGAGTGGAAAGGGGCAGTGTGCAAAGCAATGGCCGTTCATTACCTTGTGAGTGGAAAGGGGCAGTGTGCAAAGCAATGGCCGCCTATTACCTTGTGAATGGAAAGGGACAGTGTGCAAAGCAATGGCCGCCCATTACCTTGTAGGATGATCCCCCCGTTTCACAGACAACGAAGATAGGGTCTCAGGGTCTGAAGGAGGAGAGCCACCTCGGCTCGTACACCAGGGAATTCCTCGCTGCCCTCCTCTGAAGACCTACAACCTGCAGAGTGTGTAAAACAAACTCCCTTCCAGATGCTGAGAGCGGCACCACGGTGACTGCAAATCGGAGCCTCCAAGTGTGTGTTTGGCATTAATTATGTGTTCCCTGGCGGATGCTGCAGGACGTCGCTAGTCCCTCGGTTTGGTGAAAATAATCCCTCTGCCAAGAGGGGGAAAGAAGCAGCAAGGGGCAGCTACTTCTGGCTGCGATCCGGTCCCACCCACTCCCACCCTCCCCAGGAAGGGCTGCAGCATTCGTGCGCCGGGCAGCTCAGTCCTTGCCGGGGAGCTCCTCCGGCCCTCTGGCCCTCGCTGAGGGCCCCAGGGCACAAGGAGAGTGGAATGAGAAGAAGGCACCAGAGACGGGGGTCTGGGGGATGGGGCCCCAATTTGTGAAGAGGCCAGGCGTGCTACGCCCCCCAGAGGACATGCGATCTCCCTGCGGGAAACCAGGCCCTCACCGGCCCTCTGCCTGTTCTTTCTACGGTTTGTTGGTTCCTTGCTCTTTGCTCCCCTTCCACAGGTGGGTCAGGGGCTTCCCGCCACCTGCCTCCCCCCAGGCAACAGCTGGTGCAAGGCGTGCTGCAGGCAGGAGCAACGCCCACCCCCAGCACTGGGCAGGTCAGCATGGCCTTGACCTCCTGGACTGGACGTTCTGCGGGGGGGGGGGGACACACGATGAACAAGCAGACAAGTAATTACCGTGTTCCAGCAGGGGTGAGGGCTATGGAAGGAGGAGAGCAGGGCAGTGGGAGATGGTGGCCGGAAGGTGGGGAGAGGAGGCCTCTCGGAGGAGGAGACCTCTGAGCCTGAATGTTGACAAGGAGGCAATCACGAGATCCAGGGGAAGAGCATCCTGGCAGAGGGAACAGTCAGTGCGAGCACCTGGAGATGGAAACAGGGCTGCTGAACTCACAAAGGCAGGGTGAACGTGAAGGTGAAGGTCATTGTGGCTGGAGCCTGGAGGGAGGGAGGCAGGAGGCGAAGGTGGGGTGGGAGAGGGCACCGTCATCCGCCAGGCGGGGCATGGGGTTTGGATTTCACCCCCAGGCTTCTGGGTGGGCCTCGGAGGGATGTGCACGCAAGAGTGACAGGACCGATGTGTCCCTCAGAAAGGTCACCAAGCTGCCATGCGGATGGCCAGGATGGGAGATGGCAAACGGGGAAGCAGAGAGAACAGTCACAAGTCCCTGCGGTTTTCTAGAGGAGAGGAGGGTGGCTCGGCAGAGGACGAGAATGGTCACATGCAGAGTTTATTCTCTGGGACCCACAGAGGGGTGGGGTGAGGACAGAACAGAAGAAAAGAATTGAGGAGTAGCCACCTGAGCAGAGGGGACATTCACTGACACGGGAAGAGGGTGTTAGATTTGAGACCCCGGGCACACAGCCCTGGCCGTAGTGGAGGGTGAGCGAGCATAGGTGTAACTGAGAATGCTTTCCCCAGGGCTGCAGCACTCCAGTCCCGGCCAGGGCTCTGTGCCCCCTCTTTGTCTTGGGACGGGGTCTCCAGCCCTGGCTTAGGCACCGATATGCAGAGTGGGACCCCCTCACTGGAAGGTCCTTGACTTAAACTCAGAGCAATCCTGATAGATCTAGATGCTGACAGTCCCCCGACAGAATCATGGCCTGCCCCCCTGCTCCCCCCGACTGGCCTGGGCCACCTCTCAGACAAATGCCTTATCCAGCAATTAGTAGTAGTATCCGAACTTGCTCTGGGCTTGACCGTGCACTAGGAAGTGGAGGTAGAAAGATGAGTTTAACAGTCTCGTCGGGGGGACAGACCCTTAAATCAGCAACTTCACAGACAGCAGAGAGGAAACCATGCGACCTGGGGATGTGAGCAGGATGTGGAGGGACGGGGAGGAGAATTCATTCTGCCAGGAAGGATCCGGGAGGCTTCATCCGGGAAGTGTTATTTGAGCTAACCTTGAAGGATGATGAAGCGGGTAAGGATATTTCTGTTCAGTGGCACAGCAGGAGAAAGAAACAAGGTTGTGAAAACATGTGGCCGGTGGGTGGACACGTGGGTGAAGCCCGGGGAGGCTTGGAGACACACGAAGAGCCCAAGAGGCAGATTGTACCTTCCAAAGATGGCTCTACCATATATATTCCATCCTACCTGCTGTTCTTATAGGACATTGGCATTCCTCTGTCAAGAGATGGGAGACTTTGCTTCCTCCCCTTGAACCTGGGTGGATCCTTGGAACTGCCTTGACCAGGGAAAAATGGCGGAAGGCGTGCCGTGCAGCTCCCGAGGTTAAATCATAAGAGGCATTGAGGCATACTAGGCATTCTTGGCCTCTGGGGTCGTTCATTCCAGGAGAATGAAGACAGTCAGCCCTATGAGGAGAAACCGAGGCCCCTGGCAGCAGTCGGCCTCAGCCCACCAGCCGTGTTAGAGTAAGCCACCTCGAAAACGGATCTCTCAGCCTCGATCAGCTTCCAGAAGATCCCAGCAGCCATCGGACTGGAACCTAAGAGACCCTACGCACAAATTACTCTGCCAGGCTGCTTCTGGATTCCCGACTCCCATGATCCAGGAGCAGCAGAAATGCTGTTGTTTTAAGCCACTAAGTTTTGGTGAGGGGGTGTTTGGTCTTGCAGCCATAGCAACTGGAAGAGTCTGGAAGAATTAGAGGAGACGCTGAATGTCCTGCTGGGAAGTTTTGTTTTATTCCCTACAAAAGCAAGAACCACCACTATGTTTCTGGGTGGAAGGTTATGTGACTCCGCCTGTGTATTCTAGAAACACCGTTCTGACCGTGTGAAAGATGGAATGTAAAGAATGTAAAGAGAAAGTCGGAGAATAAAAAGAGCAGCAGCCAGTGAGGAGCCATCGTAAAAACCCAGGGAAGGATCAGAGGGACCCACAGGGCAAATGCACTAGGGTTGGGAGGTCAGTGGAGCGGTGCACGTCCAAGAGGCTGGAAGGAAAGGCACCGCTGGGAGAAGGGTGATGTTCACAGTGATTCTGAGCGTCCTAGCTCGGCGACCAGGACAGCAGATCCGTAATCAGACCAGGTGTGAGGGTTTGTTCATTAAACAAATAGGCGTGGCTTCCTGTAAAGCACGCCTTGGCTTTTCACCCCATGTCCCCCGGGGCCTGGCCACCCCCCCCCAAGCCCTGTGCACCCCCAGAGCCTCTTGATTAGGTGCCCTTGCTCTGGCTTTAAGCCTTATGAGCCAGAGGAGGTGGCCCACTTTGGCCCCCTGATCTTTCCCTGTAATCTTCCTTCCCCAAATATTTCTAGTCCTCCAGCAAGTCCTCAGCTCTAGTCCAGAATTGTAACTGTAACAATGTCTCCACTAAGGCCCATCCCAAGACACCACCACGTCTCAAAACTCCTACATTTTCCTGTTTGTTTTTATTTTGTTTTGCCTTCCTTTGCCTAATAGAAAGCAGATCATGCCCCGCCAGTGCCTTTAAAAGCCTCCTCCTGGCTCTCCGCCGTGCTTAAAATAAAACCCAACCCCCACCCCAAGGCCCCTGAGGCCACCCATCCGGTTCCATGTCTGCGGCTCTTTTTGACACTCTCCTACTTGAAGCTGACCACCCCGTTCTGGCCCCACTCACCCCCTCTTTGGTCTAGAAACACGCTAAGTTGCATCCCACCCCAGAACTTTTGCACTTTTTCTTTTCTCCATCCGGAGCCTCCTTCCGCAAAGCTGGGGTTTGGCAGAGGATGCAATAAAAGCACGCCTCTTCTCCACTTGAGTCTGAACAGAGAAATGAAACAAAGAAATGGCCGAAGACGATCAATATGTCCCTTTGACAACTAAGAAAGCCCAGGGTGGAGGGTGGAGCTTAACGGGAAAGCTGAATGGCCTTCACACTGGACTCCAGCCTCCCCAGCGTAAGACTCAGGGTGTGGAGGAAGAGAGGCAAAGCCCTGAACCTCCAGTGCTTGCTCCCAAGATGGAAAGGGAAGGAAAATAAATAGAAGATAGGAGAGATAACAGCTGAGGGTGCCTGGTAGATTCTTCCCAACTCCGCTGGTCAGCTCAGCCCCTCCACCTGCCTTGGGTGTGATGACGAAAGGGACAGAGAGAAGCCAGGAGTGCGATTTTCCATCAGGAGGAGAGAAGGTGCATCTCCCAGTGATCAAGGGCTCCAGATGCCTACCTCACTCTTATTTCTCGGGTCTCAAAGAGGCCTTTGCTAGCCACTCGATATGAAACTTGTCCCCGCGTCCCCTCCCACACATACAGCGTCCACCTCATCTTCACTAAATGAAGTTTTTTCTTTGCGTCCTGCGGAAGGTCCATCGTCACCTAGAGCACAAGGCTCTCATCCGTCTTGTTCACTACCGCAGCCCCAGTGCCTAGCACAGTGCCTGGGACATAGTAGTGAGTGGTCAGCAAGGATTTGTGAACGCATCGAAGACAAGAGCGGGAATCCTGCTAAAGCCCTCCAGCTCGGCTGGGGGCTTCTGGTCCTTCAGTCCCCCACAGGACGCCGTGGCAGAGCGGGGTGGAGCCGTGGCCCCCCAGGAGAGTGTGAGCATGTGACTGGGGAATGCATGTCTTTACTACCAGTCTGGAAGCATTAAGCCCCTTCTCACCAAGCACAGATACTATTTTAAGAGACAATTTGTGACTAGCTACCATGACGACAATGCCTCACCTATTTCTTGTGCTCGGAGACTCAGAGCACTAAAAATGCTGTGCGGTGTAATTGGTTTCTTCAGCGTGGGGTCTAAGCTTTCCGGGGTGTATTATGTTCCAAATGAAAAGGAACAGCAAGATAAACCATTGCCCCTGCTTCCTCTCCCAGAAAAAAAAGCCGGCTCTTCCTGGCTCCCGCTAAACCCATGGGGGGTTTAAATGATGGAGAAGCTGTCACCCTGGGCCACTCTGTGAAATGCCTCTCCTTTAGCTCTGAGAAAGGAAGAGGGGGCAGGGCAGGAAGTCAAACACCTGCGTGGCAGCCAGCCTTTCAGGGCGACAGCGATATGGTCTGAGAGGGTTTGACAGGTCACCAGCCCCGGGGGCCTCCCCTGCGCCCCCCCCCCACAACAGAAGGCAGTCATTACAGTTGACCCTATTCCCCATGTGCATGGTGAACCTCTGCCCCATGGAGGATGGGGACAAGATGTCACAGGACAACGCCCACCCCACCCCCACCACCAGGGGCGCACAGTCTCAAAGAAGTGGGGAGCAGAAGGCAGCTCTGTGGTGTTTGGGAACAAGGGGTGAGTGGCTTCTTTTTCACAATAAGACAAGACAGAGCAAGTCCATTGGCCGCTCCCCCCAAGTGTCACAATCCCCCCAAACCTGTCACTTCAGCCTCTCAAATACTAGGTTTCAATCTGTGGAGAAGCAGCTCAAGAATTCTCTTTTAGTTCACTCCATTAATAACTAAGCGGCACGGCCTGAAATATTTATGGGCATGAACGCAGAGCATATTCTAGGCAGGACAAGGCAGATTGCAGTGATTCTCAGGGCTGCTGTCTGAGTCCTTTGCAGAAGAGGCAACTAAATGGCTTTGGTGGTCAGGAGGGGTCAGTGGTGACAAAGGCAGCCTTCCAGGTGCGCGCGATTGGTCTGGGGGCCCTAGGGGCCGGGGCGTCTCTCCTAGGAGGTGTTGGTCGGTGTTTGCTGCTGACAGCGCTCTCTTGACCTGCCCTTCCACTTTCCAGCGCAGCAGTAGGTCCCCGGGAGAATGCACGTGCCGAGCTACAAGTCCCCTGGTCCTGAGTGGGCCCCTGCACTGTGGCTTGCAACCGTGCAGGCATTCGGATTGTTTTGGGCAACTGATTTATGGCCAGAGGAGAGTGTCTCAACCCCCAGCTGTACACAGTGACCCAGGAGACCGTGGGTAGGTCACATAGCTTCTCTGAGCCTCCTTTTCTTCACACAGAAAACAAAGAGCTTAATTGAGATAGGCCCTAAAGTTGTTTCTAATTCTATGCCTCTACTAGGAGAAACTATCTCAAAGCTTTACTTTCTTTTTTTCTAATGTTTTGTTTATTTTTGAGAGAGAGAGAGAGACAGTGTGAGCAGGGGAGGGTGAGAGAGAGAGGAAGACACAGAATCCAAAGCAGGCTCCAGGCTCCGAGCTGTCAGCACAGAGCCCGACGCGGGGCTCAAACCCACGAACCGCGAAATCATGACCTGAGCAGAAGCCGGACGCTCAACCGACTGAGCCACCCAGGCTCCCCTCAAAGCTTTACTTTCAAAAGGGAAGAAAGAAAGAAAGAGGGAAGGAGGGAAGGAAGGAGGGAAAAAAGAAGGAAAGAAGGAAAAAGGGAAGGAGGGAGGAAAGAAGGAAGGAAAGAAGAAAGAAAGAGAGAGAGAGAAAGAAAGAGAGAAAGAAAGAAATGGTGGAGATATAGTAAAAAATAGTTCAAGGTAGGGCTCTAATTCCAAGGGGGAAAAATGTGGATAAGACTTACATTGCATTCTCTACACTATAGATACCTGAATTATGCCCATTTTAGAGATAACGGACGGAGGCACAAAGAGCATTAGCAGTTTGCTACTGTTCAGTCTCTACAATGGTAAAGCCATGTTCTAATCCAAGCAGTCTGGCTCCCAACCCATGCTCATACTCACAATGTCAGACTGCCTAGTCTATGACAGTTCGTTCATTCAGTCACTCATTAGAGCAGAGTGTGTCAAGCCCCTGTCATATGCCAGGCACTGCCTTGGGTGATGACTTAAATGTCTCATAAAACACATGAATGAATTTGCATGCAAGAGTTTCAAGCAA
Source organism: Cryptoprocta ferox (assembly GCA_028646485.1). Classification (NCBI taxonomy): domain Eukaryota; kingdom Metazoa; phylum Chordata; class Mammalia; order Carnivora; family Eupleridae; genus Cryptoprocta; species Cryptoprocta ferox. The sequence continues at coordinate 24,862,353 of CM053564.1, forward strand.
GAGTAGAAAGACACGATCGTCCCGGAAATCATCTCTTCCTGGTGTCCAGACTTCTGGAATCAACTTATACCCTTAGAATTTCAATAAAGAGAGAGTTAAGCCTCATCCCACTTATAGGTTCAGGATTTTCCCAATATCTCAGAGTTCTTTGGTGGAGAGGGGGCAGGCCTATATCTCTCCTAGCCACTTCTTGCTCTAGCTTAATACGTCCGCTAAACTCTATCTCCTTCCTTTCGTTCCTCATTCTCCCTTCCCTCTGCCCATATATCCACCCAAACATTGGTGAGAGTAGACATGAAAAAAAGAAAAACATATGCTTCTACCAATCAATGCAGAAAAGACAGTTGACAAAAGTTCATATTCATTCATGATTAAAACAAAAGCTCTCAGTGAATAGAATCTCTTCAACCTGAGAAAAATTATCTATTTAAAACAAAACACAAAAAAACCTATAGTTAACATAACGCTGAATAGGGAAAGATTCAATGCTTTCCTCCCTAAAATCAGGAACAAGGTGAGCCTATCCATTCTTACATTTTTGAAAAGACAAAACTACAGTGATGGAGAACACATCTGTAGTGAAGGGGTTGGGGTGGGGGCGGGCCGTGATGACCAAATGGTAGCATGCGGGGAATTTTCTGGATGGAGGGAACAGTTCTGTACCCTGATTGCATATGGTTACATGAATCTGTACACGTGTTAAAACTCAAAGGATTGTACGCTGGGGGCAAAGGGGCAATTTTACAACACGTTGACTTTTAAAATAAAATGTTAAAAATGCCCCCAAAATAATAGCCACAGTAAGCTCACTGTCTACCTTTCTCTTGTGTTTCCAGACAGGAAGGGCTTCCTCCATTGAGGAGAACGTCACTAACTCAGGCCAAAGGAAAGGAGCAGGTGCGGTGCCCCTGTGTTCACATAATCGCCCCGTTTGGCGCACCTTCTGGGCTCGGAGGGCTCTGCAAAAGTTGGACCTGGAAGCCTCGCATCTCCAGGCTCTGCAGAGAATGACGTTCTGAGAATTGTGTGATTAGCCCCGGAGCTCCAACAAAACGACACTCCTCAACATAAATAAATGAGCAATTCTCATCTCTCACCAGCATCTCTCGAGAAACGTTTAAGAGGATACACACGCTGACCTCAGCCACACTAGTTGCACGCCATTTTCTCTCTCTCAGAGAGTTCTCTTGGACTCTACAGCACTCCAGAGCCTCTCACTGCAACACTCCTGTCCTCCCCACGCTCAGAGGACCCTCTCTCCTCCCTCTATCCAACTCGCTCATTCTCCTTTCTCGAGTCCCCTCTCAGCTGCAGAGCTCCGACTCAGATTTATACCGTCAGCCCCGCTGGTCCTCGGGCATTTGGACTCGAGCTAAACTACACCACCAGCTGTCCTGGGTTCCCCAGCTTGTAGACGGCAGCTCATGGGGCTTGTGAGTCTCCATAAATGTGTGAGCCAATTCTTCATCACAAATGTGTGTGTGTGTGCATGCGCGCACACATGTACATTCTATTGACTCTGCTTCTCTGGAGAGCTCTGACTAATACACCACCCACTTGCTTTTGATGAAGGCTTACAAGGAGGCCGTAGCCATTCATCCGCTCCCTGGCAGTAACCTTGAGCATCCGATGTGGCCACTATGGTAGTCAAAGTTAATGGCCCGGCCAACAGCCGGTTCCCCTTCCTCCTTCGCTCTCCATGATTGATTGGGGCAATACTGTATCAGTCTCAGAGGGGTGAATCCCAACGAGCAAAGACAGCCATAGAGATACTTTTGAGTTATCTGCATATCTGCCTGCCCTGGGAGCTAAAGGTGGCCATAAATATGGTTCTAGCCAATGTGGAATTCGACCAGGTGTCCTGGGGAAGATTCCTCCTCTCTGATAGAAAGGAGAACCGTTCTTTCTTTCGGCATCTCAGCTACCACTCTTTTCTTCCTGCCTTTGGAAACTGATGCTCAGGGCCACGGCCACCCTCGAGCAACCATGAAAATCTGGGTGAGAATCCCAGTGGTTCAGCTGCAGCACCCTGTCACGCTTGAGATGCTGACCCAGCACCACAGCTCCCCACTTCCAGACTTCTGGAGTGTGCGATCATTTCAAATGCCTTTGTCTTTTAACCACGATTAGCCTGATCTTCTGTTTCTTTTGAGCGAGGGGGTTCCTCACTGACATAGAAACAAAGCTCCTCTTCTCTGTGGCCCCTCCTCCCAGGCTGCCGCCCATGAGAATCCACAGTGCCTGGCCAGGACCAGCATCTTCTCTGCAGGTGCTCCGGGAGTAAGAAGGGGGTGACACAGTTTCTGTGCCCCGCATGAAGGGCGTACGCCACAGAGCTCAGCACAGCCCTGGGCCATTGTGCAGGTTTGCGTCTTTGCAACCCCTGTTGCAACGGAGCTCAAGCTTGTAGGAGCTGAGCAAAAACAGAGCTGGTCTGGAAGGATACCAGGGCAGCTTATGCCATTGGAGGCTGTGCAGAACAACAAATTCTTGGCAGACACAGCAGGCAGAGCCACTCTCTCTGGGAACCTCAGCGGCAGGAATGTGAGGACCTTCTCTCTAGGATGCCGTTATGAAAGGGCTCCGGCTGCCTCTTTCCATCAGTTCGTGTCTCTGTTCAAGCTTCTGGGTCCCAGGAGAGAGATTCAGCGCAGTGGAACTTGGTCAGGTACCCACCTGTGCAGAAGTCAGTGTGGCCCATAGCTGAGAGGCGTTTTGGGTCAAGCCTCTCACTGCCCATCACCATGACCAGTGTTGGACCACAAGACCCCGGGGAGTGGGGTCTGTCTCCAGGACAGCAGGAAGGATGGGGTGCTGGCAAAGAAAAGCACTGGCTTCAGTAGCCCTGCCCTTCTTGAAACTGTTGTCATGTTTGTGACTCTGGGTCTGCTCAACTGTATCCTCATTACCCAGACCTGGAGGGCTGGACCTCGTCCCCACATCTCATCCCTGCTCCAAATGCATCGTCATCAGATGGGAAAACCATCAAGAGTTTTAAACAGGGGACCACATGGTCTACTCGATGCTTTGAAATCACCCTGTCTTCTGTGCAGAACGAGGACTGGACATGTAAGAGCAGGGCCAGGGAGACCGGCTTGGAGATGCACACAGGGTCAAGTTAAGGAGGAGGATGGAGGTGAGGAGGGTGGAGAGATGGTCTGGGGTGATGAGGAGAAAGGAAACGGAGTTGTGGCATGAGCCCCTGGGCAGATAATGGCGCCCTCCTTGGAGAAGGGAAAGGAAGGGCAGAGGGAGTGACTCCCAGAAGGTGTCAAGATCTCCACTTCACACCTGTTAGATTAGATGCCTGTCCCAGGGGAGACGTCTAGTAGGAAGCCCAGAGCTCTAGGTCCACCCGGAAATATACATTTGGGAGTCATCAGGCATTTATTACATAAATAAATAGTGTTCAGCGCAGGGAAAGGGAGGACCAGCGTGCCTGGTCTGAGCAGAGGGTCCATTCTCGGGGTAAGAGCCACCTGCGGGGCCGAGGAAGAGAAGCCAGGGAGGCCGAAGGGAAGCAGGGCAGTGTGGGCTCTGACAGTCGGGAGGAGGGCACCTTCGCGTGTGGCCATTCTGCTGTGATTTCGGAGGTGCCTGGGGGTTGACACTCGATGCCTCTCCAGGCAAGTGCTCCCACGCAGTGCCCACATCAGCCTTCTCTGGGGAACGAGCCCCCAGACTCGCTTCTCCTGCTGGCCTCTTCCCACGCACCCAGCATCTCAGCGGGGAGGGAATGAAACCTTGGAAGACCCCCGGAGAGAGACACCCCCCATCCCACCTTCCGGTCCACACCTTTCCTATCCACTTTGCTTCAAGGAGTCACTACCATTTTTTAGCAACGAAGAGAAAAGAAGGGGGAATTTGAGGCTAGATTACTGATGGGCTGGTTTTGTGATTACTTTCCCTACTTAGGGGCCCCTTTGCTCCCTCGCATCCTTCAGGGAAACTCAAGATACAGATCCGCCGGCCTGGCCGGCCTCCTTACTGCTCTGAGCGTGCGTGCCAACACGCGGGCCCAGGCCGGCTGCGAAGCCCTAAGGGGAGAAGGTCCAGATGGTCTTTGGCTCAAGGATACACTGATCTCAGCAGCCACAATGCTCGGGGCGTCGAACAGGAAATTGGGGCCAAGGAATAGCCTCTTGTCTTGGCTGACCCTCAGAGTTGCTCTGGTAACTTAATTTTAAATGTTAAGATAGAAAGCGTTTATTTAACGCTCTTATTTAACATGAGAGAAACCAAGAAGGGGGAGTGTATTTCCTCTCTGTTTATGACATTCAGCGGCTGCACTCTACCTCAGGATGATGGGGAACCCATGCCCTTTGTTTATAATTTTTTTTACGTTTATTTTTGGGGGCGGGGAGAGCAGAGAGAGGGAGACAGAAGTTCCAAAACAGGCTCCGTGCACTAACTGTTGAGAGACGCATGGTGGGGCTCGAACTCACGACTGTGAGATCGTGACCTGAGCTAAAGTCGGTCGCTTAACCGACTGGGCCACTCAGGCACCCCCAGCCCACGCCCTTTGGAAGGAGAGGTAATTCTCGTGTAAACCAGCTGTCTCGGGAGTCCTGGACCTTCCCACAAGAGCAGAGGAGAAAGCCAGCCAGGGCCATTGCAATCCATGACTCACAGCCACGGAATTGGTCTGGTGAAGCCCTCCATGGGCTGGTGGCCAGGCCTGTCTTCGCTGCAAGAACCTCTCAGCAAAGACTGGACTGACGCCACCAGGGTTTTCTCAGCCCTCGTGAGCCAAGCCACAGGGAATGCAAAAGTGCCTAGAAAGCTCGCCTTTCAGAACCAGCCAGGGTAAAGCTCGAGGTCCCCCCTTCTCCTCCCCAGAGGCCCAGAGGAGGTCGGCAACTGTCCCTGGGGCACAGGAAGAGGTAAAAAGCAATCCCGTCGTGGATCTTGGCCCCTGGAGGCCTGGGTCCTTACCAGGCGGCCTGGCTCTGGTCCGTTCTCAGCGCTGACGGGTAAGGCTGGGTGTAAGCAAAGGCCACCAGGCGCCTTCCACAAGAGCTTGCGTTCTCTCTCTTCACCTCAAACGTTCCTGACGAACACCCAGTTCCTCCGGAGCAAACCAAAGAGACCAGGGTTCGAGCACTTGCAAAGAACAGACATCGGTGGGGCCTCCTGAGTGGCTCTGTCGGTTAAGCCTTCGACTCTGGGTTTCAGCTCAGGTCATGATCTCACAGTTTGTGAGTTCGAGCCCCACATTGGGCTTCACGCTGACAACACAGAGCCTGCTTGGGATTCTGTGTCTCCCTCTCACTCTGCTCCTCCCCAGCACACTCTCTATCACTCAAAAATAAATAAATAAACATTAAAAAAAAAAAAAGAACAGATATTGGTTGGTTGCCATGGGAGGAGTGGTGGGGGGTGCGTGCCCTTGCCCTTACCAGAGCCAGAACCCATCTTGTCATTTGGTGCCATCTCAGAGAAGCAGATGTCCTGTTTCGACCCAGAAGCTGGAGGAATGATCAATTACAATGTATTTATTTTAAAGAAAAGCTTGTGCATCCATTTGGTTGGGGGAAAAATAACTTTTGCTCCAATGGAACACCTTTGTCAGAAAGAAAGTAATTTTGTACGTATGTGTGCTGTATAATTCATGTTTATACCTTCATTCATTCATTCATCAAACACTTAAGAAAATTTCTTTTTTTTTTAATTTTTTTAAATCTTTGTTTATTTTTGAGAGACAGCGTGAGCAGGAGAAGGGCAGAGAGAGAAGGAGACACAGAATCTGAAGCAGGCTCCAGGCTCCGAGCTGTCAGCACAGAGCCCGACGCAGGGCTCAAACTCATGAACCATGAGATCATGACCTGAGCCCAAGTCAGACACTTAACCGAATGAACCACCCAGGCGCTCCCATCAAACACTTTTGAGCCCCAACTGCGTGCCAGACTCAAGGGACCCTCGGTGGCTGGGCGTTCTGTCACTGAACGATGTTGGCAGAGGGACCACGCAGGGTGTGAACAGAGAGTGGAGGACGGCTGTGATAATACGGATTACAAGAAGCACACTTAAAGCGTAAGGACACGGACTAAAATTCAAAAAGATTGGATAAAAAGATACAGCAGGCAAATACTAACCCAAGGCTAAATGAAAGTAACCACATTAATAACATTTAAAACAGGATTTGAGGCAAAATCATTAATCAAGATGAAAGGGTCATTACAGAATGAAAAAAAGGTTCAATTCACCAATAAGATATGGCAATTTTAAACTTGCATAGACCTAATTAGCCTCGAAATACTTAAAGCAAAGGGAAGAAAAAAAAGCTCTGTAAGGAGAAATTGACAAACCCACAAAATTGGAGTATTTTAACACAGTTGTGCCAGGAATTGACGAAACATCAGCAGTGTGAACAATCTTAACGTATGGACAAGTAAACATTTCATACCAACCAGACCGCAAAAACATTTAGCTCAGACAATACCAGGGTTGGTAACGGCGTGCAGTGACGGTGAGTTATCTACTGCTGCTGAGTATAAATTCCTAGAAACGCCCCCCGGAATAAAGCCGGCATTAATTAGTAAGCTGAGCATGCGTGTACTCTGTGTGACCCAGCAGTGCCACCCCCAGATACGCACACCTCAGGGACCCTTTAAACATATGCATCAGGAGATGTGTGTGAGAAAGTTCACAGCAGCACTGATCTTAAGAGCCAACAGTTGGAAACAGCCCACATGCCCATTGGCCATAATGGATGGTCGACCACGGTGGAGACACCACGGGTGTGCTCATGCGCTGTGATTCTCTGCAACACTTTCCTCTCCTTCCCTGTTTACACAAGCCAATCACGAAAACATAACGTCAAGCGAAAGAAGCAAACAGAAAGAAAGGTGAAAAGTAGGCGAAGCCACACCGTGGACTGTTTAATGGTAGACAGCTAGATAGCAAACTCTAAGGACGGCCCAGGGAACGGTTCGCACGAATCTAGGATTGCGATTGTCTCCAGACAGCAGGGGTGGGAATGGGGGATGTTCTTGGAGAAGGGCATCCTGGGGGCTTCTGAGGTGTGGGTAGTGCTTTCTTCCTTTTTTTAATTTTTAAGTTTATTTAATTATTTTGAAAGAGAGAGTGGGAGCAGGGGCAGGGCAGAGACAGAGGGAGAGAGAGAATCCCCAGCAGGCTCTGTGCCGTCAGCTCTGAGCTCAACTCGGGGCTCGATCCCAAGAACCGTGAGGTCATGACCTGCGCTGAAATCAGGTACTGCACCCCAGTAGTTCTCTCTTTCTTAACCTGGGTGGGGGATATACGCACCTCAGGGATGTGCATAGGAAAGTGGGAAAGCTCGTAGCAGCACCGTTCATTGTGCCTGGCTGTTTGTTTTATCGATAGTCCTCAGGGGCGCCTAGGGGGCTACGTCGGTTAAGTGTCCAACTTCAGCTCAGGTCACGATCTCACAGTTCATGCATCGGGCTCTGTGCTGTCACCACAGAGTCTGCTTCAGATCCTCTGTCTGTCTCTCTCTCTGCTCCTCCTCTGCTCGCTCTCTCTCTCTCTCTCTCTTTTACATTTATTTATTATTGGGAGACAGAGAGAGACAGAGCACAAACGGGGTAAGGGCAGAGAGAGAAGGAGACACAGAATCAGAAGCAGGCTCCAGGCTCTGAGCTGTCAGCCCAGAGCCCGATGCAGGGCCCGAACCCGCGAACCGCGAGATCATGACCTGAGCCGAAGTCAGCTGCTCAACCGACTGAGCCACCCAGGCGCCCCGCTCTCTCTCTCTCTCTTAAAAGAATAAATAAACACTTCCAAAAAATGTAAAAGTAAATACATAAATAATAAACTGCATGCATACATTCCATAGATACTCTTTTATATCTTTTTTTTTTTTAAAAGGAAGGAACTACACCATCATGTTAATGAGGGTAGTCTCAGGGTGGGTGGAAAAGTTAGGGATGATTAGATTTTCAACTTTATTCTTTTTTGCATTTTTGGCGTTTTCTCCAAAGGCATGCTCTCACTTTTGTCATCAGAAAGAAAGATTTTCTGAGAAGTGGTAAAGGAACTCACAAAAGGAAACATTGAGGTTTGGCCACATAAAAATGTAAAAGTATCGCATGTCTAAGACTGAATAAAATCAAAAGGTAAAAACGACAGTAAAAACAATGTGCTCTGTACGGAACTCTTAGCAGTAAGTAAGAAAAAAGGTATGTATGGAAAGGAATGTACAGAAAAGGAAACAGAATTGTCTAAAAACGTATGGGAAAATATTCAACCTCAATTAGAAATCCCTCCAAAAATGTACAACAAGCCATGAGGGAGGCAAGAAAAAATAATGGAACGGTCGCGGGCTTTCGCAACCAGAAAACCTGATTTGAACCCTAGCTCTACCAATTTACTAACTGTGTATTTTTGGAGTCTCGACTCACGTATAAAGTAAAGGAAAGAATACCTTGCCGAGAGTCTAATTCTAAGGATTAGAAATAATACATTTAATAATGTGCAAGGTTTGGAACACGCAGGCATCTAGTAACTGGATTTTCTTTTTCAAACAGTGAGGGGGAAACAAGAGAATGAGCCCGCATGTAGGGATAGTCTAGTGGGGAAGACGGACATTACACGACCATTCAGAGAGTGTGACAGGGATTCTAATAGGGCCTCAGGGTGTCGAGACAGCACACAAAAAAATGACCCAACCCTCTTTAGGTGAGAAAGAGGTGTTGAAGCTGAAATCCGATGGCGAGCGTGGGTAACAGGATCTAGAGGAGGGAGCTGGAGATTTTATCTTCCCGAGTTGGCTACGTTACCCCCCATCCCACACGCACGCCTTGCCTCCTGGAGCGAGGGCCACTTGTCCCTCCTGGAAGTCGGGTCTAGACCCCTCCCCTTAAATCTAGTAGGCTTGCAGCTGCAGTTAAAGTGATGCTATGTGACTTTGGAGTTTAAGCCCTGAAACCTGATACAGCTTCTGCCTGGTGCTCTCGGACCCCGGCCACCACGCTGGGAAGACCCTGAGCAGCCCGCAGAGCACTGGGGGCCCCCAAGAGCCCCGGCTGAGCGCCCACAGCGAGCCGTGTGAGCGCGCCATCCTGGAAGTGATTCCCCGGGCCCCAGTGGAGCTGCTGCCTCGCATGCCACACAGAGCAAAGCTGAGCTGTCCACACTGAGCTCCCCCCGGATTGCAGGCTCCTGGGCAAAGTGAACGAAGTGTCGCTGTTGTTTTAAGCCACTTAGCGTTGGATGGCTGTCATGCATGATCAGAACGGGGGAGGGGACGCGAGAGAGTGATCCAGGCGTCAAGGGCGGCACATGCAAAGGTCCAGAGTCCAGGGCCAAGGTGGCCAACTCCTGTTCAGCCCGGCTGAAAAGCTGGTCGGCGGCGGGAGCGCTGAGTGCGCGGGGTACAGGGGTGGCCCGCAGCCAAACCTTCCTCCCTGTACAGGAGCCGGGACCGTGGCCTCCAGGAAACGGGGACGACCGAAGGGTTTCGGGCATGGCCTCTACGGAGTTGTGCTTTTCAAAGACCCCTGGGAGAAGCTTTGGAGTTGAGATAGGCTGCTTTCCTTTGCCCGCACCCGGCCACCACCTCCCTACACGTCTGCGGGCCTGCCCGCCACCTCCAGGCCCGCCGGACGGATATTGTCGCTCATTCTGAACCCCCGTCCACGGCCCGTCACATCCCCCTCCCTCTCTTCCTTCGTTTTCTCTCCCTTCTTTCTGCCCTAGAAGAAAACTGGCGGACATATTCTTCTAAATCTATGTGCCTCACACCAAGCTCGTTTGCTCCCTTCTGCTGGGGCAGCGGAGACCTCTTGTCTAGGGGCTCGAGATGGTGCGGGCACAGAATAATAGCAAGTGGATGATGGCTTGGGCTGGGGAAGGGCGACGGAGGGGATGGAGGTGTGAAGGGAGCAGGGAGGGTCCCCAGCAGGCCACCTGCGGTGAGGTGGTGTGGCCAGTCCCCCGGGAGCCCCAGCGGGAGGCCGACGAACAGCGTGTTCCTGAATTGGATTTCCCTCCTAAAGGCTCTCTCGGGTGACTCTCAGTCTGTCACCAGAAATCAAGTCTCAGTCCGGGTTATCTGCTGGCTGTCAAATTCCTGTTACCCAATTCACTGCCATGAGTTGCCATTAGGAAGCCTGTCAGTACGGGTTAGAAAATCCGGGCTCACACGAGGGAAACATTCACAAATATCGCCCGTGGAGAGCTGTGTGTCAGGAACACCACAAAAACCCGCCGCGTGCCCACGTTAAAGGATGCATCTGTGACATATTCCTCTCTCCCCTTCCTGTGGCACAGCCTTCTCTATCTCTTCCTCCTCTGTCTCCTTCTTGGCCTCCACGTGCTCCTTCGCATGGAATGAGTTCTCCACAGATGGAGAAACAAAGGCAAAAGTTGACCCAGCTGAGGCTGCATTAACAGAAGCATCGATTCTAGAATGAAGGAGGTGAGCGTCTCCATGGGCTCCTTCCCATGCAATGAGCTCTCCACAGATGGAGAAACAAAGGCAAAAGTCGCTACACCGGTAGTGACCACTACAATTAAAAGCAGCAGTGGAGGGGGCGCCTGGGCGACCGACTATCGAGTTCAGCTCAGGTCATGATCTCATGGTTGGTGAGTTCAAGCCCCGCATCGGGCTCCGTGTTGGCCGTGTGGAACCGGGTTTGGACTCTTGGATTCAGCTCAGGTCATGATCCCGGAATCATGGGATGGAGCCCTGCTTCGGACTTTGTGCTGAGTATGGGGTCTGCTTACGACTCTCTCTCTCGGGGCGCCTGCATGACTCAGTTGGTTGAGCGTCCGATTTCAGCTCAGGTCATGATCTCACGGTTCGTGGGTTTGAGCCCAGCTCATGCTGTCTCTCTCTCAAAAATAAATAAAACATTTTTAAAAATAGTAAAAAAAAAAAAAAAAAGATTCTCTCTCTCTTTCTCCTTCTGCCACCCCCCCTAAATAAAAATAAAGTTCATTATTTTAAAAAAAACCTTCTGGACCAGTCCTCCTCCACTTTCCACCACTTTCTGTCTGCACCACCCTTCTAGATAGTTACTGCAACACTCGCTGCTCATCTCTGATACAGATAAGGGCCTGGAGGACTGCATTTGTCTTCTATGTTGTCCTTTGTCCCAACGGCCCCATGCAGTGACAGCCATGCGGGAGCTGGATAAAAATCTTTGGTTTTGCATTGACGTCACAGCATTTCCAGGTGCCCGGGTGATGGGCCCTTGACTAAAAACCATAGCTTTTGAACAGCAGGCATTGTCTGATTAATAAAATCATCACAAACATATTGAGTTTACTCGATCACAATCACAAATCAATTGATGGTGAAGTGAAATACACAATCACTTAATTGAGAATAATTGGATGGAATGACAAACAGAGTCCTGATTAAAATGAATTGTATTACGGAGACAACCTTGGAATTCCAAGTTCGAGTAATGAAACTTCTCTCAGGTAAGGAATGATAAATTCTCCTTCCTGGGAGAGGAGGATCTGTTTACAGAAAGAACAGCAGTGGTGGCATTGCTTTTGGACACAGGCTTTGATGGACGGCTACAGTGAGGTTAATTTAAATGGGCAAATATTGGACCCTTCTCAAAAGAGGACCTTTAAATCTGACATCTCTGGGGAGGCTTTACTAATTAATTAAAGATTGGAATTGAAGAAAAATACAACCTGAGCCCTGCGGAGGATGTATGGTGGGTAGGTCACCAGCCCAGCCCCAGGTGAGACTTCATTTCCCATGCGCTCCTTGGCCAGTCAGGGGCTCCTGCTTGTAACTGGGCCACGCATCTGTTCTACCGGAGCTTCCCAGTCTGCACTGGGAGGGATCACCAGCAACCTTGTTAAGACGTAGATGCCGATGCTTACCTCTAGGAGTAACTTGAGATCCTGCATTTCCAACAAGCTTCTAGGTGATGGACCACACTTTGAGTCGCAAGGGTCTGCAGCGCGCCACGTCGGATGCCTCATGCAGCGGTCGGGTCTGTCCCTAGAACTTCCAGCAACATTCTGTGGGGACAGAGCCCCGGCCTGCAGACATCCTCTTGGCCAGAGTTACGTGAGTGTCGGAGATGACCCAGGAACGGTGCACAGCTCCCAAACGAGCCATACTCTCTCTCATCTGTGGACCTTTTCATAATACTCCTTCCTCTGCCTGTAATGCCTCGTCCCATCCTCCCCCTCCCCCCAAAGAGCCAGGTACCAAAAGGCAAGCCACAGAAACAAATTCTGGCTACCCGAGAGATTGGTCTCTATCTTGCCTCACTCAGAGATCTGATGAAATTAGAATTTTTGAATACCTGAAAGGCACTGAGACTGAGGGGGAGCAGGGAGGTGTGCTAAAGCACAAGGCCAACGGGGCCACAGGAAGAGGCCTGCAGGGCTCAGTGCAATCAGGAGAAGGCTCACAATTCATGAATGTTCTGTCGGGAGAGAGGGGACGTATGAAAGCATGTGTTTGATATTTTAGTTTTTTTTGAAGGATTGCCTGAGGGACTAGTGTCCATCTCGCCTGACTTGGAGCGCTGAGGGGACCCAGCACACTTTGGCTGTCTAGGGGCACTGATAATTACAGAAGAAAACAGAAGTCTGGCTGCGGCACCACCAGAGAACCTGCAGTACCACAGACAGCCACCAGAGGGGTCAAGAGATTATGAGCTCCTGAAGAAATACCAGCAAAACTCTCTAAAAGGAACATTTAAACGCATGAACCCAGAGAACATGAAGCCCTCCAATATGGTTTTTCAGGTCCCTAGCATCTCTAGCCAACCTGAAGGATGAATGGCCTCCCTATACGAAAACAATCTGTACAGAATGGGAGAGGTAGCTGTTTTTCAAATACATAAAACTCAGTAAAAATGGAAGGAAGGAAGGAAGGAAGGAAGGAAAGAAGGAAGGAAGGAAGGAAGGAAGGAAAGAAGGAAGGAAGGAAGGAAGGAAAGAAAGAAAAATCACAAGGCACACGAAGAAACAAGGAAACATGTCCCAATTAAAGAAGCAAAAATAAATCTTGAGAAACTAACCTAAAGAAAAGGAAACCATGAATTACCTGACAAATAATTTAAAATAATTATATTAAAGAAGCTTAATACTCTACAAAAGAACACAGAGAGACAACCAAATGAAATCAGGAAAATAATGGATGAACACAAGGAGAATATCAGTAAAGATATAGAAACTATTAAAAAAAAAAAAACAACAACCCAGAGACGTTGGACCTGAAGAACACAATACCTGATTTGAAAAAGGATTTAACAGCAAGACTTGATCAAGGCAGAAGAAACAATCAGCAAACTCAAAGACAAGTCATCTGAAATTATTGAATCAGAGGAAGAAAAAGAAAAACATGTAAATTGAAAGAGTAAAGAAAGCCAAAGGCACTAATGGGACACCATCAAATAGACCAATAAACACCTTATGGGAGTTGCAGAAGGAGAAGAGAGAAGGGAACAGAAAGCTTATTAAAAAAAAAAAACACAGATAAAAATGTCTCAAATCTGGCGAAAGAAATGGAAATCCAAATTCAAGAAGCTCAAAAGACTCCAGTGATGATGAACCAAAGAAGCAAGACACACTCAAATTGTCAAAAGTCAAAGACTAAGAGCAGCAAGGGGAAAGCAACTCATCAGGTATAAGAAACCTCCTATAAGATTAGCAGTGGATTTTTCAGCAAAAACATTACAGGCCAGAAGACAATGGGATAACATTGAAACTAAAAGAAAAGAACTACCACTCAAGAATACTATATCCAAGAAAACTGTATTTCAAAAATGAAGGAGACGTAGATTTTCCCAGCTAAACAAAAGCTGAGGGAGTTGATCATCATTAAACCTGCCTCACAAGAAATGTTCAACACATTCCTGCAAGTTGAAATTAAAAGATGTTAGACAAGGGGCACCTGGGTGGCTCAGTCGGTGAAGCGTCCAACTCTTGGTTTTGGCTCAGGTCATGATCTCACGGTTCATGAGTTCGAGCCCCTGCATTGGGCTCTGTGCTGATGGTGCAGAGCCTGCTTGGGGTTCTCTCTCTCCCTCTCTCTCTCTTTGCCCCTCCCCTGCTTATGTTCTCTCTCTCTCTCTCTCAAAATAAATAAATAAATGAATAAATAAATAAACTTAACAACAAAAAAAGATGCTAGACAAAAACACATGAAAGCATGTGAAAATATAAACTTCACTGGTAAAGATAAATATGCAGACAAATACAGAATACTGCGATATTGTACTTTGGAATAGAACTTAAGAGATAAAAGCATAAAAATAAATATAAAATTTATGTTAATGGTACAGAATATATAAAGATGCAACTTACAACATCAATAACATAAAATGGGGGATGATATGAAGAGTGGAGATTTTTAAAATTTTTTTTAATGTTTATTTATTTTTGAGAGAGAGCACGAGTGAGAGCATGAGCAGAGAAGGGGCAGAGAGAGAGGGAGACACAGAATCCGAAGCAGGCTCCAGGCTCTGAGCTGCCAGCACAGAGCCCGACACAGGGCTTGAACTCAGGAATGGTGAAATCATGACCTGAGCTGAAGTTGGATGCTTAACTGACTGAGCCACCCAGGCACCCTAAGAGTGGAGTTTTTGTGTACAATTGAGTTAACTATTCTCAGTTTAAAATAGATTGTTATAGCTATAAGATTCTATAGCTATAAGATTCTATAGCTATAAGATGGTAACAACAAAGAAAATGCCTATAGAAGATACATAAAGAAAAAGAAAAAAATCAAAGCATGTCAATACCAAAAAAAAAAAAATCAATAAGACACAAAAGAAGGCAGCACAAGAAAAAAAAGAGGCACCAAACAGCTACAAGACAGAAAGCAACCAACAAAATGACAACAGTAAGTCCTTTTCTACCTGTAATTGCTTTAAATGTAACTGGATTTTAAAAATAAAAATTAATGTAAATTTGTTAAAACACCCAATTAGAAGACAAACAGTGAAGTTTGAAAGAAGAGAAAAAAAGACATAGAGTGGAAACACTTAAAATTTACTCACTTAGGGCGCCTAAGTTGATTAAATATCCAACTCTTGATTTCAGCTCACGTGATGATCTCACAGTTCGTGAGTTCGAGCCCCACATCAGGCTCTGCAACTGACCGCACAGAATCTGCTTGGTATTCCCTCTCTCTCTCTCTCTCTCTCAAAATAAATACATAAAGTTTTAAAACAAATCTACTCTTATAAAAAATATTTCAACTATACACTAGAGTCTCATTAACTATTTTCGCCATGCTGTGTGTGACATCCTCAGTACTTATTTATCTTATAACTGAAAGTTTGTACTTTTTGACCAACATCTCCCCATTTCTCCCACACCCTGGCCCCTGGAAACCACTGTTCTACTCTCCATTTCTATGAGTTCAACCATTCGTTGTTGGTGCTTTGTTCCACATTTAAGTGATATTATAGGGCTTTTATCTTTTGTTTATTTCTCTCACATACACATAAAGTAACTATGTGAGGTGATCTATGTGTTAACTTGATTATGGGAATCATTTCACAATGTATGTGTATATCAAATCATCATATTGTATGCTTTAAATATAATTACAATTTTATTTGTCAATTATACCCCAATAAAGCTGAAAAAAAAAATAAATCTGCAATGTGTATACATACAAATAGGGCATGGCTCAATGGATTTCTAAAAATAAGATGGCTTTATATGCTGTCTACAAAAGACTCACCTTAAATGTAAAGATACACATAGGCTAACTCTGGAAAACAGTATGGAGTTTCCTCAAAAAATTAAAAATAGAACTACCCTATGACCCAGCAGTTGCACTACTAGGTATTTATCCAAGGGATACAGGTATGCTGTTTTGAAGGGGCACATGCACCCCAATGTTTATAGCAGCACTATTGACAATAGCCAAAGTATGGAAAGAGTCCAAATGTCTATCGATGGATGAATGGATAAAGAAGATGTGATATATATATACAATGGAGTATTACTCGGCAATCAAAAAGAATGAAATCTTGCCATTTGCAACAACATGGATGGAACTAGAGGGTATCATGCTAAGCAAAATTAGTCAGAGAAAGACAAATATCATATGACTTCACTCATATGAGGACTTTAAGATACAAAACAGATGAACATAAGGGAAGGGAAGCAAAAATAATATAAAAACAGGGAGGGGGACAAAAACACAAGAGACTCTTAAATATGGAGAACAAACAGCGGGTTACTCGGGGGTTGTGGGGGGGGGATGGGCTACATGGGTAAGGGGCATTAAGGAATCTACTCCTGAAATCATTATTGCACTATATGCTAACTAACTTGGATGTAAATTTAAAAAATAATAAATTAAATAGAAATTTAAAAAAGAAACATAGATCTACATAAAGAAAGGAAGGGTTTGAAAAGGAATAAAAAGGTAAAATAAAATATTTTTTCCTCAAAAAAAAAAAAAGACACACATAGGCTATAAGTGGAACGATGGGGAAAAAAAATTTCCATGCAAATGGCAACCAAAAGAGAGCAAGGGTGGCCACACTTGTATCAGACAAAATTGACTATAAGCCAAAATATAATCTACTACAAAAGACAAAGAAGGACACTATAAAATGATAAAAGGGTCAATTTACCAGGAAAATATAATTATAAAGATATGTGTATGAAACATCAGAGCACCCAAATATGTAAAAGAAACAACAACAATTTTGAAGAGAAAGAATAAAGTGGGAGGAATCAATCTATCTGATTTCAAGTCTTATTATACAGCTACAGTAATCAAGACTGATAGCAACAGAGGGGTAGGCATATACATGAACTGAACAGAACAGAGAACTCAGAAATAAACCCACACAAATTGTTTAACCAATTTTTGACAAATAAGGAAAGCCAATTCAATGGAGGAAAGATAACTTTTCCACAAGTGGTGTTGGAGCAAGCAGACATTCATAGTTAAAAACTTAACTTTGGGGGTGCCTGGGTGGTTTAGTCAGTTAAGCATTAGACTCTTGATTTCGAGCCCCACATGGGCTCTGCTCTGACAGCACAGAGAATTTGAGATTCTCCCTCTCCCTCTCTCTATCCCCCGCCTCAAAATAAATAAATAAACTAAAAAAATCAAACAAATAACTATTGGCATGAGTCTTACACCTGGCACAAAAATTAACCCAAACTTAAGAGTAAAACTTAAAAAACCTATAAACCTATAAAAGTTCTAGGAAAAAAATGTAGATGTATGGAAAATCTTCAGGATCTAAGGATAAGAAGAAAATTCTTAGACTTGATGCCAAAGGCACAATTCATAAAAGGAGAAACTGATAAATTGAACCTGAATAAAATTAAAACCTTTGCTCTCTGAAAGACTATATTGAGATGATAAAGACAAACTACAGTTTGGGAGGAAATATTCCCAAACCACATATCTGACAGAGGACTAGTACCCAGAATATATAAAGAACTCCCAACACTTAACAGTAAATAAACAATCCAATTAGAAAATGAGCAAAAGCCATGAACAGCCATTTCACTGAAGAGGATTTACAGATGGCAAATAATCACATGAAAAGATGTTCGATGTCATTAACAACTAAGGAAATGCACATTTAAATCCCAATGAAATATTGCTACACACGTATCAAAATGGCAACAGTAAATGGTGAGGATGAAGAAAAGCTGGATCACTCATAAATCGCTAATAGCAGCGCAAAATCGTACAGCTGCTCTAAAAAATAGTTTGCATTTTCTTATTTGTTTATTTATTTATTTATTTATTTATTTATTTTGATAGAGAGAAAGCGCACAAGTGGGAAAGGAGCAGAGAGAGAGGGAGAAAGAGAGAATCCCAAGCAGGCTCCACACTGTCAATACAGAGCTAGACATGGTGCAGAGCCTGATGTGGGGTTCAAACTCACAAACTGCGAGATCATGACCCAAGTTGAAACCAAGAGTCAGAGGCTCAACTGACTGAGCCACCAGGTGTCCCAAAGTTTTTACTTTCTTAAAAACTGAACATACAATGACCACATGACCTAGCAAGTGCACTTCTCCGCATTTATCCCACAGTATGGAGACTTGTGTCCATACAAAAACCTATACATAAATGTTTATAGCAACTTTATTCATGACACCCAAACTGGAAACAACCCAGATCTCCTTTACTGGATGGTTAAACAAACCATGGGATACTAGTCAGCAATAACAAGGAACAACCCACTGATACATACAACAACCTTTGTAAATCTCCAGAGAATTGCGCTGAGTTAAAAAAGCCAGTCCCAATAGAGTTCGGTACCTCATAACTCTATCTTTCTGACATTCTTGAAATGGCAGAATTATAGAAATGGAGAACACATTAGTGATGCCAAGAGTTAAGAATGGGGTGGGGGCAGTGGTGTGGGCAGCTATAAAAAGACAACATGAGAAACTTGTGGTGATGGAAATGTTCTATATCTTGACTGCCTCAATGTCAGTGTCCTCATTATAATGTCGTATAGCTTGCAAGATATTACCCTTGGGGGGATAAACACAAGATCTCCCTCTATTTTATGTACATATATACTTTTACTAGGGAAAAAAAGGTTTTTAAATATACCAAAATACTTTAGTACTGACTGTCAATTTGCTTTTAGTTTTTTCGGGGAGTGGGGCTATATTTTTTTAAGGCTTTGGTTTTTTAGAGCAGTTTTAGGTTCACAGCAAAATCGAAAGGGAAGTACTGAGATTTCCCTTATACCCCTTACCTTTACACATGCACAACCTCCCCGATTATCAGCAGCCCCCACCAGTGTGGTACGTTTGTTATGACTCATGAACCTACCCATCATCACTATGCAAAGTCCACATTTTATGTGACACCAAGAGTATTACTCTTGGTTTGGACAAGAGTTGGCAGAAGGCATCAGCTCTCGGTGTTGTCTTTCCATCTTGTTATGGTCCCAGGGCAGGAGCAGACAGCCAAGGTAGGTTTCTTTCTTTCTTTCTTTCTTTCTTTTTTTTTTTAATTCTTGAGAAAGTGGGGGAGGGGTGGGAGACTGGCAGAGAGAGAGGGAGAGGAAGACACAGAATCCGAAGCAGGCTCCAGACTCTGAGCTGTCAGCACAGAGCCCGACTCCGGGTTCCAACTCACGAATGGCGAGATCATGACCTGAGCCGAAGTCAGATACTTAACCAACTGAACCACACAGGTGCCCCTCTTTTTTTTCTTCTTAATGTTTATTTATTTTTGAGAGAGAGAGCGGGGGAAGGGGCAGAGAGAGAGAGGGGAACAGAGGATCCCAAGCAGGCTCCGCACTGACAGCAGAGAGCCCAATGTGGGCCTTGAACTCAGGAACCTCAAGATCCTGACCTGAGTCGAAATCATGAGTCGAATGCTTAACTGACTGAGCCACCCAGGTACCCCCATGTTATATCCTTATATCCTCAATTCTTTGCTTGCAATTCCCAACAGGCCCTGAGGGTGGGAAGGGCCTGAGGACCCCTGTGGAGGAGCCCAGACTTCTCACCTGGGCTTTGAAACCCACATCCCACTTCAATTCCCTTTGACGGTCGTTTGAATAACAATGCATTCTACTAAGCCCGGCTAATGGGAAAGTAATCTTTCTCTTCCAGAGCTATTGCTCTGTGAAGTGCTTACCAAATAGGGTTTTTAAATAGCAAAAGAGCCAAACTCAATTTGGGAATTAATGTGTTTAAACCCAGCTGGAAACATTCCTCTGCCATGGCTGAAACTGGAATTGGAAATCCCCAAGTTGCTCTGTCCTCCTTGGGCTGAGAAGCCGGAAGTCACCATGGTGTGTCTCAGCCACCGAACGACCTTGCCCGCAAAGGTCTTCCTTCCTGGGCCCAGGAGCTCTGCCCTTCAGCTCCCTCAAGTCCCCAGATGTGCTCCGTCACCTCTGACCAATGGATCGAATCCAAGAGAAAACTGAATTGTGACATAGGAGTTTATAAGGACAGGGCCTTAGAAGCGATTGAGTAGAGAAAGATCACCTTCCGCCTCCCTATGGACCAGCGGCCACCATGGCTGTTGTTTTTATCTCCAAGGCATTTGGGTTCACTTGCTTTCAAATAGAGACTCCAGGGGCTGCTCCCGACCCCTTAGGCTGGTGGCGTGGGCCACACTGGGGCAACGTCTACACCTGTAACTCCAGCCAGCCAAGAAAGGGCTCCCGCCAGAGGGAGAGAGTGTGTGGCTCGCAGCACCCAAATGCAGCTTCCTTGCCTTCTTTGCGGGACCCCAGACTCCCCAGCCACGCGGGAGCGTCCTCAGCTGGGGCTCAGGACAGCTCCACGGCAACTTCCTGTCCCAGATGCGTGGGACACACTGGCCAAAACATCTACCACCGACCGCCAATAAATGCCTCAGCTACAGCAGCGGTCCCCAGCCTGGCTCCTGTCCCTCCATCTCTGCAGGTTTTGTCTGTCCTTCTCAGAGTTTCAATCCTCTCTCCAGCCCACCCACCCCCGCCTCCCGGCCCGAGCCAGACCCCAGCAAGCCCTGAGCATCCCAGTGAGCCGCGCCTTGTCTCAGCTTCCAGGGCCAGCTTTGCACTGGGCGTGTGGCAATGAGAACAGCAGCGTCCATATCCTCAGGGAGAGTAGAGATTTATCAGGCAGGAAAATGATTGAATTCTTTTGTGTGTGTCTTTTAAAACTGGGCAAAATCACCTCCAGATTATGATGGCTTTCAGCAGCTGGAGGCAAGAGGAAATTGAGTATGTGCTTTTCTAAGTTCTGAGGTATCGATTGGGGACTAATGGAGGGAAATGGATAATTGGCTAATTGATCAGGCAATTTATATTCTCAAACAATCGCCAGGTTACGGGTGCCCCCAGCTGGATGTGTCCTACTCCCTTATTAGATGTGTCAAGACGTAGAAGGCTGGTGACCTCAGTCTGTGTGCTTTGAGGTGTCAGGGTCCCCAAGGCCCCTGTCAGCTTTGATGACTCTCTAGAAGGACTTAGAAAACTCGGAAGAGCTTTTATCCTCTTGATTCCAGTTTATTACACCAAAACAATGCAGATTAAAACCAGCAAAGGAAAATGAGACATGGGGTCCTGGTGTCCAGTGTTTTTATTAGGGGTCATGTAGGCATAAAGAACCTGCAGAACTGACCTTGGCTATTCAGTCTCCAACCCTCTTGCCCTTAGAAGTCAAACTGATAGAGTGTGACCCAGGCTTAGAAGTAAATGAAAACAAGCATTTACCATGAGCCAGCATGGCCCCAGGCCCCAGGCATGCAAAGACACTCTAATCAGGGAGGATATTTGAATGGCTTAGAGGTAACCTCTCTTGAGCCGGTCAAGGGCAAGTCCCGAGACCTGGAATGTGTAGGGTTTGGACAACCTGGGCCTGTGTGTGTGTGGGCTACAACAGCTGCGTCTACCAGAAGGCTGGGGGCAAGGGAGAAGTTTTCTGATTAATTAAATTCTATCTTTTTCATCTGTATTCTAAATCTTCTTTCAATTCTGTCTCCCTATGCGGACCGGTCTGTTGGCCATACTGAATCATTTCTGCGCTGTTTGACAGCTCCTGGGGCTATATACATTTTGTAGCTACAAACTTCATTTCAGAACAGTTTAGATTTAACAAAACAATTGCCAAGAGAGTTCCCAAATACCCTTCCACCCAGTTTCCCTTATTATTAACCTCTTACCTTAGAATGGTGCATGTGTTACAATTAAGGAACCACTATTAACATATTGTTATTGACTGAAGTTCATACTTTATTCAGATTTCCTTAGTTTTTACCTACCGTTCTTTTTCTGTCCCGGGATTGTATCCAGGGTATCGCATTTCACTTCTTCATCATGTGTCCTTGGGCTCTGGGCCGAGAGAGTTTCTCGGACTTTCCCTGTTTATGACGACCTTGATAATGTTAAAGAATTCCGGTCAGTATTTTTCCAAATGTTCCTCAGTTGGGATTTGCCTGATATTTTTCTCACAATTAGACCAGCATTGTGGGTTTTTGGAAGGACCACAGAGATAAACTATGATCCTCATTACATCACATCAAGGGTGCATGACTGTCAACATGACTTATCTCTGTTGGTGATAACCTTGATCGCTAGCTGAGGCAAGGCCTGTCAACTTTCTCTGCTGGAAAGTTGCTCTCTACCCCTCCTTCCATACTGTCCTCTTAGGAAGGAGGTCACCAAGTGCAGCCACACCTAAGGAGTAGGGAGCTATGTTCCACCTTCTTGAGGATGAGGCCCCCACATACGTTATTCGGAATTCTTCTGCATGGAAGACTTGGCTCTTCTCCTCCATTTATTTTTAGTTCAATCATTGATTTACATCAGCATGGACTCAGATATGTATTATATGTTTGGGTTATTGTCCCATACTAGTTTATGTATCTTCTTGCTCATATTGTTACAACTTTGAACTTTGGCAACTTTTTAGTTCATCTCTGTGTCCCTTTGATATACCCCATTGTTTGGGTTTTGGTGTCTGTTTGTAGCATTTCTTTACTTCCTGATAGAATAAGATACCCCAGGCTCATCTTATATATTTCACACCCCGATAGAATCACCCAGTTCTCCAAGAGGCTATCATTTTTAACCATGCACCTGACATCCTGAAATTGCAAGGTGTCATATGGAAAGATGCCTTAAGACCATGTGATCCAGGGGCGCCTGGGTGGCTCAGTCGGTTGAGTGTCCTACTTGGGCTCAGATCATGATCTCACGGTTCATGAGTTCAATCCCCGTCTCAGGCTCTGTGCTGACAGCCCAGGGCCCGCTTCAGATCCTCTGTCCTTTTCTCTCTCTGCCCCTCCCCACTCATGCTTTGTCTCTCAAAAATAAATAAACATTTAAAAGACTGTGTGATCCATCCCCTCGTGTTAAAGATGGGGAAACTGAGGATGGAAGGAGGTCGGTTATCGGCCACCGTCGTGTGTGACAGCCATTGAAGACAAGACCTCTGGTCTCCAGGTGGATTAGTCTTCACACTATATCAAATAACGCCCCTCGCTCATTTTCACTTGCAGAAGTAAAACTAGGAAAGATTGGGTTGCACTCCAAGATAGCTCCTGGAAATTGCTTTCTGGAATAAATGTTTATTCGAACTTGCTTTCATGTGATATGTCCTTTCTCCAAAAAAGTCGAGAACTGAAATAAAACTTTGGGTTCATAAGGACATCTAGCTAACGCTGCCGCCACCTGACGAGAGTCTCGCTGGGTATGTTCAAAGCTAGAGCCTTCTTGTGAGCCAATTTAATGCTGTGCCTTCTTCTATATAACCATTTGGTTACATTTTCTTTTTATAAAGCCATTAAGTATTTGATGATAATCGTTCCCATGGATACTGTAAATTTCATTTTATTAGGGAAACACAAGTTCTTGCGTTTAATACTAGGTTTACTGCATAATCTATTTGTTAATGCTAAGGAATTTGGGGGCAAAAGCAGACAGGATTCTAGAAGGAAGCAATCCCATGGTTGGGACAGTATAGGATGACCCAAGGTACCAACTTAGAGACCAGGACAGGATGGGAGGAATATTAAGGGGTTAAAGGTGGAGCCTGTTGCACAGGGGAATCTTCCAACCTGAACCGCACATGTGGTCCTCCTGGGTCGTTCAATAAAAACAAGACCCCAGGTAATATGGCCGATGGGATTGTGACTAGTTTATTAAGAAGTCTCTACTCATTGGGGGATGAACATGAAAGGTTTCATTTTCTCAAAAATTGTGCTCTGGAGACCTTCCTTATCCGCTAGATTCCTGTAATGACCGTGTGATTCTATAAGGCATTCAGGTTGTTGAAAGAACTTCATTTTGGTTTCTAAGACTTGGTCTTGTTCATTTTGTGACTATGATTTCATATGCTATTCAAAGCCTTAAAGATCTGCTCTCCTCACCCCTCCTCACTGGCAACACAGTCTCTAGCAACTGTGTGTCTTCTCTTTCTTTCTCCCTCTCTCTCTCTCTCCCTCCCTCCTCCACTCCCTCTCCCTCTCTCTTTCCCTTTCCCTCTCTCTCCTTCTCTCCCCTGCTCTCTCTCTCTCTGTCATTTCCTATCTGTCTCTGTCTTTCCCTCCTGCTTCCCTCCCCTCCTCTTTTTCTCTTTCTCTCTCCCTCCTTCTCTCTCTCTGCCACTGCCTGTCACTGGGGAGACGCGTCACAGCTCTTACTCCACGGTCCCCTCCCCTCCCCCACCAGCCCACATTTGGTGGTGCTGCTATGCTTCAGAGGACGATTACCAACAAAACCTTCTGCAAAGTCCCTCCTACCCAATGTAAGCTCTTGTCCTATGGAGCGGTGAAGACACACAGGTGCCCAGCTGCACCTTGTACTTGGCATTTCCTCCTCTGTCTCCGGCTCCCGTAGCTGTGACCTGCCGGCAAGCAGCTTTCAGACAAGACACCGCAGTGGGGTCCAGTGTGGGAGCATCAAGTTCCCCAGTCATTAAAAATGGTCAGCCTTCTCCGACTGTGCCCAAGATAATGGACTGAGTGACTCCATTCTCAATGGGTCAGTGTCACATCACTCTGGGTGGGAAAACTTCTCCATCATTCCCTCCCCATCTTGGGCCTGGGGCCATCCTGATGGATATTAAGGATGTGTGTGGATCAAGGCCAGCACAATGGTTCTCAAAATGTGGCCCCTAGGAAGAGGCAGCCTCACCATCACCTGGGAACCTGATAGAAATGCTAATTTTCAGACCCCACCCCCAGATCTCCTGAGTCAGAAACCCTGGGCCTGGGGCCTATGTTTTAACATGTCTTCCAGGTGATTCTAACCAGCTGTGCTACAGCATGAGCACCATGCTTCCAGATGCCAAGTATCTCTCTGGTATTTTTTTCAGCCATGTCTCCGGGCCTATACATTCAACTCCTTTAAATCTCAGTTCCTAAGTAGTTGAAGTGACTTTTCTAAGTTCCTACAGCTACTTACAGTCTGTGTCTACAAACACTATATGGTGTCTGGATTGGTGGTTAGTGATCTCTAGCGACCTCTAGTGGAGCTATTGTCACAGCACAAGGGCGCATCCGCTCTGAACACAGGAGAAGGAAAGGGTTGTTTGTTTGTTTTTCGCCCCCCTACTCTACAACGCTCCTGACATCAGATGTGTGGATTTTTCTACACCGAGCAATTCTCCAATTCCTGGTGGGCACCAACTGGATGTCCTACAAATCAACTCAATTCTGGCACTACCTGCCCAGAGTTAGCACAGAACCCCACGATCAGGGGCTCCGTCCCACAAGACTGCCCCCATGTGAGACACCCACCACCAGTCCCAAGTCACAGCCACCTGTACTTTAAACCAACCGGCAATAACCCGGGGCTTCCCACGACCCCCTCCTCAGGTTTGATAATTTGCTAGAACAGCTCACAGAACCCAGGGAAACAGTTTCTACGTTATTACCAATTTATGACAAAGAATATTTTAAAGATACAAATGAACAGCCAGATGAAGAAATGCCCAGGGTGAGACTCAGAGGTTCCCGAGTGCAGGAACTTCTGTCCCCGTGGTGTTGGACTGCGCCACCCTCCCGGCACGCAGATGAGTGCTTGTTTAACAAATCCAGCACTCTCTGAAGCCCTTCAGGTACCGTTTTGATGGAGGCTTTATTAGGTAGGCACGACTGATTAAATCACTGCCCTTGGCAATCAAGTCAGTCTCCAGCCTCTCTCCCTGCCCCAGCGGTGAGGTGGGGGTGGGGCTAAAAGTACCAACTCTCTAATTATATGTTTGGTTCCTCTGGCAATCAGCACCCCCCCCCAACTTTAGGTGCTTCCCAAAAGTCACCTCATTAAAAGATGTGGTTGCAAGGGGCTTGTTATAAATAACAAAAGAGCCTCCCTTTAATTACTCCAGAGCTATTTCGGGAGCTCAGAAGCAGGACAGAAACCAAGTATTATAACGGAAAATGCCCCTACTAGTCTTATCACTTAGGAAATTACAAGGTTTTTAGGAACCCTCGCCAACCCCGGCCCCACCCTGAAGGTCCAGCTGTGTCCCTTTATCCTGGTGTCTTCATTAACTGGGCCTCCTTTCCCACTCTGTGAGACCAGCACCTGCCTCCTCTTCCTTCATAGCACTTAGCCTAATTAGAATCACGTATTCACACGGACGAGCGTTCGTCTATCGTCCACTTCTTGCATTAGATGACAAGCCTCAGGGGCCCGGTCTGCGTTGTTCCCCGCTGTGTTGCCAGCACCTGGCAAAGTCCCTAGCGCATAGTAGGCACCCAATAAATACTTAATTAACCACTGCTTACTTATGTGTTAAAAGAAGCCAGAGGGTCCGCCTTGGCGATGTTTGGGTTAGATGCAACTAAAAAGCACAATTTTTTTTAAAAATCAGCATCATTTTCCGATAACTTCAGAGGTTTAGTATCCAGCCGGCCCCATCTCCTGTCCTAAGTGATGGATAGTTTGAGAGAGAGAATGGGGAGCGCAGGATCAATGATTCTATAATTTGATGTTGCCAACAAAACATCAGAGGACAGTCTCCGTTCGGGGTTGCGGGGGGGGGGGTGTTGGTGGGAGTCACAGAATTATGGAAAGCCACAACCAGGATACGGTTGACGGAAGGTGATGTGATGTTGGGGACATACCACCGTCCTAATGAAGCCACCCATCGTGGGCGGTCCTGCCATGTCCCCCCGGGTGCCCAGTTCCTAAGTGGGGTTAGGTGTGTTCAGCTGTCCACACATGTAGACAGACAGACACCAGGTAATAAGCCTTCTTGGTGTTGCCCTTGGGCCTTCTACTTTGCCCAGGGCTCCTCCCTGAGTGCCTCTCCTGAATACAATCCAGGGTCATTGCTGTCTTTAACATTTTGGCCACCCCCAACCTCAGCACACCCGCACTACAATTTTTATAATACAGAATAATACCTCTACTTTTCTAGCACAAGCAATTCCTTTACATTCTTGCCACTCAGTGTGGTCAGAGGACCAGCAACATAATATCACCTGGGACTTTGTTAGAAATGTGGGATCCCAGCCCCACCCCAGAGCTACAGGATCAGAATCTGCATTTTTAACAACATCTGCAGGAAACACTTAAGCAGATAAAAGTTTGAGAAGCACTTAACCTAGAGCAACTTGACCAGAAAGTTCCCCAAATGCAATTTCTACTAATGACAGCATCATGGAATGAGAGCATGATGGGATCCCACCACTATCCTGAGGGGTGGCCTCGGACATGAGATCTTATGTCCCCCCCCATATAATATCATATAAGCAGAAATGACATGTCCAGAATCTCTCAAATTTCTCTAATCATTAAAGAACCCTGGAGGGCTTTTTTACCAAAAAAGGATAATAATAATAAGGTTAGATATCATCTAAATCTCCCTTTTTTTGAGTTGAAATAAGGGTTTGACTTCTGACTAGAGAAAACATGTTTTGTGACTGACTTGGGAAAGAGTGTGGGTCATTGTCCTCACAGGGTCCAGGTGTAAACCCCAAGGAGACTATAATAACAGAGAAGGCACAGAGACGTCCCGTCCAGAAGCACAAGGTCATCTGGGCCACGTTGCGTGGCCTTCGCCAAGTTTACCACATCCATACTCGTCTTCCAAGATCACAAGATTACGTGAAAGCAAACCTGAGGTGGCTTCGAGGTGTTGAGCGTGAGGTAGTGATTTGGGTTTTTCTCAGAAACGCTTTCCACGTCTTTACCCCACTGAGAGTGTCAGAAAGCCCCCTGGCATGAACTGGTGAACCCCAGTAGCAACGGCGGTTGAGGCCAGCTTGAAGGACTGTTGGCGGATGTCCCCAGATAATGTCTGAGGAGACAAGGTCCATTAGCTGGGACCCCGATGTCCCATTTGGCCTGGTGTCCTCCGGTAAGGGTGGGTATGACCTCCGGGGAGGGGGTCTGACATGGCGGAGAAGGTCACCCAGCAGACCGCCGGCCCCAGCCCTTCCCCTGTGAACTCAGGAAAGTTTCTGCCACACGGCCAGCCTCAGTTTCCTCATTTTTAAAACAGTACGAGGGTCAGAGAGTTATTAGAGAATTCAATTCAATTCAATTCAATTCATTCATTCATTAAGACAGTGCCAGGCATGGAGATAAAATTATTATATCACTAAGAACTTTATTTACCCTCTAAGCCCTGGGGGTTGCAGCTAATTTGTCTGGTCCTTGTAGCCCGGGGGCCTGGCAGGGTGCCATGCTTGACAGGTGCTTGATGAATGAATGAAGGAAGGAAGGAAGGAAGGAATGAAAGAATGAAGAATGTTCTCCTCAAACCAGGGACTCAGGCCCCCGGGTTATTCTGGTTGAGGTTGTCCCAGTGGATGATTGTCTTCTAAACACAGGGAAGGGAAAGGGAGGTAATAAACGAAAGGAAGTCTAGTGGAGACTGCCATTAAAAATAACATGTAGCCGGGCGCCTGGGGGCCTCAGTCAGTTAAGCGCCCGATTCTTGGTTTGGGCTCAGGTCATGATCTCACGGTTCATGAGTTCGAACCCCACGTCCAGCTCTGCTGACAGCCGGAGCCTACTTGGGATTTTCTCTCTTTCTCTCTCTCTCTCCCCTCCCCTGCTCACGCTGTCTCTGTCTCTCTCAAAAGTAAATAAATAAACTAAAACAAGAAATACGTAACATGTATCTGGTGAAGCAGGAGATTTCACAGAAAGGCTTAGAAATCATAAGCCCAAGGAAGAGCTAAAGAGAGAGAGAGGGAGCCAGGGGCGAACACAGAAGGAGGTGTCCGTGGCTGATGTGGGCAGAGCCAGAACTCTCTGGAAGGAGGAAAGGGAGAGAGAGCAGCTGGGGGACGGGGTGGGGGGGGTTGGACCCCCGCCGACCGCCTGGGCCACAGGGTCACACAGGCACGCAGATGGGCGGCCCAAGCGCCAGCACCCTCTCTTCCCTGGGATGGAACCCCACACTCTGGCCGGTGTTACTGAAGTCAGTTGTGAAGTCAGCGGTGTGATCAGTGAGTCCCATTAGAGAGCGTGGCCTTTCTGCGGGGGGTGTGACTCAGCAGAAGAGAAAGAACCACCTGCTGGCAGCGGCCACAAAGGTGACTGGCTCTGGTGTGGCAAGAGACTTGTCCCCAGCCTCTGCCTTGTGCCCTTACCCCAGAGGCTCCACATCCACCTGTGATGTATGTGGAGTGGGGAGGGGCCGACTTATCCCCCCAGATCTGAGATGTTAACAAATGCTCGGACTGAGGGCCCAGAACGCCTGATGTCCTCACGCTGGGTGACATCGCACATCTGAGCAGCCGACGTCAGTGTCCCCTCCACCTCCTGCCTCCGTCCAGGTCTGCTTCTGCCTCTCCAGCCTCCCAACGACCAGCCTCAGCAGCTCTGTGTGGAGTCGTGGCCTTCTGCCTCTGTCAGAACCCGGGGTGTTCAGAGGTGAGGCCCCCCCAGATGAAAAGAACCTTCTTTCCCTGCATGAGAGCAGTGGGGGTGCATCTCTGTCACCCCCTGAGACACTGACAGGAGGCTGGGGGGCACCAGCAGGGCGAGGCAGGTGTGGCTCCCTGGGGGGGGGGGGTGCTCATGCTTTGAAGGGGCCCATTCTGAGCCTCCACTCCTCCTCTTCTTCAAGGTGTGCCCCCTCCCTTCCCCCCTGCCCTGAGGAGAGTCCAAAGGCAGCAGGGCGCAGACAGCCTGAGAAGGAGGTCTCCGCCAGTGCCTCTGTCCATTTCTTTTTGTTTTTAATTGTGGTAAAATACACGTGACATACAATTTCCCATTAGTGACATTTAGTGCATTCACGGGATTGTGAAGCTGCCACCACTAAGTACTTCCAGAACATTCCCATCGCTTCAAGAGAAAACCCTGTGCCCATGAAACACCCCACCCCCACCGCCGGGTCCTGACCGCCAGCCTTCTGCCTTCTGTCTCTGCGGGTTGATGCATTCTGGACATTTCATGTAAATGGAGTCCTACAAGATATGACATTTGCGTGTAGCAGCTTTCATGCAGCTTAATGCTTTCCAGTTCATCCATTGTGTAGGCCGTTTCTTCACTCTTTTTTATGGCCAGATATTCCGTTGCGTGGATGTACCGTATTTTGTTTATCGGTCAGGGCACATTTGGGTTGTTCTACTTTTTTTTTTAATGTTTATTTATTTTTGAGGGAGAGATACGAACTGTGAGTGGGGGAGGGGCAGAGAGGGAGGGAGACACAGAATCTGAAGCAGGATCCAGGCTCTGAGCTGTCAGCACTGAGCCTGACATGGGGCTCGAACCCATGAACCGTGAGATCATGACCTGAGCCGAAGTCGAACGCTTAACCGACTGAGCCACCCAGGTGCCCCTATTTCCTTCTAAAATCTAACAGTGCCCTGCGACCTGGCAGCTGGCTGCCAGCCCCGTGTCATATTCCCTCTCGAACCTCTCAGGCAAGTGTGATGGCCCTCAGGACACAGATGGAGGGAGACAGACACAGAGAAGTGGAGAACATGTCCAGAGTCACACAGCCAGTGGTGACAGACCCAAGATTCAGAGCCAGAGTTTTCCAACTTAGAAAGCTCAGTCCTGGGGCGCCTGGGTGGCTCAGTCAGTTGAGCATCCAGCTTTGGCTCAGGTCATGACCTTGGGGTTTGTGGGTTCAAGCCCGCTTTGGGCTCTGTGCTGATGGCTTGGAGCCTGGAGCCTATCTTCAGATTCTGTGTCTTCCTCTCTCTTTGACCCTCCCCTGCTCATGCTGTCTCTCTCTCTCTCTCTCTCAAAAATAAATAAAACATTAAAAAAAAAATTTAGAAACCTCAGTCCTGCCTCCCAGTCTACACGACCTACCTGGAGGGGCTGAGGGAGGGTGGGGGAGAAGAGTGGTGGGCAGCTGCTGACGATTAGGAAGACCAGATGTGGGGATGGCCCGGGTGACATGGTTTCTCAGTGATGATCTCAACATATTTTTTTTTATAATTTAAATTTTTTTACATCTTTATTTTATTTTGAGAGAGAGAGACAGAGAATGAGTAGAGGAGGGGCAGAGAGAGAGAGAGGCACAGAATCTGAAGCAGGCTCCATCCAGGCTCTGAGCTGTCAGCACAGAGCCCGACGCGGGGCTCGAACCCACGAACTGCGAGATCATGACCTGAGCTGAAGTCGGATGCTTAACAGACTGAACCACCCTGGTGCCCCAGTGATCTCAATATATTTTAAAAAACAATGGTGCAGGCCCTTTTCTGTGATAACAATGCGAGGAAACTAGACACAAATTGTATGTGTTTAGTAAAACCCACACAGGTGAACATGTCTAAGTGTTCGATTCTCACTGGAGCACCTTGGAGAGGGAGTGAACGGAGCAGGCCCCACCGCTGGTCTGTGCAGGGCCTCCGTGGGCCTGGCGGGGCTGGACGGGGTGTTTCGGAGCGCCCAGGGAGCCCATAGGCTGCTTCACGCACAGTCTTGAGGACCGAACTATATTTTCATATGAACTTTCCAGAAGGGGCGCCTGGGTGGCTCAGTCGGTTGAGTATCTGACTCTTGATTTCGACTCAGGTCATGATCTCACCGTTCATGAGATCGAGCCCTGCGTCAGGCTCTGTGCTGACACCTCGGAGCCTGCTTGGGATTCTCTCTCTCTGCCCCGTCCTCTATCTCTTTCTTTCCCTCTCAAAAACAAAAACAAAAACAAAACAACTTTCCAACACGTTTTCGTATGAATGCCTCCTGTCTTGTCAGAGCCACGGACATGGGACCACAAGACCAATGCACTCCCCAGGCTGTGCTGTGACACTTGAGAGTTCCTGTCACCACTCCCAGAGCCGGGCCTCCAGCCTGTGGAATTTCCAGGAACTTACCTGCTGGAAAGAATCCGATGGATGCGTTTGAACAACAAAACCATTTGGCTTCGGGAGGAGAGATCGCCTGGCACCCCAGGGTGACAGGTGGGCAGGGAGATCCAAGGTCAACAGCAGGGATACTGAGCTGCCTGTCTCTGGGGCCCTTCATGCCTGGATGAGGAAGTCCGTTATTATAAACTGTAACAGCACTAATGATAGTTACCATGCATTGAACGCGCACCCCATGTTGAGTACTGTGTCAAGAGCGTCATGTGCATTCCTAACTTAATCCAAACAGCAAACCTGTGTGGCATATACTATTATTTTCCCCAACTGGTGGGTGAGGAAACTGAGGCATAAAAAGGGTCACAAAGCTAGTCAATGGTGGAGCAGGTGCCCAGAGCCACGTTCTGGGGGAGTCACAGCACTGAACCCTGGCCAGGAGGGGCGAGCCTCCGCCTGAACCTCACCCCTGCCCTGCTCAGGCCGCAGGCCAGGGTGCGTCCCCTGACTCGCAGGATGCATTTCCCTGACTTCCTCCAATGCTCTGAGTGAACTTTGCTCCTCATTCGTTCTCTTTGATGATGCCTGGGTACCTTGTCGTGGGGGCAAGTCTCTTTTCTGAAGATGCCACATGTGGGGTGCTCTGCGGGGCCCTTCTATAATCATGTCGTCCCTCAGCCCTCAGGACACAGAGGCGCCCACGGGAAGGTCTGATTGAAGACCCTCCTGGTGGACAAGCAGCCCCACACTGAAGCTCTGGGGAACTTGACTTCTTACTCCCACCCACTGGTCCCCACGTTTGCAGAGGCTCGTTGTGAGGCCCTATAGCAGGGGCTCCAGTCTCTGTCACTGACTAGCTGACTTCAGGCAAGTTCTTAACCTCTCTGCACCTCAGTTTACCCTGCTTCACAATAGGGATAATACTAACTATCTACCATAAGGTGGATGTTAAGTGTTAGCACAAGGGGTGCCTGGGTGGCTCAGGGGTTAAGCGCCTGACTTAGGCTCAGGTCATGATCTCAAGGTTTGTGAGTTTGAGCCCTGCATCAGGCTCTGTGCTGACAACTCAGAGCCTGGAGCCGGCTTCGGATTCTCTCTCTCTCTCTCTCTCTCTCTCTCTCTCTCTCTCTCTGCCACTCCCCTGTTCATGCTCTGTCTCTCTCTCAAAAATAAACTTGAAAATTTTTTTAAGTGTTTACACTTTTTAACTGGATATCCACAAACAAGAGGGTGAAGCTGGATGGATCCCTCCTGACATACACAAAAATTAACTCAAAATGGATAAGAGATTTAATTTTAAGAATGAAAACTGTAAAAGTCTTAGAAGAACTTAGAAGCAAATCTTGGTAAACTTGCTTTAGGCGAAGCCTTCTCAGATATGACATAAAAAGCACAGTGACAAAGCATAAATAGACAAATTGGACTTTATGAAAATCAAAAACACCTGTGTTTCAAAAGACACCATCCAGAAAGCATAGACAGCTCTGAGGGTGGGAGAAACTAATTGCAAATCAGATTGTCCAATAAGGGACTTGTATCCAGTATAGATTTTTTTTTAAATAAAACATTCAACAATAAAAATACAACCGCCCAATTTAAAAATGGGCAAAAATTCTGAATAGGTGTTTCTTCAAGAGAGATATGCCAATGGCCAATAATGATGTAACAAGATGCCTGTTGGTGGTTAGATTTGTCATTAGAGAAATGTAAATCAAAACCACAAAGAGTTTACTACTTCGCATCCACTAGGATGGTTCCAGTAAAAAAAAGACAGACGATGACCAGTGTTGGCGAAGGTATAAGGAAATCAGAACCTTCAGATGTTTCTGGAAGGAATGTTAATGGTACAACTGCTCTGGAAAACAATAGCAGTTCTCAAACAGTTAACCATGGCATTGTATGATGACCCAGAAATCTCTGTCCTAGGTATATAGCTGAGAAAATTGAGAACAGATGTTTGCACAAAAACCTGTATGCAAATGTTCACAGTTGCATTATTTGTATAGTAGCCAAAACATGGGAACAGCCGAAATGTTGTCAATTCATGAATGGATAACCAAAGCATACTGTAACCCACACAATGGGACAGCACTGGCCATAAACAAACAAACAAACAAACAAACAAACAAAAACCCAAAAAAAACCCCGAAGTGCTGATTCATGCTGTAACATTGGATAAGCCTCAGAAACATCACACAAAGCGTAAGAAGCCACTCGCCCAGGTCCACATATGGAATGATCCCATATACATGAAATGTCCCAAACAGGCAAATCCATACAGACAGGAAGTAAATCAGTTGCTAGAGGTTGGGGAAGGGAGGAAGGAAGACTGGCTGCTAATGGGTCATGGGTTCCTTTCAGGAGTGATGAAAATGTTCTGGAACCAGATAGTGGTGATGGTTGCACAACTCTGTGAATGCACTGAAACCATGGACTGGACCCCTCTAAGTGGGGGGATGTGAATTCTGTCAAATATTTTATTTATATATAAATTATATATTATGTAAATAAACTTATTTATTTATATATAAAAATATATATCATTTATATATAAATTAATTTATATATACCATTTATATATAAATTAATTTATATATCATGCATATATAATATATATCAATTTATATATATTATATATATTATATAAATGAATTATATATTATATATAATTCATTTATATAATATATAAATGATATATAAAATATTTTATTTTATTTTGAGAGAGAGACAGAGAACAAGCAGGGGAGGGGCAGAGAGAGAGAGTCAGCACAGAGCCTGACATGGGGCTCAAACTCATGAACCTGACCTGACCTGAGCTGAAACTGAGTTGGACAGTTAACCGACTGAACCATTCAGGCACCCCGTATTTTTTATTTTATTTTTAAGCAGGTTCCAAGCCCAGTGTGGAGACCAATGTGGGGCTTGAAGTCACCACCCTGAGATCAAGACCAGGGCTGAGATCAAGAGTTGGCCGCTTAACCGACTGAGACCCCCGGGTGCCCCAAAGCTGTTATATTCAAAAGAAGTGTTAATACACATAAACGCATGTAAAGTCCAGAACCCATTGTCCTTCTTTTTTCCATGTCCCCTCTCCACATCTGGCCATAGACGTAGCACCGCGAGATTCCAGGTGTCATCCTGTCTCCACAGATCCAATCAGAAATTCTCAGCGGCCGCTGGCTACTCAGCCTCCCACCTGCTGCCCTGTAAGAGGTACTACAGACTGTCATCTTCTGGTAGGTTCTTGCCCCTCAGGGTTTTGTGATGTTACAGAGCAGCACAGACCGTCTGTGTCTCTTTCCTGGCACCTCTGTGAGGTGAACCACTCAAATTCATGCTCCTTCCCTGCAGCCAGTGAATGTCATAGCAAGACCACAAGCCAGTGGGCTGGGCCACAAGACCCAATGTCCAAAACCAAAGTCTGCCATCGCTGTTGCCGCATTGAGAAACAGGAGCTTCTCTTTTCCTGTGTTTCATCCCATTTATACCCACTTGCTGGGTCACACGTGTGTACTGGAGGTGGCAAGTTTAGGAACAGAGAGGAGAGATGCCGGTAGGAAGGAGAAATAGGAGGGCTTTTGTGCCAGCGAGATCTGGGTTCAAATCTTGACTCCACCACTGACTGGCGTAGCCTCAGGACCTTTGATCCCTCACTGGGGAGAACACCCAGCTTCATAGGACTGGGAAAATACAATTCAATAGGCAAAAATGTTCACAGAATTCAATTTTTTTTATGTTTTTTATTTATTTTTGAGAGAGAGAGAAAGAGACAGTGTGAGCAGGGGAGGGTCAGAGAGAGAGGGAGACACAGAATCCGAAGCAGGCTCCAGGCTCTGAGCTAGCTGTCAGCACAGAGCCCGAGGCGGGGCTTGAACCCACGAACTGTGAGATCATGACCTGAGCCAAAGCCGGACGCTTAACCGACTGAGCCACCCAGGCGCCCCTGTTCACACAATTAAAAGTGCAAAATAACACATGAGGCACCCCAGTCCAGTCGGACGAACAGCTGGGGTGAAACATTGGTAATCACAAGAGATCCATTTTTCTATTTAAATCTGAAGTGATGGTAAATACCCTGAAGCCAGACAGAAGCTCCCTGTTGTCAAATCCAAGGCCGGATTCTCCTGTGGCTCCGGCCCTTCCCCCCATCTCTGGCCCACAGGTGCCAGTGACCCCTCTGTCTTGATTTCCATCCACCTTCCTTTCCCCTGCCCACCCCTCCCCCCCCCCAGCCCCGTGAGCACTGCCTCCTTCCCAAAGACCTGTTCTGAATTCTCCTCCCTTTTTCCAAACTTTGATGTTCCTCTCCTGGGTGGGCTCCTCCCTCCTGAGTCTCTAATGATCCCTACAGGCTGAAGACTCTCCGAACGACATCATTTCCCCAAACTGCTCTTCTGCCCAGGGAAATAGTTAGCCACCACCTCACAATCAACATGTTCAAAGCCAAAAGGACTACTGTTTCTGCTTCCCATTCTGAATTTCTAACTTCAGCACATCATCCTGCCAGTCATTCATTCGTCTTCAAGGCCCGTCTTCAATTAATCAGATCTATCCCTGGAATGACTCAGTGTCCCGTTCTTCACCAAGACCGTCTACCTTCTTTATGTCTCTCCTGTGCTGCTCCATCCTCTTCTGTTTATCCATTCCTGCACAACCATCAATTCCAAATTTAGGGGCATTAAACAAGAACCATTCTGTTAGGCTTCCAGACTTTGTGGGTCAGGAATTCAGGCGGGACACAGTGGGATCGGCTCGTCTCTGCTTCAGGGTCTTCAGCTGGAAGACTTCAAGACTGGGGGGTAACCCAGTGGAGGACTGGATGATTCTGAGGGCTTGTTCACTCACAGGTCTGGCATTTCCTGCTGGCTGGTGGCTGGGACCTCAGGGCCATCAGGCAGAATAACTATACATGGCTTCTCCCTGTTTCTTGGGCTTCCTCACAGAGGAATACCAGCTAGGTGCTGGGTATCCCAAGTGAGCCAGACAGAAATTAAATCACCTTTTATGACCTCCCCTTAGAAGTCATATAGTGTCATGTCTGCCAGTCAGAACCGTAGACCTCAAGTCTTGATAGGAGGACTGTCAAAATCAGGCTCTAAGAAGAGCACATGGGATGGATACACTGTGGCAGCCATTTTGGGGAAACACAGTCTGCCGTGACTCCTAACCACAATTCTAGTTTGCAATCTCTGCAGCCAGGATTGGAGGGGTCAGTTATGCTCCCCAAATATCTACTGGTCAATGTGAACTTCTCTCAAAGAGAACTCAGTAGCTTGGTTCTCCACTGATATTAAAAAAATTCAAGACCCTGACTAACTTGGCCCCAGCCTGTTTGACAAGCTCATCTTCGAGGACTTCTGTGTTATATTCCTATCAGATGACTTGGTGTCCTTGGTGTCTGGAATTCTAAATAATTCCTTCCTTTGCGTTGAATTGATTACCCACTGGGATTGTTGATTTGAAATCAGTTCTGGTCTGAAGGCAAAGTTTACCAAGTGGCTTAGCTTAGGAAGACAAGAAAGAGAAAGAACCATTTCCCACTGAGGGACAATTAATAGCCCAGGAGAGGCAGACAGCTGGCTGTGATGCTAGCTGTTCCTGGTGCTTGTCACCTTTACCCCCCAAATGGGTCCTTGTCACTGCCCCCAATACTGCCTGCTCTGTGGGATCCGATTCTCGTGCCATCTTTAAACATCTTTCCTCCCCGGAGGTCTGCCTTTCCGGAGGTGGGGAGACCCTGATTCCAACCATAGCCCTCCTAGGGCCTGCAGATTTGTCTGACTGCCCTGTCTCAGGGCTGTTAATGGCCGAGTCGGAAACTGGGCCTTGTAATGAAGCACCAGAGGCCAAGCAGAATTGTCCTGCGTGCAAACACCATGACCGCAAAGATGACTTCAATTAAAGAGGAGTTAATTAAGCTTTGATTGTTGAAATCTCTACTGAATCGCCAACTCAGAGGGCGAAGTGAACTCTCTATTCACTCAGCAGCATTGGGTGAAGGATCAGGTGACAGAGGCCAGGCCCGGCAGATAATATTCCCCCCAGAGAGAATTTTTTTCCCTTTGAACATTGGGTGCAGAAAGGTAGCTAATCTTAACATTCAGCTCATAGTATTCAATCTTTCTCAATTCTGTGGCACATGCGGGCCCCCTCTCCATCTACCCACACCCCACCTGCCAGGGCCCAGACCAGAAATGCCCATTGTGGGGCACCTGGGTGATTCAGTTGGTTAAGTGTCCAACTTCGGCTCAGGTCACTATCTCATGGTTTGTGAGTTTGAGCTCTGCGTCGGACTCTGTGCTGACGGCTCAGAGCCTGGAGCCGGCTTCTTATTCTGTGTCTCCCTCTCTCTCTGCTCCTCTTCTGCTTGTTCTCTGTCTCTCAAAAATAAATAAATGTTTAAAAAAATTAAAAAAAAAAAAGGAAGTGGCCATTCTGAGGGCTTACTATATATCCTTGGGTGTGTGTGTGTGTGTTTGTGTAGTGCTGTTTTGTGTGCCCAAATACCTCCAGTTAATGTACATTGTAAGGTGCCATGTAGCTCATTCTGTTTCTTGTTATGTTTCACTCAACACTGCTTTTGGTTGAGTTGAGGTTGTCTGTGCTGCATATTTAATCAATTTGTAGGGGAGTCAGCACCTGCTGCCATTAACAATGGTGTTATGAGGAGCGCTTGGGTGGCTCAGTCAGTGGAGTGACCGACTTCGGCTCAGGTCAGGAATTCCTGGTTCGTGGGTTCGAGCCCCTCATCGGGCTCTGTGCTGACAGCTCAGAGCCTGGAGCCTGCTTGTGATTCTGTGTCTCCCTCTTTCTCTCTGTCCCTCCCCTGCTTGGGCTCTGTCTGTCTGCCTCTCTCAAAAATAAATAAAACATTTGAAAAAATGGTGTTATGGTTCATACTTTCCAGTCCTGTGTGAGAGTTCCGAAGGGACCACCAGCTAAGGAGTCTGCACCTTCTTAATTCCATTGGACCCACGTTGTTCCCCGAGGAGTTGTATCAAGATGTCTCCCCTCCCTCCATCCAGCTGTAGTGGACACATGGCAGCTCTGTTCTCTCCATGGAGGGGGGTGGCATCCTCACCAGGACTTGCCATGGCTACAGCTCTGAGTTTGCCGCATCAGATTTGGGATGAGTGTCTCGTGTCCACGCTATACTTTGAATTTCTCTGATTACTGGTAATGTTGAGCATCTCTTCACATTCATCGTAACTATTTGGATTTCCCCCTCAATGGATTCTTATCCTTCCCCCACTTCTCAGAGGGATTGGGGATGGTGGTGATGGTGTTTTGTTACTTTATAAGAATATCTGGGGCGCCTGGGTGGCTCAGTTGGTTAAGTGTCCGACTTCGGCTCAGGTCACAATCTCATGGTTTGTGGGTTCGAGCCCCATGTCGGGCTCTGTACTGACAGCTCAGAGCCTGGAGCCTGCTTCAGATTCTCTGTCTCCCTCTCGCTCTCTGCCCCTCCCCCGCTCGTGCTCTGTCTCTCAAATATAAAATAAATATTAAAAAAAGTTTTTAATTAAAAAAAAAAGAATTTCTTATCCAGGAGAGTTAATCCCTTGTTTGTGCTGGATGTCGCAAACATCTTTTTCCAATCTGTCACCCATCCGTTAACTCTGTCCATGCATCCTTCATTAAACAGAAGTTCTCACTTTTGATTAATGACTTGGATTCTTGCATTAGTTAGGGAGGACTGGGCTGTGTAACAAATAGACTCAAACATGCAATAAATCCTTAATGCATGGAAGTTTCTTTCTCTCTCATACGACATGCAGGACAGTTCCAAGTCTGCAACAGGAAATGAAGTTGGGGGTTTCTGCTCCTAAAGGTCATTCGGGGTCACAGATTAATGGTGGCCCTGCTACCTTCACGCCAGCAACTCCATTCCAGTCATCACAGGGGGATGGCGGGCCCTGCAGTGGCTGTGGGGAGGGGGTGCTAAGCAACATGCCCAAAGCGAAGTGGGAGACGGAAGGGATGCACCAAAAAGCTCTACCCCACCATTCAGCCATAAAAAGGAATGAGATCTGGACGTTTTCGATACCACGGATGGATTTAGACAGGATTAGGCTAAGTGAAATGAGTCAGACAAGGAAAGGCAAATACCATATGATTTCACTTACATATGGAATCTAAAAAACAAAACAAATGAATAAACAAATAAAAAGTAGAAACAGACCCATAAGTACAGACAACAA
The DNA here is from genome assembly GCA_028646485.1 of Cryptoprocta ferox. Taxonomy (NCBI): domain Eukaryota; kingdom Metazoa; phylum Chordata; class Mammalia; order Carnivora; family Eupleridae; genus Cryptoprocta; species Cryptoprocta ferox. Next base: position 24,902,199 of record CM053564.1, read on the forward strand.
ACTGGTGGTTGCCATGGAGAAGGGAGATAAAGGGAATAAGCAACATGGTCGAAGGACAGCGTGAGACACAGGCTTCCAGTTATGGAATGAACGGGTCCCGGAGATGAAAGTTACCGCCCAGGGAACATAATCAATGGTATTATTGTAGCAGCGCTGGGTGGTGACCGATGGTAGCCACGTTTGTGGGGGAGCATGGCATAAGGGATTGACTTGCCGAATCACTACGTCGTACACTTGAAACTAACATGTCAACTATATTTCAATTAAAATAAAAACAAAAGTTAAGATTAAGAAGAAAGTTCTGCCTCAGACGAACATCTGTGGCTGCGTTTCCCCCACTGTAGACCCAACCACCTTTTGACTCCTAAAGTGTTTCTTGTCATTTTGATGTTCGATCCCAGGATCTATAAACTTCCTTCCTCCTTCTGTAACTTCCCAAGGGTCAAGGGAAGACAGTTGTCTGTGTTAATTCATCATCTTGTTAGGAACCCCCCCCAAAATGCATCTAGATCCAAATGTAAATTTGTCCAGAGAAGGGGGGCAATGTTCGATCGGAACGTCTGCCTCTTCTGAGAGTCTCTTTCTGGATGAGCCTAAATTCCCCTCCTTTCCCAACCTCACCACCAACCTATCTTGAGGGTCCCCATCTTGAGATCACAGACTCTGTGGAAAGAGATGAGATTTGAGCAGTTTTTCTATAGCAAAATGTATAATACGTTTGAGCCGGTAACTTCACCACAGAGATTTATTTATTGCACACGGCCAGGCTGCTCCGGGAAAGCTGCAAAGGGAAACTTCATGGATCGATTCCTTTCTCCACCTCCCTCCTTGGAGAATGTTTCCGATGGGCTGGTGCAGATCGCCCCCTGGTGGCAGGAGACAAGCTCTTCTCTCCGAATTCTTTCCGATTCCCACCAGGACGTTTTTTTGGTGCATCTTTTCCCTCCCTGGGGACCTCTTGTGTTCACCCAGCACCAGTGTTGTCTCTGTGACAGCACAGCGTCTGCATTCCCTCTCTGGCGCCCAGCAGTCTGGCTCCCGCCCACCCCTCTGAAATTGCTCACGCAGAAGTAGCCAGGGGACGCATCATGGGGACGCCCGTGACCGTTTCGGTCTCCCCAGTTGAACACTGCTGCCGCTCCATTTGCCCCGTCTCCTCAGTCATGCCTGAAATGTCCCCTCGTTCCCTTGCAGGACCCACAGCCCCCCTGGCTCTCCGGCTACATTCGTCCTCACTCCTCTGGCTCTCGTGAGATCCTCTTTCTCTGCCCAACCTAGACATTTCATTCCCAATGCTTTCCTCACTCACTGACTTGTCTCGCCCACTCACATGGTTGCAACTGCTTGAGGCACGTGACTCAGAGCCCACCTTTGCAGCCTGTTGTCTCCCCTGTACCCAGACCACGTGTCGGCCTCCTGGACTTCCCCCAGGTGCTCTGTGGACCAACTGCTCAGACACAACACGCCCAAGATGGGAGCCATGCCCCCGGCAGTCTGCTCCGCTGTGCATCCCGTCTCAGTGGCCAGCAACCCCACCCTCCTACCCAGGGGCCCTTGACTCCCCCACTTTTCCTCGTTATCTTTTGTAGGATGAGTTGTACCCACAAAAAGATAGGTTGTTGACATCCTAACCCCGGTACAGGTGCATGTGACGTTATTTGGTAATTGGGTCTTTGCAGATGTAAGTAAGACGTAAATCAAGATGAGAGGCACCTGGGTGGCTCAGTCAGTTAAGTGTCTGACTCTTGATTTGATTTCAGCTCAGGTCATGATCTCACGGTTCGTGAGTTCAAGCCCCACATGGGGCTCTGTGCTGACGGCGCGGAGCCTGCTTGGGATTCTCACCCTCTCTCTCTGTCCCTCCCTGGCTCATGCTCTCTCTTGGTCGCTCGCTCTCTGTCTCTCAAAATAAAACAAATAAACTTAATAAAATGTAAATCAAGACCAGGTCATACTGGACTAGGACCACCCCTTATTACAATACGACTGGGGTCCTGATTAGAGAGGACAGAGCACACAGGGACACCACGTGACCCAGAGACTGGGGCTGCAGTGATGCAATTACATCACAGCCACAGCCAGAAGCTAGGAAGAGGCAAGGAAGGAGGCGTCTCTTAGAGCCGCAGAGAGAGCACAGCCCTGCCTACACCTCCGGCCTCCAGATGGGAAAAGAATTCATCGCCGTCGCGTGAAGCCACCGAGTTTGCAGTACTCAGTTCCAGCCAGCCAGGAAATGAGTCATCTCTCCATTTCTCAACATCCCTGCTTTGGCTCCCATGTGGACCGTGATATCAGCCTTCTAACTGGCCGCCGGCCTCCAAGCTTGTCCAGGCACCTTCCCGAACCCACAGCAGAATGATCTGTCTGGATCTGTCTGAAATGCAGACACGGCCTGCGGCCCAGCCTGGTTCGGGCTGCTTTGTGCTTTCACAGGCCCTGGGGCACCTCGAGGGGGCTGAAGATGGGACTTCAGCCCGCAGGCCGCTCCACTCTTCCTTCCAGCGATCAAGTCCATCCCCTGGGAGCCTGCCCTGAGGGTCCCAGCTTCCGTGGAGCACGTGCCACCCCGGTGCTCACCATTTATCCCAGCCTTGCAGGGACCCCTCAGTCCCCGAGTCTGAATCCCCAGGGCCTGCCAGAAACCTGGGCTTGAGCAGTTGAAGCTTCATGAACTTGACCTCAAAATTTGGAAAGAACGAGGCCTGAGCCTCAGTCTTTTTGGTGATGCAACCAGAGATACTAACATCGGGCCTGGCGCTGCCTCAAAGCCACCCTCTGCCGACAGCTGGGGGCTCTGGAGACGGCCTGGGCTGGCTGGGCACCCCGTTCATGGGCCTTCTGTTCCTTCCCCGCTGAGAAACGGAAGCCCAGACGGGCCCCCGGCTTGTGCACGGTGTGTCCACACCTTGCAAGGCCCTGGGCACCCATCGCCTAACATACTTAACGCATTCAAAGTCACCCACATCCAACACCAGCGATCTTACTTGCCGTAAATGTGGGAGAGCCAGCATTTTCCCTCAATGCCACCACGCATACCCAGGAAATCTCGCAAAGCAAGAGAAAGAAAACCTAAAAATCGGCGTCTAACCACAAAGGCACGTTTACGGAGAGAAGCGTTGCTTTCATTAACTTTTACTAGACGTTCCATTGCACTTCTGTCTTGTCCTTTCATTGCATTTCTGCAGGGCTTTTGACAGCTCCAGTCTTGGGCCCTGGGTCCACCGGGCTTGAGGGACTGCCTGGGAGGCTCCTGCCCTCAGAGAGGGGCCTGGGAGGTGGGACGTCTGCGCTGGCAATGGGCCAAGGCTCCTCCCTGGGCAGCGGGCCTGACAGTGGCCTCAGGACAGAGCAGCTCAGTCGGCGAGACGCCAAGGGTCCCTTTCCCTGGCCCTGGGCCAGCTGGGACACGGGCTCCCACCGGCCCACTCGTGAGCTTCTCTGAGCTCTGCCATGAAAGGGGACGGCCAGAGCTAAAGGCCATTAGCGCCCTCTCTGCCCTCTCCTTCAGGAAGGGGCCACGTGGCCAGAGAGGTCCGGGCACCGCGCACAGGGCTGTCGCTGGAGCCCAGAGATCACCGCATCAGGGTGAAGCCCAATCCAGCCCTAGAGAAAGAGGCTCCTGACGGCTGGGGGAGGGGAGGGCGGTGGCCACAGGCGTGAGCCTACGGCAGACCTAGTCAGGGTCCTGGCTGGTCCTTGATGAGCAATTTGGCCTCAGGGAACTTTCTGAACCTCAGCTGTGCCAGTCTGCAAAATGGGAATAACTGCGCTGCTAGAAGGCAGTGGGGTCCGGGGTGGTCGGGAGGGGGGCTCATTCAAACCAATTTCTGGGCTTGGCAGTTCTATAGAAAGTCAAATTACCGCATGGTCAGCGATTCCAAACTCTTAGGGCCGTGCCCCAAAAGAGTGGAAAGCAGAGACTCAGGCAAAGCCTTGTACATGCGTGTTCGAGGCGGCACTGTTCGCAAGAGCCCCGAGGTGGAGACAACCCAAGTGTCCCTCGACGGATGCGCGTCCCTCCCATTCAGTATTACTGGGCCACCAACAGTCAGGAAGCTTTCACGTGACTGTTATGACATCGATGAAGCTCAAAGACACGCCGAGTGAAAATAAGCCCAGAAACAAATGGGCAAACGTTGTATGATTCCAGTGACAACACCCAGAATAGGAACATCCATAGGGAAAACGTAGATCTCTGCCGTGGGGAGGCTATAAGGGAGACAGGAGTGTGCCCGGGCTTTCTTGGCGGGATTACGATGTTCGGAAGTAGATGACGGGGTGGTGGTGGCACAGCTTTGCGGATATAAGCCCCTGAAATGCACACTTTAAGGGGGTGAATTTATAGTGTGTGAAGTCCGTGTTAAAAAAAAAGAGAGAGTAACGTTATTCCACTACTTACAATTAGAAAAATAATAAAATTGAATTAAATAGTGAAAAAAAAGTCAGACACCCGTACATTGGGTTCCTTGTTTCAGGAACACTTAGTTGCTCCTCCACAGGGTCTCCCTGGGGTGCCCCCCTCCCCGACCAGGCTTGAGGGAAGAAGGGGGAGCCTCCAGGTCCCCACAGGGGCTCCTAGCACCTCAACGACTCTCTCGCAGGACGCAGTCCCCCTCGGCCGCTCTCTCCGCCTCTCTTACGGGCCCCAGGCAGGCGCATGTCACCGGAAGGCTGCCCGCCTGCTCCTGACCGGTTTCCTGGGCATCACTCACACGCTGTGTGTTTCGGTTCCCGGGTTTGCTGCAGCAAAGCCCTACAGCCCGGCTGGTGTAACCAGGCTTTTCTCACAAGTCTGGAGGCTACAAGTCCAAGATCAAGGTGTGGGGAACTGGCCTGTCCTTGGCTTCTAGACGGCCATCTTCTCCGTCTTCACGTGGTCTCGCCTCTGTGTGTCTGTGTCCTGATCTCCTCTTTTTCTTTTTTTAAGGGTTATTTTTTTATTTTGAGAAAGAGAGAAACATAAGGGCTCCGTGGCTGCGACCTCAGTGGCGAAGGGAGCGCAGGACCGGGGGATCTGCGCAGGAGACCTCATCTACGGTTGGACAAGCACCTCGGCCAGAGGCTCCCAGGGCCGGGCGAGGTCGGACAGCATGCAGGGGTCGGGGCACGCGGCACCATGGAGAATCTCAAGATGCCAGCGCCCGGTCTGGTGTGGATTCTGAGACCAGGGACCAAGTCTTGTCTGGGCTCACAGACAGGAAGAAGATGACAGTGGAGGAAAGAAGAGGCTGGTGGGCACCCGTTCCTGCCAAGCTGAACAGACAGGGATGCAGTGCGTGCGTTTCTGGTCAAGGTCGCTCCCAAGTGCGCTCCCAAGAGCACCTAATCCCGGATGCCTCCTCCTGAGAGACCCCCGGAAGCACCCCCTGCCTCCACCCCCTGCAACACTTCATCGAGTGCGAACTGATGCGGCAACTTGGTTTTTATTGGACACTAAGAGGAACATTAACCAGCGGCATTTTAAGTTTATTTTATGTTTATTTTTGAGAGAGTGTGTGTGCGATCGAGTGGGGGAGGGTCAGACAGAGAGGGGGACAGAGGATCTGAAGCAGGCTTTGCACGGGGCCTGCCCAATGGGGGGCTCAAACTCACACACCGTGAGATCATGATCTGAGCTGAAGGGAGGTGCTTAACCCACTGAGACACTCAGGCGCCGTTTAACCTGTGGTGTTTTAAGGTGCGCTTCCGGAGGAGCTTACTGTAAGGAAACTGTGCCAAACTTGGAGAAAGCTGCTACATTAGAACAGCAACTCCTTGTTAAGGAAGGAAGGAGAGGAGGGAGGCGGAGGACAGCGATTAGGCCTGGAGTAAATACGGAATTTATTTCAAGTCAGCCTGATTTCTTGCAAGCTAGCCCCAGATGCACCATCACCTTCGGATCTTTGCTATTTCCAGAGGGGAGCACCGCAAGCAGAGGCATCGGTTTTGTTTTTGTTTTTTTGTTTTTTTTTTTCTTCCAGTTGCTTCCGGAGACCTCCTCCCCACACAGGCCTTGGTGGGAGCACTAATGGGCACGGATAAAAATCTGTGTTCTGATGGCGCCCTCTGGTGTCCAGGATGGGCAATAACAGGAAGCCGGGACCGTTCTCGGGACACTGCCTGGGGCTCTGGGCAAGAATGACCACCCCTGGGCCCTGGTGGCGCCCCGGCCACACTAGCCCTTACACACTGAGGGTCACTGCGCTCCTCAGAGCTCGCTCAGCTCCCAACTGCCATGAGATGAGGGTCCAGGGCTCAGGTTTTCTTTCTGAGTTTCCAGTTGGGGCATTTTGCCCCCGGGGCCTCTCACTAGTTAACCACCAGGAGAAGGATGTTTTTATCTTTGCACTCACGGCCCAGAATGAGAAATCCCATAATGGGAAAAGATACACATGTTATTACACACACACACACACACACACACACACAGAGAGAGAGAGAGAGAGAGAGAGAGAGAGAGAGAGAGAAAGAGAGAGAGACAGAGACAGAGAGAGAGGAAACTGGGGCTCAGAAGGCAGGGTGATAAATGGCAGAGCTGGAATTTGAGCCCAATCCCAGATTTCTCCCACATTCCTCGACCACAGAAGCCTAAGTGTACACTTTACAATGGTTAATTCATATTAGGTGGGTTTTATCTCAATAAAAAATTTCTTGTTTAAAGAAAGAAAGGAGGGGCACCTGATTCTTGATCCCGGCTCATGTCTCTTGGTTCATGAGTTCAAGCCCCACATCAGGCTCTCTGCTGTCCGCGCAGAGCCCACTTCGGATCCTCTGTCTCTCTGCTCCTACCGCACTTGTGATCTCTCTCTCTCTCTCAGGAATAAATAAGCATTTTTTAAAAAGAGAAAAAAAAAGAAAAGAAATAAAGGAGGGGGTGCCTGGGTGGCCCAGTCAGTTAAGCCTCCTGGTCTGGATTTCAGCTCAGGCCGTGAACTCTTGGTTCGTGGGGTCGAGCCCCATGTCTGGCGTTGCAGAGCCTGCTTGGGATTCTCTTTCTCTGCCTCTCCCGCACTTCCTCCTTTACTTACCTGTTCAGAATTTTCAAGAGTTTCAAGATTATTTTCAAGATTATGAATTTGACAAATTTTTCTGAACACCTACTATGTGCAAGGCACTATTGTAGGTGTTGAGGACCGGGCAATAGGGGAGGGGGCAGGAGGCAAAAACTCTATCCTTGTAGAGGTTACATTTAGAGAGGGAAATCAGACAAACAAGACATTGTCAGACAAAGCATGTTGTACTGACACATACTAAGGAGAGACTCAGCAGAGAAGGGAAGGGAGTGGGTAAGTGCTGGAGGTGGGGAGCAGGCTAAGAAGTTCCCATGAAGGAGAAGACATTTTTAGCAAAGATCTGAAGAAGTAGGCAGAGAGAGCCATGAAAATATCTGAGGGAAAGTGATCTAGGCAAAGGTGACAGCAGGTGCAAAGGCCCTGAGGCAGGAGCATGCCCGGAGGCCAACGTGGCTCTGGAAGGTTTTGAGCAAAGGACTGATATGACCTGAATCTTTTTATTCATGTGCCTAAAGCACACATAGCCGTAAAACAAGGAACCCGCCCCACCCTCATTCCAAGTGTGACTCCTGCTAGACTATGCCTTCTGTAGTTCATTCTCCAGTGTCTGAGAATTTATAGCTCTTCTCTGTGGAAAGGAAGAGAAAAAGTATTAAATAATTATTGCTACGTGCCATTGATATCCTAGGAAAAGACAGCAAAAAGCTGTGGGTGATTAACAGACAATTCAAAGCCATATGTGAAAGCCGCAGGGCCCCCTTCATAGCTTACAAATAGGTTCTCGTGACCCGCAGCAAGAGGCCCAAGGCTCAGGACTTGATGTCAGGGCCGAGCGCCAGAGTTAACACCCCAAGACTGTTATGTCAAGGTCAATATCCTGAAGGCAAAAACGGAACCCTTTCACATAGGTGACCTAAATATTTATTTAGAACAGCTGAGTCTGCTAACCCTCTGAGCCTGCCCATCCCTCAGGAAAAGTCACTCCTTCCTTCTTTGATGATACAAAGGTCGGAGACCTTACGAGACAGCAAGGCCCCCCCGCCTCAGGATCTGCTCCCAAGACCCCTCTTGTCAACGAGGCCAGCAGCCGGGTGCAGCATAGCCCTGTCGAGGACATGCTGGCTCTCACAATGGAAGAAAGGACGACCCTCCCCCCCCCAAAGATGCTGCAAGATCGAGCCAGCGCATATGCGCAGCAGGCGTGGGCTCCTGGGACTGGAGACCACGGGCACATGCCGCTCAAGAAAAAAGAACTCTCGGGGCACCTGGGTGGCTCAGTCAGTTGGGCGTCCGACTTCGGCTCAGGTCACGATCTCACGGTTCGTGGGTTCGGGCCCTGCGTTGGGCTCTGTGCTGCTGACAGCTAGCTCAGAGCCTGGAGCCTGCTTCGGATTCTGTCTCCTTCTCTCTCTGACCTTCCCCTGCTCACCCTGTCGCTCTGTCTCTCTCAAAAATAAATAAAAACATTAAAAAAAATTTAAAAAAAGAAAAAAGAACTCTCGAAATTCAACAGTAAAAAAAAGTATATTAGAGAAAGGACAAAAGACACGAGCAGATATTTTACCGGGTAAGATAAACAGATGGTAAATAAGCACATAAAAAGATGTTCAGCCTGTGGAACCAGAGGGTAGAGAGGCCAGGAGACAGGGGGACCGAGATCTGGGGAGGTGAGTACAAGCTTTCAGGTATAAGATGAACACGTTTGGGGGCCCTAACGATCAGCATGTGATTGTAGTGAATGTCTATTACACACCTGAAAGCTTGTAACAGAGTATACATCTGACGTGGTCTTAACCACACACACTGAAGAGGCGAGGCGTGTATCGATTAACTCGATTGCGGCAGTCACGTCACAAGGTATACAGATATAAAACCATCATGTTGCGCACATTTAAAAAACACCATCATGTTGTACAACCTGGTGGCAGGCGTGCCCGGACACAGCTGGAGAAAAATATGTTCGATATTAGGGATTAACTAGGGATTCATATTATGTTCAGTATTAGCCATTAGGGAAATGTACATTAAAATGGCAGTAACGAGATAGTGGCAGAACGGCTAAAATACAAAAAAAACAGCAACACCAAATGCTGGTGAAGATGTGTAAAAACCGGATCACTCATACAGTTCGCGTAGGAATGTCCAATGGTACTACAACCCGGTTTGGCACTTTCTTGAAAAATTAAAATGCAGCTACCATGTGGCCCATCGTGAAGAACTCAACGCACATGCACAAGCGAGTGCGACAAAAATGGGGAAATATGAGCAGGATGGGTGGGTTGGATTGGTGTCGATATTTTGGTTGTGATTTTATAGTTTTGCAAACTATTAGCACTGAGGGAAACTGGCTGGAATGAGAGTATGAGATCTCTCTGGACGTGCTAACCTACAATGATCTCATTACACAGTTCAGTTTGAACAGCGTCTAACATTTAGCGTGCAAATTCCATAGAGATCGTGCATGATAGAATTCTTTCTTTCATGCCTTCCTATAGCTCTTAAACGTTAAACAAACTTTCTTTGAATAGCTTCCTATTGCTTTTTTGGCCCAGTTTGTTTTTTCCTTCATGAGTTCCACGTTTGCATTTTCTCTTTACATCGTGAGGGTGACTTGACTTATTCTCGGTGGTCAAATGCAGGGATCAGGGGAGCATGGCCCACCCTTGGTTTGTAAACGACTTTAATTAATTAATTAAATTTATTATTTTAATATTTTATTTTATTAATTTAATAATTTAATCAATTAATTTATTATTTAATTATATAATAAAATATATAATAAATTATTTAATTAATTGAACTTAATTAATTCCGATATTGTTCACAACTGCTTTCCTCTGCAATAGCTGAGTTGAGTCGTGGACACAAAGACCTAAAATTTCATGAAGCCTAAAATATTTACTATCTGGGGGCGCCCAGGTGGCTTGGTTGGTTAAGCGTCCGACTCCTGATTTCAGATCAGGTCATGATCTCACAGTTCATAGGATCGAGCCCCACACTGGGCCCTCTGTTGTCAGCACGGAGCCTCTCTCCCTGCCCCTCCCCTGCTCAGGCTCTCTTTCTCTCTCTCAAAAATAAACATCAAAAAATATATATTTCCCATCTGGCCCTTTCCAGAAAAAGTACACTGACCCCTTTGACCTACCGGATTAAAAAATAAATGCAATTTTATTTAAAACATACAAAATGTTTCCATTAAGAGAGTACATTAAACATTTATAACTTAAAATGTATTTTGCATCTCTCAATTACTTCTAAATATTCAAATATATCTCTTACGTAAAAGTCAATATATAAATTATAATTAGTGAATATCAAAGTTGTATATTATATAAAAGTTATCTAAATCATGCTGTTTTATTTGATGACACCATTTTGAGATTTTGGATATTATTAAATATTTTATACAAATATTTATACTAGGAATTCTAGTGTTTGTTATCAGGGTGAGGGATTATGCTTCATCCTTGTTACATATAGTCTTACGTATGTAGAAATTTAAGAGTAACACTGGGCGCCTGGGAGGCTCAGTAGATTAACCATCTGGCTCTTGGTTTCCGCTCAGGTCACGATTGCAGGGTTGTAGGATCGAGCCCCGTGTCAGGCTCCACACTGAGCGTGGAGCCTGCTTGAAATTCTCTGTCTCTGTCTCTGTCTCTGTCTCTGTCTCTCTCTCTCCCTCCCTCTGTTCCTCTGCCCTTGCATCTACTCTCTGTCTCAAATAAAAATACTAAAATAAGAGGAATAGTTAACTCTTACTGCAAAATCTTCCTCCGCTCCACGTGCACAATGTTGTGAGTCCCTTGCTAGCTCGTGAGCACATCGACGGCCATGACTTAGAACACCCAGAAAGGGAGCCCTCGGCAGCCCAGCTCCGGGAAACAACCCCGTGTCACACAGGAGACTATTGTGTCAACGCCATCTTGGGAGGAAGGGTGGACACATTTCATTAAATAGGTGTTTTCTTTCCTCCAACGGTGCCCGCCCCCCAATCCTCCCTGCTGTCTGCCTTCAGTGCTGGCCTGGCGCCATCCACGGCCTTTATGCCATTTGGAGGTGGCGGCCTTTTGTCCTGAGGACAGAGGACAAGAGGTGTGGAGTGCGGGTCCCTGGGGCCTGGGTGGTGTGTCCTGAGGGGACGGCCAGGGGAGCGGTGGCCACGTGGGAGTCCCACGGCACCAGCTGCAGCCAGCTCCCGGTGACAGAGCCGTGTGTGTGTGTGTGTGTGTGTGTGTGTGTGTGTGTGTGTGTGTAGGGCCTCTCTCGCCCGAGCCCAGCAATGACACAGGCAGGGTGAGTCTCCGGGAAAGAGCCGCTGACCTCAGGCAGTGGGGCTTTTAAACTCCTTCCCTGGAGTCCACAGGGGCCAGGACACAGTAGGACACGATGTGACAGAACCACAGCTCCAGCTGAGTTTTCCTGGTTTGGGGACAGGGTCTCTGTCCTTCCCCGGGAGACAGGCAGGCTGGGGTCTGTGCCTTGCAGTGTCGGCGGCCGACGGTGTGGGCACAGGCTGGCTGCCAGGAAACCTCGCCAGAGGCCGAGCCCTCTCCCAGAAGGCCAGACTGCAGGTGGCCTTAGCTGGTCAACCCTGACCCCTCGGGTGTGACAGTTGCGGGGGAGGGGGCGGAGGGCCCGCCCGAAATCACTGACTGCAGCTTGGTGTTGTGACTCTCCCTGCCCGCATGTGGCCCTGGTGGCCCGGCCTGGAGGGGACCGAGCCGTGTCTAACCAGGGCTGCGGTGGCCAGCGTGCCGCGCGGTTCCACACAGCTGGGGGGGAGCGAGCGTGCGGGCAGGAGGGCAGTGGGGACACAGGACCTGGGCAGGGGGTGGGCAAGGGTGGGCGGCACAGGCCTGCGGTGGGGAGGGCTGTGCAGGGAGTGACCCCCAGGAGGAGGGTCAGAAGGGGCAGTGCGTGACAGGAGTCCGGAGGAGCTGACCCTCGATGGCCCCAGAGCCCGGGGAGTGACGACAAGTGTGTTGGCTGGAAGGCGGCGGCGGGGGTGGGGTGGGGGGGAGGGTGGAAGCCTGCAAGGACCCAGTGGGGAGCAGTGAGCACAGCTTTGTCCCTAGGAGTTTGGGGCTTGGCGGGGGGCTGGGGGCAGGGGGTGATTCTCAGAGCAAAGGTGACCTGCCACCCTCAGGCCAGAACGAGAAGGATGTGGGAAGGAAAATGATCCCTTTTACAGAGTATTCAAGGCCCCCCTGCACCTGGGGGGCAGCAGGCGGAGAGAAGAGAGAGCCCAGACAAGAGCAGGTGGAAAAGGGGGTTTGTGCCGCTTGGGACCGGAGGACCAGGGGCGGATGGGCACGGGGCTGAGCGGGGGACCTGAGGGCAGCCAGCAGGGGCAGAGGAAATCCCTGCCCAGGTCCAGGGCACAGGGCCCGGCCGGGGCTCTGAGTGGGGGCGGCTTCTGGATCCCCGCGGGTGTAGGCGAGGAGGCAGGAGGCAGGGTAAAGGCATGAGCTCCCCTTGGGGCTGGAGGCCTGCAGAAGGGGTCACAGACGCCCAGAGGTGTCCTGAGGCTGTGGGGGCCTCCCCAGGGCCTCCGGAGAGGTGAACGGAGGCCGCGGGGCTTACGCGCTGCTGTTCCGCCTCTCGTCCCGGGCTGACGCCAGAAACAGAACTCCTGCGGCGTTCGGGGCTGTGGTGTCATTTCTCAGTGGGACCTGCCGTCACAGGCACCGGATGAATGTCCCGGAGACCTGGCTTTTACAGCAAGTTCGGTAGTTCCCTCCTGCTCGCAGGACGAAGTGTAAAGTCCTCGCACACGGGACCCCCCCAGGGCCTCTCTGGATTTGGCTTTCAGTCTCCGTCGCGTGAGCTTTCCTGTTTTTATCTTGGCATCTCTCCTTCCTTGACCTTGAGCAAATAGAATGCTACCCCACCACAGAAACCTGTTGGAACTTGAAAGAGAAATTGGTAAAGTCCCATCTCCTGCCTTCTTCCCATTTTCGAGATGAGGAAACCGAGGCCTGTGGCGAGGCAGTGGTGGACCCAGATCAAATCCATCGTTCGTCTCCGTTCGCCCCTCTGCCCTCAGGCACAGCCCAGGAGGGCTGGGGAGGCCCCATCACTTCGGAGGGCCCCAGGAAGTAGATGGTGACCCATCTCCCACCGACCGGGAATTCTCATGGGTAGCGGCCATATTTTACAGGCCTCCCAGAGGTGAAGGGGCTTTTGGGAAACGCAGGAGTGGAGGCTGCAGCAAAACCTGGCAGAAATGGGGGCTTCATTTCCTTAACTCAACGAGGTCCTTGAAAACGCCTTCCCGACGGGCCGCCTGGTCGGTTACGCGTCCGACTTTTGATTTCGGCTCAGGTCATGACCTCGTGGGTGTGAGATCAAGCCCCGTGTCAGGCTCTGCGCTGAGCATGGAGGCTGCCTGGGATTCTCTCCTTCTCTCTCCCCCTTCCCTGCTCGCTATCTCGCTCTCTCAAAATAAATAAACATTAAAAAAGAAAAAGAAACGACTTCCTGGGATGCGGCCTCTCTCAGGGGTTTCCACACCACCCTGGGCACGTTTCATCCCATCTCCTCTTGCCTGTAATTGTCACAGTTAACTTGTCAGCTGATTGTCTTCCCCCGGATGTCAGCCCACCAGGGAGGGAGGGGCCTGTCCTTTGGGGGCCTTTCCTCTGCCCCCAGCACGGGTCTGGCCAACAGAACGCCCTCGGTACTTGCCAAGGATCCATTTCTTCCACACGCACTGATGTACTGGGAACTATGGTGTGGGAACTATAGCAGATGGTGTCCCTAGCTGCATTATTACAGACCCACCAGGGTGAAGACCCACCGGAAATGGAGGAAAATTCCAAGTAACAGAGGCAAGCTGTTTTATTACTGCCAAAGACTGCTACTTCATCACCCAGAACTTGGGTTTTACTGTAAGAATTCGGTGTGAGAAAACTTTATTTTCAAGAACTTTTGCATTAACCATTTGCACATATCCACAGCCACATTGATAGCGGCCTCACGTGGAAGGCCACTGTGTGGAGGGGGCCACGGAGGGTGCTGGGGGCCCCAGGGCTGCAGGCAGCTCAGGACATGTGCCCCCCCTCCCCCGCCGGGAACAAGGGATCCATGGGGTCATGACTTCCGGTTTGCCTACACAAGGTTTCTGTATTCTAAAATCACTCTGGGCCAAATCCAACAGGCTGCCTTGGACCACACAAGATACTCAGTTTTAAAAAATCAATCTTAGATGTACAGGATTTATCATCCTCCTCGGTTCATGGCATATTCTCATCACTGAGCAATGCTCAGTCCTCTCGCTTTTCATTCATTCATTCACGTACTCACGCATGCATCCATTCACTCATTCCAGGCAACCAGTCCGCAGCCTCTGGACTATATTTGGTGCTAATTACAAGAGTGTGTTAAGCAGTAAACAATGTCCTTGCAATTGTTTTTTACGCAGTTCATTCACTCGGCACACCTTTCTCTGGTGATAGCAAGGGCCCTGGTTATGGGGCAGGCTCTAGAGGGACACTGCTCAGGTTTGCATCTAGGTTATGCACTTGAACCCACTGGGCAAATTATTTCACCTCTCTGGGCCTCACTTTTCTCACTTGTCCGGTCGGGGGAGATAATCCATGTGACCAGCACTTAGAACAGCGCAGGCAAAAAGCACTCGACACTGACTGCTGTCGTTACTGCTGGGGGAGGCAGAACTCTGCGCACTTCATACTATCAGTGATGGAGGAATTAGTGACAACACGCCAGTGAGGAGTCAGGAAGCAGAACATGCCTTTCCGGCTCAAACAAGGTTGCAAGCTCTCTGCGGTCCAGCAGGGTCCTGGAGCAGGTTAGGAAGGGAGAGAACACAGAGCTTCTCTCCCACAATCATTTTCTGTTACTCGAGGATTCTTTTTCCAGCTTTTGGCTAGCACTTTCCCTTGACCTTCTCACACGGTCTCATCCAGTGGTTCTCCAACTTGATTATGCATCAGAAACACCGGGAGGGCTCGTTAATACACACATCACTGGGCTCAGGGTTTCAGATTCAGAGGGTTGAAAGCAGGAGGGCTGAGAATTTGTATTTTTTTATGTTAATTTATTTTTGAGAGACAGAGACTGAGCATGAGTGGGGGAGGGGCAGAGAGAGAGAGAGAATTCGAAGTGGGCTCCAGGCTCCAAGCTGTCAGCACAGAGCCCGATGTGGGGCTTGAACTCATGAACCGTGAGATCATGACCTGAGCGGAAGTTGGTCGCTTTATCCACTGAGCCACCCAGGCACCCTGAGAATTTGTATTTGTAACAAATTCTGCTGTTGGTCTGGGAACCGCACTTTGAGAAAACGCCAGTCTAAGCAATTAACGATGATGGGGGCCGCAGGGTAGTCAGGGAAGGCTCCCTGGAGGTGAAGGTCTTTGAAGTTAACCTCCTTGTAGCAGATGGAGAAGAGACAGCAGCGGGAACGAAGACACAGGTGTAGGAGTGGCCAGTGTGAACTGGGGAAGGCCCGTGGAGGTGAAGCTGGAGGCACAGGACCTGGAAGGCCAAGTTGGAAGTCTGGGCTCCCTCCTTCAAGAGACTGGTGACCTCTTGAAGTCTGGGACAGCTTGGGACCCTGGGATCCATGTGAACGGATACAGCAGTGGCATGAAGGGCGGGTTAGGAAAAGGGAGCAGCTGTGGGACGAGAGAACACAGCCCAGTGTCTCAGCCGCCTTTAAAATCTGGAGGAGGGGCGCCTGGGTGGCTCAGTTGGTTGAGCGTCCGACTCTTGATTTTGGCTCAGGTCATGATCCAGAGTCGTGGGATCGAGCCGCACGTTGGGCTCTGCACCCACAGCACAGAGCCTGCTTGGGATTCTCTCTCTCCCTTTCTGCCCTTCTTTCCCACTCGCACATGCTCTAAGAAAAAAAAAATAAAACAAAATAAAATGGACACCTAGGAAAAACATGCCCGCTAACCTTTAATAATTTAGAAAGGGTGGCGCCAGGGTGGCTCAGCTGCTTGGGTATCTGACTCCTGATTTTGGCTCAGGTCATGATCTCGTGGTTCGTGAGGTCAAGCCCTGCGTTGGGCTCCGATCTGGCAGCGTGGAGCCTGCTTGGGATTCTCTCCCTCCCTCTCTCTCTGCCCCTCTCCTGCTCGTGTTCTCTCAAAATAAACTGGAAAAGAAATCTGGAAGAGTCCTTCCACGATCCTATTTCCAAACTAGGGACTGAGACCCAGGGTTTCCATAGGGGCAGGAGGAGGTGGTGGGCTGCAGCCACATTTAAAAAACATGAATGAGAAGCGAATGGAACCAAAAAAAGGGGGGGACCTCATTGCACCTCACAAGGGTGTTAAACCAAACCCACTTAGGGTTAATGGTTTGTGTGTGTATTGCATTGTGACGTAGGTAGAAAATGTGTGTGGGCCAGGGCCGTGTGGTTGTGGGGCTCACGAGACCCACCAGGAGTGGCCTCCCCCTGCCCGGGCATCGAGCACAGGGCTCTGTCTGGACACACACCATTCAGGCCCTGCCCAGTGCGGGGGGCGCGGGTAGCAAAATCCTGCTGGAGAGAAGATGAGGCCCGAGGAGCCCCAGAACAGGAAGGGGAGGGTGGAGCAAGCTAAATCCAGGAGGCCTTCAGGAGGAAGGGTCGGTGTAAGATGAGGCACTCGGGGGGCTTTCTGGGAATAGCGGAGTCTGACCTCCTCGGTGGCTCAGATTCTGACACCAGGGCCTCTCGGGAAGAGCGGAGAGACTCTGCAGATCAACAAAGAAGTTGCCAAGACGCACTGGGAGCCGTCCCGGGCGTGAGGAGGTACATCAAGTTTTAAAAAGGAACTTGAGGCCCAGCACAGATACAAAATCCGAACGGAGCCTGAAGAGCCTTAAATACCAGCCAACACGTTCAAAGTTACAGTGGAGGAAACTGAGGCCCGTCTGCCCACCCTGTACTCGCCCAGCACATGAACACAGGCTTTGAAGGCTTCCGGCCCCCAGTGACCCAGCCCTAGCCCCCCTCCCCCGACCCCGTGAGAAACGCCAACCCATCTCCATCAGTCCCGCCAACCACGTCAGCCAATCTTCAGCAAGAATTTCTACGACACTATAACCGGATCGAATTTGTAACAAAACAAATAGAGTGACTTTCTCTTCCGTGTGGGCTGTGTCTCTCCAGTCTGTGGTTTCTGCTGGCTCTGGCCCTGCCCGTGCCCACCGGGCTCACTGCCTGCATGTCTTTTCGTTACGTTCAGATAGGCTCATTTTACACATTAAGCCACAGTTCCAGAGAGGCTCTGGGATGCGAGGTCACCGAGAACGCAAGGCCCAGGGGCGGCGGGTTGCAGGACCCGACTGCTGGTCCAAGCTCCTTCTCGAAAGCCTCTGGCAGTTGGGATGTGAGATGTCACAACCTTGCTTTGCACTTGCGATTGGGGCCGAAGGCTGGCCCCGCGCTTCAGTGCGGGGCTGTCTCTGATGCTACAATTTCCCATCTGACAAATGGCTCTATTTGAAAGAAAGCTTCCCAACGTCTAAGAAATTGCTCAGAAATTTGTAGGAAGAATTGGACGGGAAATTTAAAAAATAAGGGGAAAAAGCCCATGTCACCTTTGTTGGCCCCTTTGCCTTCAGCCGACTCAATGCCGCGAAGGCCTGGTCTGGGTCCCTGCCTGGATCCGCATTCCCGAGGTGTCGAGCACCCAGCAGCCGCGGGGCTGATTGGCACCGTGAGATGCCATCCCACGTGTCTTTTTAGGCCGTGGACATATATAACATCAAGTCACATCTGATTTCCTCTCACCCACCTTGATTGAGGCAGAAGGAGAGATAAACAGCAAATGCTGTTGCGAATATCCATCCAAAATGGTAATTATTACATCATTATATTTGCTGCTTTACTTGTCATGTACCATTAGGAGGTAACAAGATCATTGTCAGTCAAAGGCTGTGGAGATAATTAGAGCATCTATAGGTTAGCAGGAAATCAAATTGGTGCTAGTACCCATCAATGCCAGGGAGCTGAACGTAATTAGAGGGGAAAGATGCAAAGGTTGAGATGAATAAGGCCCCAGGGATTAAATACCATGACTGATTTGAGAGTCTGACTCTTCTATGTTCTGACACTGCAGATGGGACGTGCAAATAGGTGCACGGAGAAGGGGTCGCGCACAGCAAATCGACACGCCACTGAGACGGAGGGTCTGGAAGGTCCCGAGAGTTGCCCCATTTGGAAAAACAGTGTTTGTTGTGTTTTCCAATCCACTAGTTTTTCTTCGCGTTGTTTCCCCCGGTCTGGGAGTCGGGGTATGGACGAGAGAGCAGAGCCAACAGGAGCGGGTCTTTATTCCGGAAACCCCTGCTCTGCCCACCTGCCGGCTTTCCAGGGCTGCAAGCCCAGCTCCGGTCCCCCAGGACAGGCTTCTGGTGCCCACCCCCTTCCCAATCGCCCTCCCCAGTCACTTCTGGATGTCACGTGGATGCCCCGACAGCAGCCGCCCACTTCCCGCTGACCCGGCCGCTGTGGTTTTGTCCCCCAAAAGGTAACAAACACCAATCCAAACGATCTCATCCAAACAGCAATTTCATGAGGTTGACACAAGAAAAATGAACAATTTTTTACATCTTGGAAAAACGAAACAGATTTCAGAGGACGAGGGCGAAGTCTGCAAACTGATGAGGGACAGGCCACGGAATTCAACGAGACACAGAGAGAGTGGAGACAGGAAAAAAATGTTTCGGGAAGGTCTTAAGTAACATACAACCGACTGAGTCCACAGATTGAAAACGCAAAGGAAGGAGCAAGCGATGACTGTTGTCAGAGGCCCGAAAGCAGACTTGTCACCGATGCAGAGAAAGCGAACGCGGAGCTCTGAGGCAGGCCCCAGATGCGAGGGGGCCCCGGCCACCTCGGCCGGCGCGCACCCCCCTGCAAGGTCCGTAAGTGCCTTCCCGTGACTTAACGGCACGTCGCTTCAACCATCCCAAAAACGAAAGCAAAAAGAACGTTAAGATCCACAACGGACGGTGTGGGGCGCAAACGTTTACAGACACTAACCGGCGGGTCACTAACCGCATTAGGTGGGGCGACCGGCCACCGCGGGTCAGCCTCGCGTCCTCACTCGGGCGGGGTTCAAGGCGTTTCTTTTCCAAGGGCCCGGTCTTGCATGTATATGGCTTCTTCCCTAAGGTAATGATGGCCATTCTCACACAAAGAAGCAGCTGGAAGCTTTGGTTCACATTTTTTAATAACATGGCACAGTTTACATTACACGAGAAGGCTCCGTCGATGAGAACATGCTGAAGATGTCGGTTTTCACGCGTCTTTTCACATAGGGTCTAGAAAGGACTTTATTACATACAGGATAAACAGCAAAAAGGTCTGTATAGAACAATCTCTTTACAATACTGCGAGCTACCAACTACAGTTCCAGTGTACATATTTCTTGGGGTTTTTTTTCTTTTTAGTTGTTGTCTTTAAAAAAAAAAAAACAAAACACTACACAACATCTGAAGCTCACAACTAAACCTTCAGTTGACTACTAAAATAGATCTCTCTGCTTATTAGAAACAATGGTCTGTAGTTAACTTTTTTTTCCTTTTTTGCAAAAACAGGATAACAACATCAGATAGCACTTTAATATACTAGAAGGACCCAATGGAACTAATTTTATTTCATACATATATTTTACAGTCCAGTAGACAAGATATATTGTATTTCTCTGCTAGTAAAGTCATATTCTCTCCAAATATGTAGACAAGAGGCTTAATGTATTATAAAAGTATGAAGACACATTAAGGTTGGTGCAAAATTATAAACACACGCACACACAAAACTTTTGTCGCTGCCGCTGCTCACCCTCTGTAACTCTCCGTGGCTCCCCAAGGTCGACCTGCCGGCTCTTTCCCAGACTTTATTACCAACTGGAACACAGCGAGTCACATTAGGAAATGTGCACCTTGAACCCATCAGTTATTGAAAACAGTGAAAACATATCCATCATCTGAGAAAACGCGAAGCTTTCTTTCAGGATGTGTTTGGATGTAATCGAATCTCAATACAAACCGAGGAGGTGTATACAGATATGAAACAGGACACCCTAAAACACGCATGGTTCCCACATGAGGTGTGTGTGAAATCACGTGACCGATGGTGGCGACCTGTCTGTGTCCCCTGATTTTGGCGTCTGACAGCTCCCGTCCTCCCTGGCACTGGCTGCTCAGGCCCTCGGTTCCCTTTCGCGGGGCTGCACTCCTTCCCTTCCCCTCCCCCCGCCCCCCACCCCCCAACGGCCCCGCGAGCAGTTCAACTTCGCAAGCAAAGTTTCAGCCCGGGGTCCGATCTGCAAAATAGGATGTTTCTCCGTTTGGAAAAAAAACAAAAACAAAAACAAAAACAAAAAAAAACAAGCAAGGAAAACAGAGTCATATCACGTAAGTGCTTGTTCAGGGAAAATATGACCTTAAGTAGGTTGTAAATGGATTTGAAAAGGCTCCTTTGAGTTAGAAGGGCTTTTGTGAAAAACCCTAACATTCATTGCATAGTTGAAGGGTTTAGCTGTCTATAACAATATATGGGAACGCAGCCGTAGCCGACCGCGCTCGCTGATATTAAGTTTGCAAATAGCACGTTTTAAGAAGTATTAACGTATTATGTTACTTACTCTTTATCTATTTACATTTGTACAAAGTAAAGCTTTCATCTTACCCTTTGCATATATGAACCATTAGCTCACGAAGCAATGTTTTCATGTTTTTTGTGGTTTTTGTGTGTTTTTTTCTTTTTCTTTCTTTTTTTTTTTTCTTTACAGAACTATGTACACGGCCTTCCCTTCCGATCTGAAGGAGCTTCGCACGCACGATGGGCTGTGTGGACTGCTGTTTGTCTCCCCCCCACCCCCAATCACCACGGCGTCGGTGTCTGTCATCTTCACTGTTTTGGTTCAAATCAAAAAGGTTTATAGGAGAAACCAAAAGAGTTAGAGACATGAGAACATAGGACTTGGCTAAAAGATCTGAAAAATTGCAACATATCATATACAAAAAAAAACATTTCAAAATCTGCACTTGAGTCTATACATTTTTTACAGGGGGAGGAGGCGGGGCGCGCGGCCCCCCCACCCCCCCCCCACCCCCGGTCCGTCAGGTCCGCTCTCGCTCCCCTCCCCTGCTCGGGTCTGGCGCCGTGGGAGGGGTGGGGTGGGGGGGCTTGTCTCTCCTCCCTCGCGTCCTGCCCTCCTTACCGAGCTTCGATATCCTTCAGGGTGTGGGAAGGGGGCCTCTCCCTCATCTCTGCAGACAGAGGCGTAGTCCTCCTGGGGGAGACCGGGCGGCCCCCCAGCGTGGAGATGAGCGGGGGGGGCGCGCTCAGCGCCGCCGTCGGAGGGGTCTTGTTGAGCAGTCCGCTCTGGTGGCCCGCGGTGGGGCTGATCCTGGGGTAGTGCATGCTGGGAAGCCCCGGGGTGAGGAGGCCGGGGTGCGGCAGGTGTCCGTCCAGGGAGGCGGGGTGCACGGGGTGGAGGCGCGCGTGCTCGTAGTCTTCTCTGAGCATGTGCAGGCGCTCCCGCTCGTCCAGGTGAGCGCCGCGCTCGTGCTCCCGCCGCGGGTCCACGGACAGCGGGTGGTGGTGGTGGTGGTGGTGGTGGTTGTAGTCGTGCGGCTCCCGGTCCCTGAAGGAGCGGTCGGCTTCGTAGAGCCGCGGGGTGGAGAGCCGGTGCAGGGGGTCGTTCCTCAGCAGGAAGTCCCTGCCCAGCGGGTCTCTCCGGTGAATGTCAAGTTCTCGGTAGGGATCCCTCAGAGGGTCCCGGATGGGGTCCCAGTGGAAGGAAGGGTACGGGAACCGCTCTCCGCCCGCGATGGGGCTGATGCCCATGAACGGGGTCATCATGCGAGTCCTGTCCAGGCTGCTGATGCTGTTCATGGGGTGGATGCCCGTCACCCCCACCGTCATGGGCATCGAGGCCAGGGGCCCCGGGTGCACGCTGGACGAGGAGTTCGGAGGAGGCGGCTCCGAAGACCGGTGGGTCTGCGGGGCCTCGGGAGGCAGGTCGTGGTCCTCCTTGCGCTCCTCCTTCACCTTGACCTCCGAGCTCTTCTTGGGGTTCTCGTAGGCCGGCTCGCTCTTGCGTGGCTCGGCCTCGCGGCTCGAGGTGCTGTTGGGCCTGGCGCCCTCCACCGTGGGGGTCCGCACGTAGGGTGACGGCACCCGGGCCAGCTGCTTGGCCTCTTCGCCCGTGGCCCGCCCCTCGTGGCTGTGGCCGTCCTTCTCCGGCAGGTGGCCCTCCTTCGCCTTGTGCTCGTCGGCGGTCGGGTCCTTGCGGGATTCCGAGTGGTCTCTCTCCCTCTCTTTGGATTTGTCTTTCTCGCGAGCCTCAGTGTTCAAATGACCCCTGATCTGTTCAGCAGAGCTACGGTTATGTCCCAGGGTGCTCACCGGGAGGACAGGTGCTGGTGAAGGGTGGCTGGAGTGTCTTTTCTCAACGCTTTCCCTGCGGAAGTTAAGACGGAAACAGAGAAGCGATGAAACGGGCTAGCCGGCCTGGCAAGGGGCTGCCAATGAAATGGTGGTGGGAGAGGAGAGGCTCGGGTCTGGCTCCCGCGGTCACGGAGGCAGCCGAATGTGCCCTTCGAGTGGCAAAACCAGCCACCCTGACCTTGCTCACCTAGACTTTAGAGGAAGCTTTCTGGGGGCGAGGTGCTGGGGCCGGGGGTGAGTGGGAGAGTCTGAAGGGAAAACGATTTTCTCTGCATGTGAGATTCACTTGCCTCCATCAAGGCCACAGACAAAGCGCTTTCGGAGGGTGGAAATGGACCAACGTGGCCAACACTGATGTGGCGATACAGCCTGCCTGTCTCGACTGCTAGGGTCACTGAGTGGTAAGAAGAACGTTCTAAGAGCCCAAATGCAAAGGTGACCTTTGCGATACCGAGCCAGAGGGAGGAAGGGTGCAACGAGCTTCAATCTCCCGGCATCGGGACAAGGGA
Source organism: Cryptoprocta ferox (assembly GCA_028646485.1). NCBI lineage: Eukaryota > Metazoa > Chordata > Mammalia > Carnivora > Eupleridae > Cryptoprocta > Cryptoprocta ferox. The sequence goes on from CM053564.1 coordinate 24,925,118, forward strand.
CCAGTGTCAGAGTAAAGGGCACAGATGCTGAGCGATCTCCGGGGTGCAGCACGTGAGGGGGGCTTTGAAGGGAGACCACGATGTCAGGGCTTGTGGGTCGCAAATAGCATGTCTACCTTAGGAAGGGCAAGAGAGCCAGAATCTGAGACGATGGGAGGGAAGCCAAGAGGCAGAGAGGGGTCCCCAGGCCTCTGGGGACAAACGGAGAACAATTTTAAGAGCACCTGCGAATGGAAATGTGGAAGAACTGGGGGGACCCGTTTGGGATGAGGGACTTAAGAGTAGGGGGCAGAAGATTCAGAGCAACTGAAGGACAGCAGAGGCTGACTTAAAGAGGTGAGACAGGGCCGGGTGTGTCGTGAGGGACAGCCCCAGACAGGACGCAGCCAAGAGGAGGAGCAAGACGCTGAGCCGGCCCGGTAGCGGCAAGGCTCACAGGCGAGGGTGGCTGCAGCGAGAGAATGAAGGAAAGTTCCCCTGCGAATTTGGTTGCTAGCCCGCATGCAAGGCTAAAAAGAGGGGCATCTTTAAAAGGTAAGGACACAAAAGAGTGGATGTTATTACGTTTCCTGACTTCAATCTACAAGGTCGTTTTGACTCCATCAAGAAAAATGTGGAGCTGGGTACGCCGGGCTCTCTTTGGCAGTTTACAGCTGAAAGCTGAATGCCCTAAACGGTCCTGCTGCTCGGTAAGAGATTTTTAACATACTGTCCTTTTCCTTCATAAGAAAGAAATCAGTTAGAAGGATGACCTACGAGGAACATGTACCAATCGGACACATTCAGAGTCCGTAAAGTTGAATTCTTTCCCATCACTGGCGAGCGCGTGCGCACACACACACGCACATACCCCATACGTAGTAAAGAAAAATGGAAGATTTGGATATTTGAGACTTAAGTAACCCAAAGCAGAGCGTTATTAGGTATTTTTCTGTCAAGCATATCTTGTCTTTCCCCTGCTTTTTTCAGTTCATTCAAAATGAGAGTCGCCTAGAAAAAGAAATCAGAAAGGGATGACATTCTTCAGAGAAAATGCTCTGAGACATCTTCCTCTTTAAGGCCGTTTCTTTTTCAGGCCTGGGTTACCAAGTACACAGATTAAAAAAAAAAAAAAAAAAAAAAAAAAGGTTAGTCAGGTTCATTACCCACTGGCAAAACAAAACCCACACCAGACATGCTTACTGGCGCTCCTCTATGTGTAGGTTTGCAAACCTTGATTAGTCACCTGTGAGCCCAGGATTTGAGTTTGAACGAAATTTGAGAAAAATATGATGAGACAATGCAAACGTGACTTTCTAAAAGCAAACAAAAAAGAGAGAGAGGGAGGGAGGGAGACAGAGAAAAAACCTATGGATGATTTAATGGACTGCACGAACTTGAAAGCAAATATGGTATTGATTCATGCTGTGTGTGTTTGGTCCAAAGCTCCAACTCACTGTCTTTGAGAGCAAGATTTCTCTCTGGATACGCTAACGCTCACAGGGCCGTCGGAGGCTCGGAGTGTGCACCTGTGTGTGAGTTGGGACGCTCTCACTGTGCTGTGATTTGTATCCTACGGTCGCGGGGCACTACGGGGCCGAGGGGGTGCGCTCGGGGGCTTCGGGGCCGGGCGGAGCGAGGAGCTGAGGCCACAGGGCCAGCTGGAGCACGAGGCTGGGACGGGGAGGGTGGACGGCCGTCCTCGGCACACAGCGGGCTCCCCCATTGGGACTCGAGAACGGTTTCTTTCCGTACCTTTCTTTGTCATCTTTACTAACGGATGAGTCTCGTTTATCTACATCTCTATCTCTGTCATGAGCTGCAGCGGACGCGCTACGCTCCAGCTCGCCTGGCTTCAGCCAGGACGGAGGGGTCGGGAACGACGGAGGCGTTCGGTGCAGCCGGTTCCAGGGCTCGTGAGGGTTGCTAAAGTTCTGCACACTGGGGCCATCCTTGTGGCCGAACATTGAGTTGGGTGCTGAAATGGTGAAGTGGAGAACAAAAAGGTTTAAGAGAAATTATATAATCTGCTGTAATGAAGGTACTTACCAAAAAACTTTTAACAGCACTCAGAGTTAAAATGAATACATATTATGGGGAGCTGGAAAAGGAAAGGAGATTAACAGATTCATTAGAGGAGCGCTCGGCCTACGCTGGAGAGGTAGCTCACAGCTTTTGCTCTTAAACCAAAGGCGAGGGGGGCGGGAGGGGGGGGCTTTATGAAGGAAAGGGGCCAGACGGGTGTCAAGAGCGCCCCATCAAACACGTCTGGTGCATGCAGAGACCCCGAGCATGCAGAAGGGTGCACTCTCGTGGGGTGACTTGGAGGAGCCGCGCTCAGTGCAAAGGTGCCGTCACGCTGAGCCTCCACCCACAGCCCCGCTAACGGGACCGCCACCGTCTCCACAGCTTTAGCGGATGGAAACTGGTGACCTCACAGCCCGGGCAGGACCTTGACCTAAGCAGACTCCGAAGGTCTCCGCGTCGGACGGAGTCGGGAGAGCGAGCTTAGTGCTGCACTTGAGGCCTCTGGGGCCAGGAGAATACAGTCTACGGATGGCATGAAAGAAAACGAGTGGAGTGTTCGGTGGCTAGAGAATTTCAGCGACTAAAACTCGAGCAGGTGCCACAGCTCTTTTCTCCCTCTAGATACTTTTTTTTTAGGAGAAAATGACACGGGCCTCCCAGATGATGGACTACGGCGTGCTGCCAGGTAGCCCCAGCCTGGTACTGCTTTCCTGCTATTTCCGGCCAAGTTTTCTCAGAGCCACTAATGCGAGAGGCAAGGTGAATGCAAAAGCGCTTCCGCCTTCCAGTGGGACTACAGCTAAAGTCTTGGGTAGTAGGGATGGAACGTGGAGGAGACTGAGTTTAAGCAGCTTGTTGGGAGTTCAGTCTGTGACATCACCGCTCCTGACACCCAGGAATGCAACTGTGGGCTACCCTTGAGATGTTGCTTTCGACGTAAATGCACCCTCACCCCTCACTCCACGGCTGAGGCCTGCCTTTGCGGTGATGTAACCCTATTTGTTTCCCAAGAGGAGAGCTTCCTTTTAGCTAGAAAGGTCTTGAGCCACAGACAGATCAGAGGAGACAAAGAATGCAGGGCGGATTTTAAAAAGTCAGAGGTACTCACTAACTGAAGGATTTCCAAGTCCCCCAAAGGCGTTGCCACCGACGGCTGCGAGGCCAGTGAACGTTGACGGACGGTTAAAAGGCTCTGCAAACACATGGGGAGGAAGGAAGAGGTTGCAGGACTGGACTGAGTGAGGAGCGTTGAGAGCTCCCGGGCAGGGGGGAGCCCCACCCCCTCTCTACTCAGACCCGATGCGCCCCTGCTGCTGCTTCCAGGTCGTGCCAAAGGTTTTCACTGCGCTCGGATCTAGGCATCAGATTAGCACAATATTTGCGACAGCTGTCTTTCCAGAACTGCGTATTGTGCCCCGTTCCTCTTGCTGGGTGGGGACTATCACTCAGGCCCACAGTGACTTAAGACGCCCTCCTGCCCTGCAGGTTCTAATGGAACAAGTAAATGACATCTTAAAATAAGTCTCTCAGTGACGAAATGCTGAGGGCAAGTGTATTGTGCACCCTGTCGCCGCGTACACCATTGGCTGCACCTGCTTGTGCGTTCGCAGAAAATATCAAATAAATAAAGGCCGCAAATAAAGCGTACGCCTTTGCTGGGGAGAGGAGAAGGGATTATAAAATAGCAGGTAGTGTCTCCTCATGACATCACCTTGCCTTTCATTCCACTTCCCGGAGGTGCCCTTGGACATGAGGCGAGAGTTCACCACCGTGCCTCGCTGGGCAGGAACCGGCCAGGGTAAATGCAGATTCCCGGAGGTAACAGGGCACACACCCAGTGCGCCATCAGTCCCTTCAGATGGGACGGCCACTGAGCACTCAGCTACTGCTTTAAGGATGTGGTGGCAGAGGTGCTGACACCTGTTCACAAAGGCCCTCATCGCCCTGCGCAGTAAGGGAGGGGTCGAGGACGATGGCTGACTCGCCCAGAAGCACAGCGGAAAACACAGAAAGTTTTCTAGGACTCGCGTGTCATTTCCCGTCACGGGGGTGGGGTGGGGGGGCAACTCACCCAGGTGAGCGGCAGGGTTAAGGAAGTTGCTGTGATGAGGCGGTGGCCCAAAAGGGGTCCCGGTTGGGTGTGCAGCACCTAGAAAGTCAGACGTGGTGGAATCAGACTTCGCAGAAAGCCAGTTCCTACCATGTGGTCAGCTCCTCGCTGCCTGGGGGCCCCAGGAGAACAGGGGAGGGAAAACGTTAACGGAAGGACACCGGGGCCACACACGGGGAGATGATGGGTTTTTGTTAGGGACCAGAAAATAAGCCGTGCCCTTTTTCCAGGCGGGGCTGGCCACCCCCAAAACGGGTTTTACTTTTTAAAGATGTGGACAGGCAGCCTGAGAAGCATGGAGAAACAGGGCAAGGGTGGGGGTGAGGGGGGGTGATTCTGTAACCAAATAAGTCTGAAGAAATGCCAGGTTACCAAGTGCTAAGCCAGGTTCTCTACTGAAGGACTTCTCGGAGCCGTTAGCATGTTCCTGGGCCCGTTCTCTGAAAGGGGAACATTTGGCCAAGGGACACTTTCTTCCCAGAGCATGCTGGGGGGCAAGTCTTTCACTCTGAGGGACACTGACCCTGAAACTACATTTTAGGGCTCGGGAGCAGCTGCCGCACAGCGGCGTGTCTGGGCCATGGGGCCTTGCCCCGAGGAGCCCCTTTCCTGAGGACCGCGTCAGCTGTCACACGTCTGGAAGGACACTACAAGACCTGACCCTACGGAACCCTACGATCGTGCGGGGCCTTCAAGTGGCTCGCCGGGTTCGGTGCCAGGAAAAGCTGCTTCAGTGCGTGTTTGGGGACACCGACACCAGTAATCGGCTAACGGACTCTATCTGCCGGCCAGGGACCTTAGTGCCCGTCAGCCGTCTCCCTTCCTCTGGGTTCCCCATCAACATGTATTCCCTCCAGGTGCCGCAGCATCCTTTCCCTGGAGGCAGCTGGGGAAGGCGGGAGGGAGAGGAGAGACCCAGGGTGTGTGCATGGGAGGCGGGGGGAGGCCGATGTTCCTAAAAGCTGAGGGCATCCGATGAGCTCTTGGGGTGGCAGGCTCGGCTCCGGAGGAGAGACTGGCTGGGCTCACCCGAGGGAGCGTCCTAACTCCTTTCCGGCATCAGTGCCCAGCAGCAAGCTGAACGTGGCTGCATTTAACACGTGTGTGCGAGTTACACACACCGCTTGCAAGTTTCACCAAGTCACCATGTGGGGGCAAAATCCAGGGTTTTTAGACTGAGAAAGACGGCCTCCCAGAGCGGATGTCTGCACAGCACCTCAACGAACGGACTAATAACTACTCCACAATCTCTTGCATTTTGTCTACGCTCCTCGAAACGACCATAAATTCCCTCAGGAAAACAGATCGAATGGAGGAGTGCCGTCCCTTCTGACACCCTATGAACTCAGTGGATGCTCTGGGTCACCGCTCCCTGGACTACAAGGTCTGTGTGGGGCCTCAGGTGTGCAGGAGGCCACAGAGGACAGGGGGAGTCACGGCACTGGGGACTTATCCCCCACCCAGGCAGTGCAAAAAGGATACTCCATCTCCACCAAGCGAACACGGCCCGGAATATTCAGTATGTGTTAACGGTGTTGCCAAGCCAAATAAAAATGTGGCCGCACACTGCCTATACAAGCTAATTAATGCTTCGATGAAGATGGGGAGCTTTGCTCAGCCCAGGGCCCCCAGGGGTGCCTTGCAGTTCCAGAATTATTGAAACAAAAGAAGCCAATTCATCCACTTGGCTCAAATGGAAGCCAGAGAGAAATCTCTCTATTTCTCTCCCAAAATTGCTCTTAATGTAGCTCTGTCTCAGAGCCTAGGTGCCATGGTAACAAAGCGTTCAAATATATCCCCAGACAGAACTCACAGAGAAAAACCTGAGACCTTAGCAAATTCCATCTACCCTCAAGGGTGACTCAACTTGCTTTGGCGACAAGGCCCATTACGATGATGATTTCTTGCAATGGGGGAGTCTCTCTCTTTCTGAATGGAAGAGCCTGAGGTCAACCAAAAATGGGTCTTGGATACAAGCCTGGGAAGGCAGCGGGCAGGAGGGATGGGAAGCTTGTTCCCTCGGGACCAGGCACAGGGAGCCCCGTGAATATTTATGGCCAGAAGAACGCATCCTACTCAGCACAGTGGGTCCGAAGTTATGAAGCTCGTCACCAGCATGAGCTCAGTGTCGCCATTTACAAGTATTCATGAGGGGAGCTCTGTGCCAGGCTCTGTGCAGCAAAGTGGCTTTCCAGGGCCTGGATGACAAGTATCCTGTGACCCCGAGAGGGCTGTTCTCGTTTCCTGATGTGCCACACGGCCGCTGCCTTTAGTCTGTGTGTCCCGGGGGTGGAATCAGCTGGCTTTCCGACCCAGTGACCCCTAGTTCCCACCGCCCCCACTTTGGCACACCTAGGACACATTTGGAGGTTAATGAACAGATCTCTCGGGTGTTCCTACCCTGTCCTGCAAGTTTTCTGCATCGGTGCAACCAACTGGGCAAAAGTATTACCAGCCCCAGCGGGGCCACCCTCGCCATCACAGACCCTGCTCCCCGGCAACTCTCCTAATCGCCTTTATCCTCAGACCCTCGAGAAACGGCACGACGGAGCATCGTGGCGCAAAGTCACTGAGTGCTCTGTGGGCAGCAACAGCAAGGCGGCCACAACCTTCGATGGTTCCTGGCACCACTTCCTTTTGATCTGCCCTTGAAGCTTTCTGGTCTTTTTCTTCTTCTTTTTTTTTTCTTTTTACTTTATTTTTATTTATTTATTTTTCTTTTATAGTTTATTGTCAAGTTGATTTCCTTTCTGGTCTTTTTCAACAGTGTTGGACATGCTTGTGAGTTATACTGGTTTAATACAGAAGCAAATAATGAGCGGAAGCAATAGGGGTCCCCAAAGAGAAGGATGATCTTTTTTCTTTCTGTAACCAAAGAGGGCATCTCAGTGAAGAAGGGTCCCTCTCCCTGGACGTGCTGGGATGTTGCCTTGCAAGCTGGCATACATTGTAGTGTCTTAAAGCAAGGTTTGGGCAGCAGCCCGGAGCACAAACGGAACGGAGACAGCTACCTGCCAACAACACCTCTCCCCTCTTTCCTCCAGCTCTGAACTCACCAGCGGTGGAGAACAAAGTTGAAGGCCGGGCCAGGTCGTGGGGGTGGTGGATGGCTCCAAAGAGGCTGGGGCCTGGGGGGCGGCTCAGGAACTCGGGTTTCAATCCGAAGTCCAGCTTATGTGGGTCTGACTGCATCTGTTTCTAGGGGAGAAAAGGGGAAAAAGAAAAGATGAAACCCCAAGAGGAACGGCGGGGAAGAAAGATCTCGGTGAAGGGGCAGAGACCGAGAGAAGAGACTGAACGGTGCTCTGGGGCTGCGTGCCGCAGTCAGGTCCAAGTTTACAAATGCTGTGAGAAGGACAACCTGCAGACCACTTCACCCTCGAATGCCAGATAAGCAGCTCAACCTACGAGAGGCCAGTGTTCTGTCTGTGAGGTCATATGGCTTGAGGAATAAAACCACATCCTATGTATTCAAACCACCGCCACTCCGGAACACTTTATTATTCACTGTAAAGGCCCATTTTAGCAAGTTTTTAAATGATAGTATTTTAAAGCTCATTTTATTAGGAGCTCTGCATGAATAATCTGTGCAAATTAATTGTTAACGACTCTTTGCTGTACTCTAATAGACCACAGTACATTAGTAACTGGAAGTTATGAAAAAATATTTGCATGCCTACAAGCTAATTTTCAAATGATCATTGTTACATATTAAAACAAAAACAAACAGAAGCAAAGCAGGGACATTCATTTACTGAATGGGGGTCTTTTTCTTGCCTATGCCCCGTGACTACCTGAGGAAGAGATCAGCCGGTGAACCATGGAGACTTTTTTTTTTTGAGAGACAGCAGAGAGAGAGGGAGAGAGAATCCTATGCAGGCTCCACGCTGTCAGCACAGAGCCAGATGCGGGGATCAAACTCATGAACTGTGAGATCATGACCTGAGCCGAAATCAAGAGTCAGATGCTGAACCGGCTGAGCCACCCAGGCGTCCCGAGAACTTCTCTTGTGGAGGAGCATTTGCCGTTGGCTGCCATGGCTCTGTTTCCATCCATTTACGTGTATCCACCCCCACTCCCCCCAAGCTACTCTCCATTCACCTTCCCAGAAGGCTGTAGAAACTGGCTCATCATTGCCTCCCTTCCTCACTGTGGCGTCATTCTTGAGGCTAGTACCCCTCTCAAATATGGAGTTTTCTTTTTAAAAAAACTTTTTTTATGTTTGTTTTTGAGAGAGAGTGCGAGCAGGGGTGGGGCAGAGAGAGAGGGAGACAGAGAATCCGAAGCAGGCTCCAGGCTCTGAGCTGTCAGCACAGAGCCCGACATGGGGCTCAAACTCATCAACTGTGAGATCATGACCTGAGCCGAAGCCGGACAGTTAACTAACTTGAGCCAAGTGCCCCCCCTAATATGGGGGCTTCAGAGTTGCCCCACCTTCTTAATCCTCAGCAACTGTCTCTCTGAATCTCATGCGTCAGGAGCTGGGGGCTCCGTGCTTCCCTTCCCCCACCCAAACCTCTCTGCCTACCAGGCTCCCCTCCTTCATGACCCTTCGCCTGTTTCAGACCCACTCTTCCAATCTCTTCCTCTCGACTGAGGCTCACAGTCTGTCTGGGCCTGTGCCACCTCAAACCCCCTCACGTCTGCCCTGAACACATCCCTGTCCCACCGTACAATAAGGTCAACAGGAGGCCTCTGAGCTAGCTTGCGTGAGAATCATGGACGAGAGAAGCCTGGCATTCCCTCACCCACTCATCCGCTGTGCCCACTCGAGATGAAACGTCCCTGATGACTCCAAGCAGGAAGCGATGAGCTAGGAAGCGGACAGCACGTTCACTGTTTCTCATGTGTACGTGGGTATGTTCGCTGGTGAACGCCAAGCAGCTAGACAGCAGGGCAGTGAGTGCCCTGGGCCTGGCGCACCGAGTATTCTGCAGGTGGTAGGCTCTCTCAAGAAGTATTTGGTGAGTGACTCACAGAATGAGGAAATGCACATTACAGAGAAGGGGACAATGTCACTCCTGCTCAAATCCACAGGGAAGTCATAGCCAGACCCCAAACCCAAGCTTCTAATTCACAATAAATCTATAAAAATCTTCCGAGGGCGCCTTTTAATTTGGTTGCCAAATTATTTAGTGCTAATATTGCACGGAACACAACACGGTACCATTAACCACAACTTAGGTCCATGAAGCAAAGTGGAGCCAGGGGATTACAAAGAGCTGGCTGGGAAGGGGAGGACGCGTGGCCGTCTTCACGTGCAAGATGCCTTCCTAATTGAATTGAGATAATGAAGGTTTTAGTCACCAGGGACACCTTGGTGGAGAGGAAGTTGCTAACGTGGCACATACAACATCCTTCATCGCTTGTAACTGAAGGAGCTACGAGGAGGCTGTGTCTCACCTGCCGTTTCGCCAACCACATCGTCCAGAACAGAAGGGAATTGAACTGTCAGAATTTAGTCAGCCCTCCAAGCACGCAGATTTGCTAAACCACAAGGTTTCTTTTTTTTCTTCAAAATTTTTTCAATATTTTTTTTAACTGGTTTTATTTTTGAGAGAGAGAGAGACAGCGTGAGCAGGGGAGTGTCAGAGAGAGAGGGAGACACAGAATCTGAAGCAGGCTCCAGGCTCTGAGCTAGCTGTCAGCACAGAGCCCGACACGGGGCTCGAACCCACGAACCGCGAGATCATGACCTAAGCTGAAGCCGGACGCTCAATCGACTGAGCCATCGAGGTGCCCCTAAACCACAAGATTTCTAATGAAACCTTGGCTCACAAGAAAGTAAAAGTGAGCAACCCTCACTGATGGGATGTTAGGAGAAACAGCAGGTGCTTGGCACCAAAGCAAAATATCTAGCGACCTCGTTAACAGGTTGGAGTTTTAACTTTTAGCTAGGTTGGTTGTTGTTTTCTTTTAATCATTTAAACATTAAAAAACAAAACAGGGGCACCTGGGTGGCTCAGTTGGTTGAGCGTCTGACTTCGGCTCAGGTCATGATCTCATGGTTCGTGAGTTCGAGCCCCGCGTCGGGCTCTGTGCTGACAGCTCAGAGCCTGGAGCCTGCTTCGGATTCTGTGTCTCCCTCTCCCTGTCCCTCTCCTATTTGTGCTCTCCCTCAAAATAAATAAACATTTAAATAAAATGAAACAAGATATTTCTGTGACACCCAGTTCTATTTATCAGCTTTACGGTTTGTTTTTTTTTTAAGTTTATTTATTTATGGAGGGGAGGGGGCAGACAGAGAAGGAGAGGGAAAGAATTCCAAGCAGGTTGTGCAGGACCCGAACTCAAGAACAGCGAGAGAGATCATGACCTGAGCTGAAATCAAGCATTGGTCACTTAACTGACTGAGCCACCCAGGCGCTCCTGTAGGCGTCTTATTGTCATGGAAACTCCCAAATGCTGTTAGCGCTAAATGCTTGTTTGTAAAAAAAAAAATGGATTAACTGAAGCTTACTGGACTTGTCAGTTACTTCTCCGTTACACCTATGTCAACCAGTGATGTCCTATCTGGTCACCTGCAGAAGGGTCCTGACCTACTCCCCATTGTGTAGTAAATGGCTGGAGAAACGTGGAATGTAGTATTCATCTGTGTGACAAAAATACAGCCCAAAGAAGCAAAATAATCCGCAGATGGGTAGGGTAACGGGTCAGAGGCGGTTCTGACAGGTACTGGCTCTTCTCTAACCCCAGTCACTGGTCATCAAGATGACTAACCAGTGTTCAAAGGTCACCGCGAACCAAACACGACGTCCGGAAGAGCAATTCTTTTTTTAATTTTCATTTTTTTTTAATGTTTGTTTATTTTTGAGAGGGAGAGAGACAGAGCACAAGCAGCGGAGGAGCAGAAAGAGAGAGGGAGACACAGAATCCGAAGTAGGCTCCAGGCTCTGAGCTGTCAGCACAGAGCACGACGAGGGGCTCGAGCCCACGGACTGTGAGATCGCGACCCAAGCTGAAGCCGGATGCTTAACCGAAATTCTTAACAACGTACGTTGCTGATGGAAGTCTGGTAGTTACTACCTAGGGCCTAAATGGCTCTATCAGCTTCTCCAAGTCATAACATGAAAACAAGGCACCAATTCTTACAGAAATGAAAACTTCCATGTTTGCCTCTTCTTAGATACTCTGTCTTTTCTATATTATAAACACATGGTTGCTATAATTAGATTACCAAAGCCCTTTTTTTTTTTTTTTATAAAGCTCTTTGGATCAACATGATGAGAAATCCTCTGAAAGGGAAAAAACCCATCAGGGAGTTATTGGTTTATTCCGGTTTTATCATTTTACTGGTGGTTTCCCTAATTAATAGTTAAGATTTCCTAATAGCGTCTCCAAGAGAGACTTGATCCTTCCTGCCAGTGGGTCTTTAGAAGCTGTTTAACTGCCTCCCCTCCTCCATCCAGAGATCACACCCCCTGCCCCATGCCCCTGTCCCCCTGCCCCATCCCCGCCAGACTGACCTTGACCTTCTGTTGGTGGTGGTAGATCTGCCAGGCGATGTGAACATGCATAGCACACCACTTCCCTGGTTTCTGGAACAAGAAAGAACAATGTGCTCAGAAGGAAGACCTTTCAGAGAAAACTATCTCCAACGTCTTCGGAGCTTTTCAGCAGCTTTTGACTGCAGAGGCTCTTTTTCACGGCCCGGGAGTGCTTGCTCAGTCCCCCCTCCAAGTGCCTGCTCTTCACAGCCGCCCAGGGCCTCAGCCCCGCCAGTACCCCCGCCGCCCTCCCCCCCCCCCACCGGGGCCCGAGCTGGAGGCCACTGCTCAGAAAGCCGCACTCGACAGGACCTCCCCGGTTACCGGGCACAAGATGGCAAAAGCCTGAGCCCCACTGTGTGTCTCTTCTTTCTTTTCTGGTGCCAGCTGGCAGACTGGGAGAGGGGGAAGCTGTACCTAACAAATGCGGCCATGCTACCATGCAAATCGGCTCTTCAGAAGAGCTAATTAGGGAGTGTCTGTGAATCGGTTCAAAACAAGAGAGGGTACAGAAGACCCTGCGTAGCCTCCCCCAACGCGGTTTTGTGTTGACCCCCAGAGCGGAACAAAGAGATTCACATTTTCACTGAAGCCCTGTTCCCACAAACGCTTCGCTAAGAGTCAACTACCCATTGGGGTTAGGTGGGCGTCGTTCGTTCCCAAGTGAAAAGAGAGGAAACAAAGAGAGCTCGGTTTCCTTTTCCTTCCTAGGCTCTAGGCCTCTGCTGCCGTCACGCCTGGGAGTGTATCAAGCCGTGCCTCTCAGATCAGTTCATGTCTTGCTTTCCAAGTGGAGGAGTAACTGAGTGAGCTGTCTTACCCCTGGAGGGCAGGGACCACCTCTGGCCGATCCATTTGGACTCTTGTTGCATAACCTACTCATATGCTCTAAACACGTGCTCAGTAACTACGGGACAGATGAGAGGGAACCCTGCCCCATTCCTACGTCGGCAAAGGGCGGACGCTTCTGGTTTCTCTATTAAGGAGCTGTTTCTGAAACATGTACTTAAATCCAAGTCTGGGGTCAGTTCTCTTGTAATGAAATCACGGGTCATCTGAAATCACCTACATGATGACACAGTCCTCCTTCGTTTCTCTTTGGAGAAACTGAATTATCTGATTAGAGGCGCCAGAAATGGGTTAAGCATAGCCGGAAATCTACCCATCCATCTTCCATCCGACCATCCATCATTCATACCCCCCCCACCAAGTCAGCGTTTATTTAGAGGTCATCTCTTGGCCACTCTCCAGACCACTCAAGACGTTAACAAACTAATGCTTATAGTATCCCTCTTCTGTACCAGAGAAATTGGTAGAATGGCTCTGAAGGTCAACATCACGTACCACAGAATGAGGCAGCCACCAGCCAAGATAAATAGACCCGTATATATATATATATATATATATATATATATATATATATATAAATCTATCTATACATCTATCTATCTATACATCTATCTATAGATCTGTCTGTCTATCTATAGATGTGTCTGTCTGTCTATCTATATCTTCTAGGTGCAGGAGAGACAGCAGAGCTCAGTGAAATCCTAATTTCTGTCTGTAGCTGAAGTCCTTCCCCTTATGTTCCCACTAGTCAAGACTGCAGCAGCCCTACCAACAAGAGACTGTGACTCAGTTGAATGTTCTGTTTGCTTTTCCTCAATGGCCTGGCTTCCTCCGACACAGTCGGCCATTTTCAGTCACACTACCTGAAAAGCCCAGCCACTTTATCTCCTCCCAACATTTTATTCCAACATTTCTATGGCTTGTTTCCTTGTAATGGATTTGTATTTTTAACCCGCAGGGAGTCAAACAGAGGTTGCAAAACAGTTCTAGAAGAAGCTCTCTTACCCTTAACATAGGTCTGAAAGGATCTGTCAACTGTGAAGAGAAAATGACAACTTGGTTACATGCCTGTCACTCAAACAATTGCTCTAATTAACAAATTTGTAGTGCTTCATTAGGAGGGGAAATTAAAATGTTAGAATTTTACTTTTAAATGAAGCCCTTTTAGAGAATAATTAACCCATTTTCACACTATCAAAAGTGCCAGGTGTCCCCTCCCCCACTTCACAAGCCTGGGTACATCCACGCTGACAAGCTCCCCGCCCGCCTCCTGGACCAAGTTTAATCAATAGCAACTTGCCCTCCGGCAACATGATTTGCTCACATTATGAATCTCAACAGCCCTTCCAACCACACACCGCCTGGGTTCTAAGGGAGAACGGTCCTGGAAGCCTGGGGTATCGGGGAGAACTGTCCTCTCCAGACGTACCGTGGAACTCACACACTTCATGGGAAGCAACACACTCCACGTGATGACCGCACATTACTTAGAGGTATTACACACTTTTAAATAAAAGTTCACTAACCATCATAAAAATACTTAGATGGCTAGTTCATTATACACTTCTACCTAAGGCTGGTCATCAGTTTCTGAATGCCCTTACCCAGGGAAAAAGACGATATTGTAAAAAGTAGCCATTTGTCCACATTTACTGCAAAGACACATGTCAGTAACAACCCACGAGACAAGACTGCATCTTTTGTAGAACTTCCAATTGTTTTTGAGAGTTGGCAGAGGTGCGTATTATGAACGAGTGACATAACCAAAGCGTGAGGGATATTTGACTCAGATCACAGGAAGATTCTGCACTAAAAGCAGGGGCCAGGAGTGCTGTGGGGGGAAAGTGTCCTGTGACTTCCAGGAAGAAAAGGGCTTAGCGCTTTTCCATTCAACACATTTTAGAGTTACTTCTTCGGTGAGAAGATTTAAGGAGACACAGACAGAGAAGACCGGTCGAACAGAAACTACACAAACTGATGGTGTCCACCTCCTGGCCTTGGACCACAAGCCATTTGTTTCTCCCCTACTGGCGAGTCGCTCCCTTTGTGTCACCAACCACAACGGAGCAGGGGGAAATTCGTTCTCTAAGAATGACCGGCATTGTCTTCCACAAACTAGAAGGAACGGCTCCCACAGCAGCTGGCTCAGATGGGCAGAGGAAGGTGCACGGCCCAGGCTGGCCGGCCTGCGGAAACAGACACGCCCTGGTGTTACCTGCAGCCGAGCCTGACTTTCTTCTACGTACCCTCGGGTCCTTCTGGAGCAGAGTGTGCGGGACTGTCCCGGGTCGAGCGGCAACATCGATGGGGTTGGAGGTCTACAAGTAATGAATGAGACCACAGCTTAGGAGGCACGGAACACATGACCTGAAAAGCAAGATCTTTCTTTTCCTTCTAAAAGATAGATGCCAAGTGAAATATCAATGTCGTTGGTTTGTTTCATTCTGGAATACGAGAGTTCACAGAGGCATTTTTCCCAGTGATCACGCATGCTCTTCAAAGAGGACCTGCTCCCTAGTTTCTCAAGGGACCCTGACCCGACTTTGCCCTGTCTAGGAAAGGCATCCAAATGGAGAAAGGTGGACCACGCCACATCTCACTGCAATAAAAAGTGCAGGACCAAAGAGAAGAAAACATTATGAAAGCCCTGCTCCCGAATCCGTCTTCCTCCGAGTACCGATGGTCCTGTCATTGTGTCTTCCGAGTTATCACCAAGTGTTCTAAGAAATGCTTGAGTAAACATCGCTGCCGTTTGCTGCATCAGACTAAGTGGAAGTGTTTCACAGACATTAAGCTAACTCTAAATTTTAACCGGCAGACAATAACAAGGGATTACGCTCAGTAATTACTCATTAGCAGGGGTGGAAATGGAACAAGAGGACCTAATTTAGGGACTGCACAGATCTACTATTAAATGATTTCTGCAGTAATTCTGCTTCATCTTTCCTAAACCACCACCATTCTTGAATGTCATTCCTAACAATACCCTTATCTACAGGCTTCTGTCCTTTGAATTTACAGCAATAACAAAAAGCCTACTTCTGGCGCCCACAGTCCCTAGTGTCTAGCAGATAAAGGATTCAGGACATTTTCCCCCAGGAATTTTATTTAAGAAGTCACAACCTCTATGACTCCCCTCCCAGCAGAAGTTAACGCGTGTGGGAAAAGAGCTCAAGCTTAGGCACAAAGCTTGCCTATAAGGAGAAGGGCGGGGGGAGCATGAAAGAAAGAAAAGCAATCAGCTGCTGTAAACTAACAATTAAGCTGGAGTTGTTAACAGCCTGATTTGCATACATATGAAGAACTCTGCTAATGAACTGCAATCTACATATTCAATCAGTAAGATGGCCTGGAAAGGCCTATTTCAACACCAAGAGAGACACTTTCTTGCCCAGATGTAGTTTTCTGTGTGATTGGATAATTGTGAGTGAGGGAAATGGTCTAATTTATTAAATGACCTAGCAGTCTGTTTGGGGAGGCACTGGAGATGTGGTACAGCCCGGAGGGGACAGACCAGGGCCCAGAGTGTGAGGGCGCAGGGAATGGCAGACTGGGGAAGGGGTTGAAAAACCACTGTCATTTCATCCCAAGAGAACAGGGTCTCACGGGGCCATCACGAAAGTCCCAGGTATGGATAACCTGGCCTGTAAGCCACATTTCCAAGCAGATAAATGTCGTTTCTAAGGTGTACCTCGTCCCACTCCCAATGCTTTTAGACGTCTTTTCCTGTTTCTAGTTTTGTGGCAACGTGCCTTTGGAAATGCGAAACGCGCTCATCCTGGGAGACTCTGGTCCCAAACTGGTGTTTTCTCTTAGATATGAACTCGAGAAAAAAATAAATAAATAAAAAGGAAAACCAAAAACCACACACAGCAACACTTCCTACCTAAAAAAAATCTGAGAATGGTTACTAACATAACTTCACTTTGCTTTTGTATAAAAATAAAGAAGGGACTATAATAAAGGCACCTAAGGGTAGAGTGTTCTGAGAATTAGTCCTCAATATTGACCTTCAGAGAGAAGTCTAGCCCAAGTTGAGTAGAGTAACACTGACTAGGTAGAAAAGAATTTAGTTATTGTAAAGGGCAAAAGGTTAATTTCACACTAGGCTGTTGGTCTTGACCTCGGTAAGCATGACCATGCCTGAGGGAGGACTGAGGCAGGGTAGAGCCAGAAAAGGGTAGACTGCTGCCCTCCGCCCGCAGACAGACCCTATTTGCAGACAGACAGGGCTCAGGAGCAAAATGAGGGGGGATGAGCAGAAGCGTCTCCCCCTCACACAACCGGAAGGATGCAATTTTCGTTTGGAATTGTTCTCTTCCTTCCTCTTAAAATCAGTAAAGGCTCAGCTCTGCCTCTCAAGGACAATCTGGTGCACACATATCTGATATTTCATACATTTCCTGATCAGAAGCTTATGTCCACAATACTGGTGATAAAAATATATATATATGTATATACGTATGCTGTATATTTTAAAGATTATAGGAAATCCCAGCTCAACTGAGATTACATGGGTGATACAGACTGAAAATTAAATTCTGGCTGAGGTTCAAAACTCAGTGGGGTTGCAAAAAAAAAAAAAAATACTGTCACTCTAATCCTAGTGGTCACTTTGGATTGGAAAAATTCGACACTGGCGGGCGAGAGGATGTAGAACCCACTCATGCACCTAGCCTGGGGCTCTGCTTGTGAAGATGCTCGCCTGTTTTCGCGGTAAGGTTTCTTACCTTCGGCTGAAATGCTCCTTGGAGTGAACCAAAAGGACCAGTGGGTGGAATCATAGGGGGGATGCCCGATACTGCAGGAGGGTAGGAATGGAAGAGCTGTGGCCAAAGATGGAGAGGGGGGAGAAAAAGATTTTAGTAGGAGGCAAATGATATATTCCAATTCCCTTCCCATAGAACGACATCGACATTAGCAAGCCAGATAATCTTAGTTTGATGCTATTAGTCGAGAAGCCAGGATGAAATGATCACACAGATGTGCCATGAATGCTTAACTTAAAAAGTTAAAAGTAGTTCAGAATCAATCAGCCAACAAATGACGTCCCAGATGAGGACATCATTAGAAAGGGAGCTTTTCTAATTATTAATTGTTAAATCGGATAGAAGACCTAAATGGTTCGAGATTTTAATGTGCATCAAAAACAGGAGGGGAGCTGAGCCAAATAAGATGCCCGGAAAATTACAAGTTAATTAGAAAAAGGGGGGAAAAAAAGAAAGGAAAAAAAAAAAAGAAAAATTAAGAAAAAAGGAAGAAAAAGAAGCAACTCTTTATGAGTTCCAGGATTTGATACCATTAAAACTCAATTAGTACTTTTAGATTTTTAATAGTTTGAGGAAATGAGAAAATATTCACAATCCTTGCTTCATTAGGTTGCTCCGGAAGTGGCAGTTTCAGAGGACAATTTAATTGTCTCAGTTCAAACAATGACAAATATTGGGGCGGGGGGGAGAACCAAATGACTCATGTGCACTTACAACGGAGCTATTTTTTCTAGAAGGTGGACAAGCTCCCTTGGGGGCTACTCAAACCCAGCCCTTGCCATGTCTGACCACTCAGTGCAGGGAGACGAATGATTCTGAATTAAGAATATGAATTTTCTGGAATTAAGAGTGTACAGAGGACACAATGGAGGAAAGGAATATACAGCAATACTGAACACAAGGCACACGCATCTTTTCCTCCTTCTAGAAATTGCGTATTTCTGAGATCCTACTGCTCCGATTCCATTTACTTTGATCAAACCACCGTATGGACATTTAAGTAATGTCCTACCTTTTGGGTTGTGTAAAATGTCAAAAACCCAATAATAATTCAAGCTTTTCCTAATGATGCCTTTCTGTTAGCTATTTCTAGGTAATGGCTGAAATGCCCATTTTGCGATCCTGTTTTCAGGGCACATACTTTTCTGTTGGTCTTTATTTCATTTTGCTCCCTTCAATGATGCAGCAAAGTTTTCAGACTAATTGATATTGAACTAAATCCACTTAAACAGTGATTGCAAGCCAAGTGCCCTCATTTAAAACTACTTTTAAGTCTAAAATTGTGTTTTAGATACTTGAGTGCATTGCATCTTAATTCCCCTTACAACGTCCTAATCCCCAAAGCAGGAGAGACTAAGTACTTCATACATTATCCACTATAACTAATAAAATGAAATAACTCTCCCCCAGTATATGCATGAAGCAGAGTAATTAAATACACACCACACTAAAGCACACTCAAATCTCTATTACTCTGCCTCTAGGTGGGTATATTTCCTTTAATGTTTGCAATAAAAAATTAGATATTTTCACCATTTTCCTTTTGCTATTATTATAGTCTGTGACTGACCCTCTTAGAATATAGCGGGACTACCCACCCCCCACTTGATGAAAAATCTGAAGTACCTAAGTAATAAAACAGAAACCTGCCGGACATGCAGGCCTCTGGGCTTACTCTCTGTCATAAATCTAAGGGCCCTCTGTGGAATACGCAGGTGGGAAGGCACTACATTTTGTCCTAGGAAGTAAATCTGAGCTACTGGCTGAGCATGCTGAACTTTCTCTAGGAAGGACTTCCTTCGGCGAGTCCTTAATTTAAATTCAGAAATACAAAGCGCAGAAATGTGATGATCCTTAAGGACAGCACCACTCATGGGACAGTGCTGAAGAGGAAGCCCAGGGGTCTGCTGGAGTTTGCACGTCCATTTAAAATAATGCTTTTGTGTCACAGTGCTGTGAGCAGAAAGTGCCAGAATGATGCAGGGCTCCGGCATGCGGATATACTTTCCACATCTCTTCCTGAGGAGGCTTCCTCATGTTAGGTCTGCATGTCTCTAGGGTAACATGTCTTTACTAATGCTTAATTGATTTCTAGTATTTTGTAGTTCTGACTTGTCAGCTACACTCTGGACTGAGCCGGTGTCTGATGATCCGGTTCAGAGTATGAATGCGTTCACAGGCTTTGCTGATCTACTGAGTAGCACTTCTTTTCGAGCAAGCATAGTGAGTGGAGGATGGTGGCCCAACATGGCTACAAGCAATTACGCATCTTCTTTCTTCCTGGTGTCATTTAAAAAATATAAATAAACCACTGAGCAAAGAAACTTGCAAAATTTCAGGTAAAAAGGATGCAGTATTCACTCCATAATCAAAACATCATGGTAAGATGTACAAGGTGTTTGTCTCAGAAAATAAATAAATAAAGCCCTTGTCTTATGTCTCCACTGAAGGTAGTGAAATAGGCTGGTGCCAATTTAAGTTCTAGAACCATACTCTTTAATGTGGCAGAAAATAAAAAAAATTTTTTTTGTTCTATAAAGAATGAGGTTAAAGGGGAAAAATCATATATTTCAATCATAAGACCCTCCATTTAAATGATATGTTTGGATTGGGTTGTAACAAGCCCAGGAGAACAGGACCGGCGGGGGGGGTGGGGGGGGGAGGGTCTACATTTAGTCAGGAGGAAATTAGGAGTCAAAAAAGATGAACAACATTCTGTTTGGAAGAAATAACTCAAATTGAATTCTGGGAAATCTGTGTTAAGGACGCTTTGGTCGATTCCCGAAATCCTGTGATTCCGGGGTCTCCTGCAGCCACGGTGATTCAAGCGCAGACCCCCCCACTTTGAGGACGGTCGCCTGGCTTGCCGGGAGGTTCGCCTGGTGCTTTCGGGTGTCAGGCTAACGATCTTTTGACTGGGAAGAGGATACTGCATCTTTACCAGAAGCAAACGTCACAAAAGCAAGCATCCAAAGTGACGAGGCGTAATGGGAATTCTCGCAAAGATGATTAAGGAAGGCTGCTAGTCATTTACTGATCTGTGGCGCGAGCACAAAAATGGAAAAGCAGTTACATTGAATGTGTAGCATGGTAACAAGACTCACACTGTGCCGGTAGAATGGGTCAACTTTTGTAGGGTATTTGTCAAACTGTAAAGGGATCAAAGCAAAAGCTAGTTACTTCAAGAGTCTACATTGCTGTTCACGGCTTCGGCGGAGGCAGCCCTGAGCGGGCTTCTCTGCCCTTAATTAGGCTGTCAACAGACTCCATGACCTCATTGCACTCGAGAAATCCTCAACTCCTGAGTCCCTCCGACAAGACGTGGAAAACCAAAGTGAGAACCCGCATGGTGCATGCCGGTCCCGGCTACACCGGAGAGTCTTTCTTTCTGGGCTACGTTTAGAGACCGGCATAAACCAGACCTTGAAACTGGGGAAAAGGGGCAATTATTCAGATAACTCAGAGAGAAGCGAGCATTTGGTCTGATATATCCAGAGAGTTCCCTCCATTTCCATCTTCCTTTTGGCTGAAGAAGTGTATGTTCAGCCACCTGCTGAAACGTATTAGACCCAATTATGAAGGAATCTGGGTGAGGTCTTATAACTTTTCTTTCGAGCAGAATATCCTACTGCTTCCTCTAAATACGGTCGACGTCCTGATGCTACCACCCTCCTTAATTAGATTTTATTTGTATAACAGCTCACTCAGGCTGCCATAAACTCTCTCCCCAAATAATAAGCCCTTAAGTTACGAGAAGCATAACTCATCCAGGAAAAAGACACAGGATTTACTATAGGAAAAATTTTGGTCCCAAGGCCTCATCTAATACTCTCCTAAATAAAATTTATAAAATAAACTTTAAAATTCATATATAAAAACATTAAGTTGAACAAAATAGAGAGGGGGAGGGAGGCGAGGACGCAACGCTTGGGCAAGAGTGCACCTCTTAAAATCACGGAATCAAATCTATTCTCACCACGCCGACACAAATTGCCTTCAACTCAAATACATCCTTAAATATTTAAACTTAAGTCAGTAAAGCACTCTAATACTCACTGTGGCAGATGGGGCTCTATCTCAGAATATTGAGCACCCTAATATGGTACTACTCATTATAGTTTGTAAGCTTAAAAAAAAAAAAAATTCCAAGTGGTTCGTCCAGCATGTGCTAGTCCCAAGTCAAGACCAAGACCATGTCCTTGGCCGTGGCAGCTCTTACCACAGGGCCAACTTCTGCCCCTGTGGGTACGTCACTCCCTGACCACTTGCTGACAGGGCAGGATATCAGACCGGGGCCCCGTCTTATGAAATACAAGAAATATAACTCCCCCCTTAACAAAAAAGGCGTGGGGAGACACCTCAAAGAGCAGGGGGTAACCAATACAGTCCAGACCTTCTGACAGCTCTCTCCCCTCCTCGGCCCTCCTCCTGACGGCCAGTATTCTATGGGCATCTGTTTGCTATTATTACTTGATGAGAAGCACGGACAGATACATTTTTATATCTGGTGGCAATCCCCCAAGCTTCTCAAAAAAGACCCAATTACCCTTGTAGAAGTTAACTACCGACACTGGATGGGACGGTTTGGAGGGCATCTAGAGTACCCTCCCCCCACCCATGCACACACACAGTGCTGGACAGAACTTTCTAGAAAGAAGTTCCTACCTTGGGCCCTGGGTTAGCGTTGCCCGGAGCAGGGTACACTCCCTTCTCTCCAGCAAGGATGGCCAAGGCCAAAGGAGCTCCCCTACATGGCCAGCACCCCCCATCCAGTCTCCTGTGCCCCGACAGCCCATTCCACCCCAGCGTGCTGCATAAAAAAAGAGTTGTGCTCTACTTATCCTCACATTTCTGCCTGGGGTACGCACCATGGGAGGTGCTGGCGTCGGCATGATGGCGGTGGGCGGGATGGCGTGGGGGAACGGTGTGAAGGTGTGCTGGTGCGTGTGCTGGTGCGTGTGCTGGTGCTGGTGCTGGTGCTGGTGGAACTCGGTCCGCAGGTAGGGCGGAGGGCCCAGGGAAGCCCCGCGGTCAGCACTCTGAGACGCCAAAAAACGTGTGTTCAGTTCCTGTCGTAAGATGTCTTGCTCTGGAAGAAAAGGAAAGGGAGAGGGTGATGCTTTTTCTCCCCTCAGTGGTATGCTTCGGATCAGGACATCCGAGTCCCTGACCAGAGAGGGAGGCGGGGCCAAGGGCACCCTTGAGGGCCTCTGTGCCCCCAGATGGAAGGGGACGACCAACTGGAGGATCCTGATGCCCAGTCACAATCGAAGTGTGTTCTTCTAGCCTCTAGGCTTTCGGGGACAGGCTCCAGGCCAAACAGCCAGAGGTCAATTTTCAGCTCTGCGACCGCCAGCTCAGGGAGCCTGGGCACGGGAGGGGGGTCTCCGCTCCCTCATCTACCACTGGGGGACAATGACATCAACAATACTGATGGTTCGAGGAACTAACATAGTTGAGTGCACACTGAGCTATGTTAACCTGGCCGTGTTCTCATGCCCTCGTCTTCAAGGGGGAATGTCTGCGGTAGCCGAACAGCATGGTAGCTGCAGTGGACGAACCTTGGGATACCAGCCTGGTCAACACAGATGAGGAGGAAGGAAGCCAATATCTAACACTGGATTTTGTTAACACTTAAAACCCTGGGATACCTTGGCATGAAAAGTACATCATCCCCTCCCAAGCATGTAGTAGGCTCTCCTCCTTGAAAACAACCCCCTTAAACCAGGATGGAATTTAGGAAACTGGAAGAGAATAGTCGTGGGCCTGGTGAAGTCTCTGTCCCTCTAACGGGATGACTGGGCGTATATAATCCGTGTTTTACCACACGGTGCGTGACCTTAGTTGGACTTCCAACCAACTGGCTTCCCTCTGGCTGTGTCCGAGCCTCCCGGGTTGTGCTAGGTCGGTAGGGTGGTGGTGCGTATTTCTGCCAAACCTCAGCCCATGAAGGACTGCAGGAGCGTTACAAGAGTCCATATAATAAAGCAGAAACTGGTCAATCGATAAAACCCAGCCATGAAGGACAGCACAGGCAGCGGTGAGGCCCCGAGCGGGGGAGACAGGAGTGTAGGTGGGCGAGGTCGGCACCCCCTCCTACCTGAGTAAGTGCTTCCGGCCGGGTGTCCGGGGACCTGCAGACTCCCTGAAGTCAGAGGTGGTGGCGGAGGCAAAGCCGTGGGAGGGGCAAACATATTGGGGTGATGTGAGTGTGCGGGGGGCTGGAGGGTGGGCGTGAAGCTGTGCAGGGGGCTGTGGTTGGGCAGTGAGAGGGGGAACGGGGAGGCCGAAGGGTGGTGGGAGATGTGAGGCGGGGCGGGCTGAGTCTTCGCTGGGGTGCTGCTTCTGCTACTGCTGTCGGAGTGACCAAAAAAGAAAAAAAAAGGAAGAAAGGAAAAAAGACGTAAGCAATTTATTTTCTTAAAAAAAAAAAAAAAATATCCTATCGCCCTGCCCGAAGCCATGCAATGCTTTCTCTTGCTCCTTCTTCTTTACAGACCCTCCCTCGTGCCCACAAGGAGCCTCTGCTAAAATCACAACCACAGGGGGGCCTGGATGGCTCAGTGGGTTCAGTGTCTGACTCTTGGTTTTGGCTCAGATCATGATCTCACGGTTCGTGGGATCGAGCCCCGCACTGGGCTCTGCACTGATGGTGGAGCCTGCTTGTGATTCTCTCTCTTCTTTCTCTCTCTCTCTGCCTCTCCCCTGCTCGTGCTCTCCCTCTCTCTCTCACCGGTGCACACCTGGTGACCAGACGGTGGCCGGAAACTCAAGTCCGCTCCCCTCTGCGGCCAGATTCTCATCTCTGCCCCTAGAAACCCTGCGCCTTCTGCCCATCCTCCACTAGCCACATCTCCTCCACTTTACGAAGATGGAGAACAATGGCCTGAGCTCACCCTGTCTGACGGCTGCCCCTTTGATGAAGAAGCACAGACAGGAGGTGAAGCCGGGAGCCCCGCATCCCCACTGTGGTCTGGAGGGCCACAGAAAGGAACTCGGGGGCCGAACAGGGGCCTGGCCCCGGTGAAGGCAGCTTCCTTCTCCAGCCCCAGAACCCACCTCGGTCATGTCACAGGGAAAGCAAAGCCCCACCGGGTGAGAATTACAACCCCTGGGGGCAAGTGAGGGTGGGCAACGCTTGGACCCACGCCCAGGGTTCCCGTCTCCCTTTCCTTGGTGGTTCCTCCTCTGGGCTACCCTGAAAACTCTCCTTTGTAGTTTGGCAAAGACAAGGCAGGAGAGCCTGGATCTCCACACGGGAGCTTCTCCTATGCCTCTCTGACCCACCTGGGAAGAAGTACCTCGTAACGAAAAATCCTCTTTTCGGAGGACCCCCCTGGTTCCCATCCTCCTGACTCTGGAGTTGCAGCTCGTCCTCTCGTGGGGGGAAATCGCTCTACAAGAATCTCCTAACACTAGGGGCGCCTGGGCGGCTCAGTCGGTTAAGCGTCCGACTTCGGCTCAGGTCACGATCTCACAGTTCGTGGGTTCGAGCCCCGCGTTGGGCTCTGTGCTGACAGCTCAGAGCCTGGAGCCTGCTTCGGATTCTGTCTCCCTCTCTCTCTGCCTCCCTCCCCCCTACTTGTGCTCTGTCTCCCTCTCTCTCTCAAAAATAAATAAATGCTAAAAAAAAAATTAAAAACAAAAGTCTCGGAACACTGGATGTTGGTAGGTTTCCACTCGCGGCCCCTCCCCAGGACAGGGTGGGGAGCTCCCCTCTCCGCTGTGTCTTATGCACCCTCCTCGTCCTCCCTTTGCCGCCCCCCCCCCCCCCCAAGCTCAGAAGTCTCAGCAGCTATTTTAGTTCTTCCCAATGTCCTCACTCCCCGACCCGGCACCGCCTGCCTTCTCCCAAGAGACTCAAGCCTCACGGGGCCCTCTCCCCGGTCCCCTGGTCTCTGCCTCCCGGAGAGAACACTGTGACAGTGTTTGCAACAAGAAACACCCGTGTCCTCGGGAACCCCTTCCCCACTCCCCCCTGCCGGTCCCAAGGAAGATGGCAAAAGTCAGGCAAAAAAATAAAAATAAAAATAAAAAAAATAAAGCAGGTTGGCTCACCTTAAGCTGTTGAGGCTTAAGCTACTGCTGTTGTAGGCTGACAATGGCTGGGAGAGGTTCTGGGCCGAGGGGTGGGCCTGCACAGGCGGGAGGCTCTGATGGAGAAGCTGGGCGGGGGACTGCGGCCTCGGCGGCCTCTGCACCGGAGGCTGAGGGGCCGGCTGAAGCTGGGCCTCTGGGGGCACCTGGGGCTGCTGTGTGCTTGGACGTGGGGGCTGAGGCGGGGCCTCCGTGCACCGCGCCAAGTCAGGGTCTGGAGAAGGAGCTCGGGGCTGGGGCTCGGCCTGCGGCTGGGGTGGTGGCTGAGAGACCTGAGGGCAGGGGTCTTTAAGCACCACGGGCTCAAAGATCGGCTCTTTGCAACAGTCCTGGCTCTTCTCCTGGCTTCTCTCTAGACCCGATATCTTGGGGACAATCGGCCCTGCATCCTGGCTGTCATGTTCGGGTAGTGTGCCAACACCTAACTCCGGATCTGTGCGGGGGGGGAGGGGGAAGAGCAAAGACAAAAACCACAGGTAATGACACGTGAGTGTGGAATGAGGGGCAGAAAGCAAAGTCCAAGCCCGGATCCCGGAGCGCATGGTCTCAACGACGCGGGATGGCCTCCTGGCTTCCTGGCCTCTCTCTAACACGTGCGGGACACGAGCACGCTGTGGACAGGGCAAGACGGCCGGCCAGAGGAGGCTGCCTTCCAGAAAGCAGCCTAGGCCACCAGGGTCTGAATGAATGTTATCCTTCATCTTGACAAAGGCTTTTATGGAGCAAAATTAAGAAACAATAGCCAGCAAGTTGATTTTTCCTATTTAAAACCCATACAGTTCTTGAATATACAAGGGAGCGGTGTTTTCAAACAGCAAGTGAAGCAAATGTTATTTAACCACACACAGATGTTCCTTCTTGGCCTTGCGTCTTCCCCCGTTCCATTCTGACTGATGAGACACACTTGACATTTACAGAAATAATTTTTTGTTTGGCAAGTGCTAAACTGGTCAAACGGCGGGCCGCCTCATGTTCACCAAATGATCCTAGCAATGTCTGAGATCCAAGGTGCAAACGTGAATTCAAATCAATTCACAGTCAGCTGTACAAAGCCAGACCTGTTAAAGGGTCCCCCACAGCCCCGGCCACTGGAAGGGTGCAGTGCTGAACGATGAGGCAAAGCCTAGATGTGAAATCCCACCACCATGAAAGAAATGGAGCCAAGTACATTGCTCCTGTTATGAATTTAAAAGCTACGCTTCTCTCCAAAGCCCCGAACCTCTATGCCACATCTCACAGAGTATTTGATCACCCCATTAGCCAAACCCCATAAAACCCCCTAACAGAAGAAAGACAAATATGGCATTAAATAGAAAGAAATGTCCCTACTGATGAGCTTTTCTTTTGTATACATCGGGGAGGGGGGCGGGGAATGACCCTTCTCACTCCTTTGTGCTAAAAAAGCCATTCTTTATATTATCACACAGCTCAGAAATAGGGAGAGAATGGGTCACGACAGTCTCTGAAATGAGGATGTGTTCCAGGCATTCCGAAATAAACTACTTTGGGCATCGGCTTTCTCTTCCAGTCTCGCTGGATCGAGTGTGAAAACTACCAGGTATTCTCAGTGGTCCCATCAATTTCTGTTAATGTCCTCTTGGGTACACACACTTGCCATTTTTCCTCCCCTGGAATTTGCATCAAAGTGATCCATTATGTTCAACATTCTTTTGGTAAAAAAGAGATCAAACCTGTGACATGCACAAAAGCAGAAACAAACTGGGTTTATAAACAAAGCACATTTGGGGGCTCATACGACCCTGGCTATCTTTATAAGTGCACGGGCAGCATTCAAAGAAAGTCCCCTCTTGGCATGTTTCAGCTACCAAAGGATAAAGCATCCAGTAAGACCCTGGTGGCATCCCACTCACATATATTTCCATCCAGTGCTGCCCTTCAGAGCCTTTCTGGGAAGATTTTTGATAATGATAAGCTGAAATTTTATGAATTCCCAAAACCTTAGTTTCTAACTTGAGGGCTGAGAGAGAACAGCAAGATTCTTGAGGTCGACAGGCCCCATTCAGTCAGAACTCTACATCATGAGAGAAGACCCTTTATCTGCAGACATTCACACCTGGGGGCCCTGGTTTGGCTTCGATTTCAATGTTTTTTTCTATCATTTCTACAAGATTTTCCATACCAAGCAATTACACGAGCTCACTGAAACACACAGGCTTCCTATAACGCGAGCTGGTTAGTTAGGTCCGGGGCCGAAGAAGCACTATACCACCCCGGCCATCCTAACGGCACACGATATAAGAGATCTTCCTCGGGGAGAAGTTCTGGGTGCAAAAGCAGGGATTCTTCCCACTCTGACACTCAGACGGCTAATTTAGGATCATTATGCTCGCTACAACAGCAGGAACACATCTCTCTCCTTTTCAAGTGCTTTGTTCTCTACAGATTGGGATGGTGAAGAAGAAATACGTAAATATTTTCCATCTCGTTAAGTTAAAATTCAAATTCATGTTCTCCCTCCCCAAATCAGTGTCCAAACAAAGTTTCTCTCTGACATAAAGGAAAGTTTCATTTTCCCAGGGACACCACCCAGAGGATATATCATTTCGATCTCCTTACGCCGGTAAGGAAGCACATTAGAAACACATAGATAAGTGCTTCGTCTATCTAGCTTGACTATATTTATCTCCTCGTTCTTTATTTAATGGGCTTCTAGAATGTGGACAACACAGCCAAGTTGGCGGGAGGCATGGTGCAGGCTTGGGCTTGCTTCCCAAGGCTCTGTACAGGCAAACGGGGTTGGTGGTCATGTCTCCTCTGTTGCCCCATTGTCACTGTTGGTAAGCACCACGCTAGGCACAGCGAGAACTAGGGGAGCAGGGAGCAGACTGCTCCACTATCCTGGATGACCAGTGTGGGGGGGGGGGGGTGCAGTGGAACACTGAAATCTCTCTAGTGAGCCCTGCGAATTTCTACGGGGCTGTCTCTGATGAACGACTCAGAGAACCCAGAAGCACAGAATTTTGGAACGAGACCAGAATCTGGGAAACCGTGCTCTTTAAGGTGCATACAAAGAACCTGAACACCTGATTTAAAATGCTGATTTGGACTCCGAAATTCTGGGGTGGGGCTCCAGAGTCTCCCTTTCTGAATATTTCCCAGGTGATACTCCTGAGGCTTGGCCCTTTCTGTGAGTAGCACGGATCTTAGTGTCCAATCCTGTCTGATTAGATGGGGAATAAGCCCAGAGAAGGTACGGAACGTGTTTGCTGGAGCTCACGTGGCTGTTTAATGCATCAGATGACTTTTGTTCTAGTCCTAACTCTTCCCGCCATTAATTGCTTTTTCCCTGATTTACGCTTTGCTGCCCCCTCAGAAGGAGAAGTCCTAAAAATAAGCAGGTAATGGTAAAATCCAGGAGTTTGTTGAAATATTTGTCACAAGGAGACAGTGCGAAGGGTTAGGAAAGCTACAAAGAGTTGCCGGAACACCTGGACTTCAGCTAAACCTGAAAGCGATCATCAATCCGTCGATGCCCTATTTATTGCTGCAACCGAGAAGCAAGGCGGTGGCAGGTTAGAAGGCTGGAAAGAACTTTGGGGCTGAGACAGTTTTACGACTCCCCATTTACATGAGTCTCTTGAGGCAAAGAAGAGGCGTCATGCATTTTTGTGGCTAATCGGTAATGCATTTCCTCTTCCTTTCAATTATTCAATAAATGTATCTTCCCAGTTAAGCTTTTCCATCTTGACAGTCAATTTGTCTTACTGTGCTTCTCCAAAATTGGCAAGAACGCATTAAAAAAAATAATTTTGTATTGCTTTGTGTGCTCTGAGTTTGCCAAAGGATGAAATTTGCTGAGGCTGAAAGAAATAAGAATGTGCAAATGGACTAGTCTTATTTACAAGTTTTACTCATTACAATTTGGGGTTTTAGAATCTCTCTTCTTGTGATTATAAAAATAACACATCATGCTTATAATAAAATACATGCAAATTAAAATTACACTGCAAGGGTACAGTAAAAAGGGTGAATTTACTATATGTAAATTATGTCTCAATAACCTTGACTCAGGAGCGCCTGCGTGGCTCAGTCGGGTAAGCGTCCCGACTCGATTTCAGCTCAGGTCATAATCTTGTGGTTTTCTGAGTTCAGGCCCCACGTCTGGCTCTGTGCTGACAGTGGTGCCTGCTTGAGATTCTCCCTCTCTCTCTCTCTGCCCCTCCTCTGCTCGCACTCTCTCTTTCTCAAAAATACATAATAAATAAAAAAAATTTTGACTCAAACACATTTTTTAAAAAAGATAAGGGCAGATTAGGAAAACTCTGCTTAATTTTGATACACATCTGATAGAAGCTCCTTGGGGAAAATGAGGCCCGCTTGTATTTTACTAGTAGAATATAAACCCCATAATCTCTGTGGAGGGTAGTTTGGCAACACCTAGGCAAGAAACGAATAGAATTCTCTTGACTGGAGCTCAACAGACACCATGAAAAACATCATGGGTTGAATTACAACCTTGGAAAGAAAGGAGATGAACTCATTAAGAGATGGGGTACATATAAATCTGTACATCCACACAGTGGAAGGTATCACAGCTTGAAAGTGAATGAGGAGCTCTGCATATATAACATATGGCATAGTGCGAGCTTCTGTGAAAAATGGAAGAAAAATAATATACATTTTTACTTTGTGCATGAAGCAGTTCTAGAACAGTATTTAAGACACCACAGGCAGTGGTTTCCTGTTTGGGGGCTCAGGCAGGAAAACCAGACATTTAGGGAGCGGGAGGAGGGGGAGATATTTGACTATATACATATACATACACACACACGTATATATTTAAAATTTTGACTTGTGTAATCGTGTTACCTATTAAAAAAAACATTTTTTGAAAGTAGGCTCCAGGGGCGCCTGGGTGACTCAGTTGGTTGAGCGTCCGACTTCAGCCCAGGTCATGATCTCATGGTTTGTGGGTTCGAGCCCTGCATCAGGCTCTGTGCTGACCGCTAGCTCAGAGCCTGGAGCCTGCTTCAGATTCTGTGTCTTTTTCTCTCTCTGCCCCTCGCTTGTTCACGCTCTATCTCTCAAAAATAAATAAATGTAAAAAAAAAAAAAAGTAGGCTCCACACCCCACCCAGCACGAAGCCCAACGTGGGTGGGGTTTGAACTCAAGACCCCAAGATCAGCACCTGAGCCAAGATCAAGAGTCGGACGCTCAACCGAGTCACCCAGGTGCCTCTTCCCTATCAAAACATTTAAAAGAAAATTGGTCGTACATTACAAAACAGTCTGAGCACGAAAAAAAAAAAAAAGCACAGCAAACAAAACTGAGGATTTGAAGAGCAGTATGACCATAAACAGGGAGAGTACATTTTATATAAAATAAGAAAATATAACGCCTGAGTTTATAATAATAAATTTGAAAATAAAGTGGATTTTATGAAAAGATGTCAACTACTAAAATGGAGTCAAAAACAAATAAATCTGATCACAAAAGTAAACTGGAAAATGACTCAGTGGTTAACACCTTCCCTTCAACCCAGAAACACTTACCAGGTATATTTGGTGTTATAGACAATGTGGACTGTACCTCTAAGAAACAAATTATTCCTGTCATTTAAATTGAAAACCAATAGAGGCACCTAGGTGGCTTGGTCGGTAAAGGGTTTGACTTCGGCTCAGGTCATGACTTTGCGGTTCGTTGGGTTCAAGCCCTGTGTCAGGCTCTGTGCTAACAGCTCAGAGCCTGGAACCTGTTTCGAATTCTCTGTCTCCCTCTCTCCGCCTCTTCCCTGCTGGCACTATCTCTCTCTCTCTCTCTCTCTCTCTCTCTCTCTCTCTCAAAAATAAACATTACAAAAATGTTTTTAAATTGAAAACCAACAGCAATACAAAAAAAGGAAGAGGCAAACTATTTAAAAAATAATAATAGTGTAGCTAGAAAACACAGATGAAAAAATGTATGAGAACAAGAGAACTCAGTAAAATATGAAAATAACCCCCCCCACAAACATTAGTAGTTTTTCTACATACCAGCAATAGTGAATAGAAAGTAAAATTTAAAAATGAGCCCCTTTACAATAACAAAATCATGCAATACTTGGAAACTAACCTAACAAGAAACTGACAGGGCCCATAAAGTCACAGAAATATATCCTCCAAATTGCTTTGTGAACTTCTTTGTTCAAGAGGGATTTTTGGATGAGGATGAGAGCGAGAGCGACAAGTCAAAGCCGTGTAAGAGGTGGTTCTCCTTCGAGGACACCATCCCTCGTGGAGTTCTCAAACTCTGTGGCAGTGTGTTTGGCTGTCACAGTGGCTGGACGGCACTGGTGGCTCTTAGGGACATGTGAAGGACAATGCCACACATCTCAGTTAATGTTCTAAAATCCCACTGGATGTGTGTGCAGTTGAAAAATCTACAACCTAACTCTGTTGTTGCATATGAACACAAAACAATTTTTGTCTCATTTTAGTACCCTGGAATTTCCAGGAACGAAACTACCGGATGCCCCTGTGTCTGTGACGTCATGTCTTGTCACGAACAAACGAAGAGTTAGGTGTTCACCGTTTGGGAAAATCATGACACCAGTGGTACGGCCGATCCTGGCATCTGATTTACCAAGCCCCATGGACCTGTATGGGTCTGCCTGTGTCGCAGTCATATTTATATACCGTCCTATGTACAGATTCAAACATCTGCCCATTTCACTGTCTTCGAATGTAAGTATTTACATACTTAAAATCATGTAACGTCATTATAAATTACTTGCTACTGGTTTCTCCTATTACTTGTCATTAGGGTTTTGTGTTCATCTTTACATCATGTGTATAGATAAGCATTTGACTGTGTATCTTGTTTCAGAAAGTAAAGAATAAGAACACATTACAAACTGTTTTTTATATTACACAAAAAGGGTATTGGGTGTGCTAGCGTTGAGATTTGCTGCGTTATGTCCCTGTGATGAATTACTATGTTTCCAGACATCCAATAACTTACAGCAAAAATACGGTAGTTACTTCTAGGGGTTGTTGTAAGTTCCTTCCACGATGTACAGCACAAAATAAACGATCGGTGTTCCCAAAACTACTGTTGAAAATAACTTCATGGAAAATATTTCTGGACAAACTTACTATCAAGTAAAATGAAGTGCACTGTCACCAGTATGGTCTCAAAACTGAAAATTTTCTGCGTGCGCAGAAAAAGGTTAGAAAGATATACATCAAAATGTTCACTGCAATCCCATCATGCAGAAATAACCACAGACTTTCATTTTTAAATTTTTGCTTTTTTTTAACTTTCCAAAACAAGCTTTCTATAGTAAATGTGTATTATTATTGTAAAAGAAAAAATGTATTACAGTTGACCCCTAAACAGCATAGGTTTGAACTGTGCGGGTCCACGTGTATGTAGATTTTTTTTTAAATATAAATACAGTACAGGGGCGCCTGGGTGACTCAGTTGGTTAAGTGTCCAACTTCGGCTCAGGTCATGATCTCACAGTTTGTGGGTTCTAGCCCCGTATCGGGCTCTGTGCTGACAGCTCAGAATCTGGAGCCTGCTTCAGATTCTGTGTCTCCCTCCCTCTCTCTGCCCCTCCCCCACTCACGCTCTGTCTCTCTCTGTCTCAAAAATAAATAAAAACATTAAAAAAAATTAAAAGAATACAGTAGAATACTGTGAATGTATTTTCCTTTCCTTATAATCTGCTTAATATTTTCTTTTCTCTGGACTTACTTTATTGCAAGAAGACATATACAAAATATGTGTTAAACAACTGTTTATGTTACTGGTGAGGCATCTGGTCAACAGTAGGCTGTTAGTCAAGTTTAGTGGGAGGCAGAGGTCATAGTGCATTTTTGACTGTGTGGGAGGGGGTGTCAGGGCTCCGAACCCCCAGGTTCAAGGGTCAACTATGCATTTTTTTTTAAACATTTATTCATTTTTAAGAGAGAGAGAGAGAGAGAGAGCGTGAGCTGAGGAGGAGCAGAGAGAGAGAGAGGGAGACTGAAGGCTCTCAGCTGTCAGCATAGAGCCTGACATGGGGGGTTCGAACCCATAAACTGTGAGATCATGACCTGAGCCGAAGTCAGAGGCTTAACTGACTGAGCCACCTCCCAGGTGCCCCTCAACTGTGTATTTTTAAATGAGTTGCTTCATGGACAATCTCACACGATCATCAAAGAAGTCAACTCAGAAAGTGCCTTTATTCTAGTCAAACTGCTTTACCCACTAGATGGAATTTTTTAAAAAAGCTCTTTACCAAAAGGACAGATAAATATTTGCCTTTCAGAAATGGGGACAGGATATGGCCTTCTGTCTACTCTGCAACATTTCCAACTGGTTCTAACTGGGCGTATTTGGGCAGAAAGGAACTGGTGGGTACTGATGATTAAGGAGGAAGAAGTGGAAGAATTCCCCTAAGGCACATTTCTGTGCTTCTGGCCTGCCCCTGTCTTTACACTTGATTAGAAAGCCCATTATGGCGTACTCACGACAAGGTCATCACTGCAGCAAATATGAACAAGCTTTAAAGACATCAAGAAAACTACGTGGGGCACTGGCCATTAGGCAATGTGTCCATCCATCTTTTCAAATGGCTGACCCACAGCATCTAGAAATGGATATGTCCTATTTTTACATTATTTTGTCTTCTAGTTAACGTCTCTATCTATTTGTCCAAATGACAGAGCCACCAAGACCTGAGCCACACAGACGGAGTGAAGACTGCATCCAAATACCACCCAGACGGAGTGAAGACTGCATCCAAATAAGGTGTGGTGGGGGGAGGACCCAGACTTTAAATTCAGGCAAAGTGGGAACATTAATAAATGTTGAAGATGCTCAACATTAGAAAGCCTGGAAACATATGGAAGCAACACCTTTCTGTGAATCAACACTGAATTATTTCAAGCTACTAGCCATATCCATTCCTTGAACACCTTCTGGTCTATTCTTTTAACTCGAAAAAAAAAATCTCCTTTTTAGCAAAGACTGCGTATTTTGTATATACTTACTAAAACAAGAGTGTTGACGGGGGGGACCAGGGAAGAGGGGAAAATGGGTGATGGGCATTGAGGAGGGCACTTGTCGGGATGAGCACTGAGTGTTATATGTAAGTGATGAATCACAGGAATCTACCCACAAAACCAAGAGCACACTGCATACACTGTTAGCTAACTTGACAATGAATTATATAAATAAGATAAAGTAAAAACAAAAATTGTACTACTGAATTAATTCGGCAATACTCTGAACTCTCCCCAAGTTTTGGATTCTGTCTCCAGAGCTCTGTATTGCAATGGTGTTCTGCAGAAAAGGTCTACCTCCTCTAACATACACCTTTCTTTATTTTCCTCCTCTCTGTCTTTTCTTCAAATCATTAAATAGAGACCAGTTTGTTCCATTAGCAGATTCAATTGCTCGAACGAATGGAAGGATGACATTCAGCCTCACAGCTCTTCTTCTCGGTCACTGAAACTGTACAAATAAATTGAGGAAAACCCACTGTTTGTTCAAGGCAAATTAATTTTCAAACACTGCAAGAGTGGGAGATCAGGGGAATGGTGGGTGCTTGGCAGGGCTCAAAGAGATTCCATTTTGTGCTTGTCATTTTGTGTAAACATTAATTACCATCTGGGAGGTTAAGCTGTGGGCTGAAGTCTGTATCGTAAACCTCTGAGGGCCTCCAGGGTTCCTAGTAAAAGCAAAATCCCAAACAGGAAAAAATAGCCACTGTATCTGCCAAAACACCAGCAAGCCCACTGGGAGAGCTGTGTGGGGACCAGCAGGTTAGGGGATGCCATTATCAGACAAGCTACTTTGGCTATCGCCTAGGTTCCAAGATTAACCAGTGACAGGAATTCAAGAAAAATCGACTGACTGCAGGTCAATGTACTCAAACCTATTTAAAGTTTATTCCTCGTAAGCCTCACACCACGAAAAGCATCCACTCTTAAGTGTATGCCCGTGTTTCTGTCTGATGCCTTAAGGCCAAAACTCTGCGTTCAAGGGGAGCAGCAACCTTGACCGTGCAGACTGCAGCTGGCCAGGATGGCTTCCACCTACAGAATGATGTGGCCTTGAAGGTCAACCTGGGCTTGCACTGGATTTCTTTTGCAGTCTCTTAGCAAATCAGAGCAAAGGAGGACTGTTTTCTCCTCCAAAAGGGGTGAAAAGTAGATTGGGATCTATTGGGGGTAGCAATGGGGGCATCAAAAAGTCTTGAAAAAACCCTAGAGTGTCAACGTCATATATATTATCGTTTTTTTTCACTTCATACAAGGAAAAGACTAGTGACACTTCGTGTGCCCAGCCCTGTGCTCGGTCCCGAGGCTACAAAGATGAACAAGAGACGGCCCCAGATCTCCGGGAGCTGGCGTAAGAACAGGTACCGAGGGAGAAGCATGGAGGTGGCTGGAAACCTTCAGCCTTCTAAGTCAGTGTTTGCTGTGAGGTTCAGATATAAGCTTAGCTAATCAGAGCTAATGAACGTCTCTGTGTATCTTATCGATTCGGAGTTATTGATGGTAGGGCACTTTTATCTATAACGCGGTCCTGCTGTATGGGCCCCAAGGACCAGTCTTAGGCCCAAAGGAACTGAACGGTGTTCTGGGCCGTGTGCAGGCCTGATGGGAGAGACAGAGTATCGAAGGATAAAATCTCCCAGTCACGTCAGCACACTGGAGAAACTCCAAGTACTAGTTTCAGAGAAAGCCTGAGCTTTCGTGCTTTGGCCTCAAAGACAGATCCCCATTATTTTTCCTGTGTCCTCCTGCCGGCCTCCATATTCATCAGCCGGACAAGACCACCTCCTGCTTACTCTCCATCCCCAGCGCCTCTCCGCCTCTGCCCTCCAGCGGCTGGGTCTCAGCCTCCTGGCCCGTCCTCATTAGCCCTGTCTGGCTGTGGACCAAGTGCCCACACACGACACTGGACATGTTCACACACACAGGCACAACCACCTTCAAAACCAGTGCCCACTGAGGCACCTGGGGGGCTCAGTTGGCTGAGTGCCCAACTCTTACTTTCAGCTCGGGTCGTGATCTCGCGGTTCGTGGGTTCGAGTCCATTTTGGGCTCCGCATGGCCAGCTCTCTCCCTCTCTCTCTGCCTCTCCCCAGACCATGCACACACATTCTCTTTCTCTCTCAAACTAAATTTAAAACTTCAATAAAAATACAAATAAAATAAAATTAAATGTTTAAAAAAAGCAAAAAAAGAAAAAGAAAAAGAAAAACCTAACAAGAGAAAGTTCCAAAAGGACTTTCAACCCCACGTCTGTATTCATGCAACACAGCCTGCCTGTTCTCCATACACAGCAAATCTAAGGAGCAACGGTGTCACCCTAACAAAGGCCACAGCACACATTCCATAGACTCAAGGACAACAAGGAGCCCATTGGCTTATTTTGGAAGTTCTCCAAGAGGTGGGACCAAAGCAGTGAAAATGAATTACGACTTTAGGTTTTTGGTTTCAAAAAGAGTGTTCCTGGTACCTAATCATCCTACCTTTCACACAGAGAACAATCAAGTGAGGCTGTGAGAGAGAAGTAAAAAGACTGTCCCCTTCGGCAAGGCAGCCCTCTCTCCACTATTTCCATTGCTAAGAAAGGTTCCAAAGCTGTCAAGCTTGCAGACGCTCACAGATCTGTTTATAGACGTGACACCTTCCTCACTATACTGTGGCCAGCTGCTAACGTCGGTGTCTTCGCCTGAGGATTTCATGACCATAATCAGAAGGGGCAATAATCGTGAGGCTAATCTGATTCTGGTCACCTTCTGAGGCAAAATTTCTTTGGTGTCATGCGTCCTTGATGTTTTGTCTCTTACTGTAATAAGCAACCTTTCTTGGATCCGTACATATGTTTGTGGTATCAACACGTTCATGATATTATGAGGCTACATAATGAGACACGTAGCTAGTAACATTCACCCTTTAAAAGGATAGTGTCCCCGTCAAGGTTGGCAAATGGTTGGCTCCAGGGTTAAACCTTATTTTCAACATTTTGAATTCTACCAAAGATTCTTTTCTCGAAGACAAAGGTAAGAGCCACCGATACCAAAGATGTCCCGAAATATTGTCAATCACTCTGACTTCTTGCTTTGCACACTGGGACCCATTTTACCTGATTTCGGACACGGATTAGACAATCACTGGGACCCTGAGTGAAGAGGCTGAGTGGGGGTATGGGATGGCAAATTAAAAAGTCCCTCCTACGAGTCGAGTCTATCCTAGGCTTTTCTCAGCTCCCTGGCCCTACGTACAAATACTCCCCAGCCCCAAGTGTTTTCTTAACCTTCCGCAATGCAGGGATGACATACGTTCTAGTCAACACTTCCTTTCTCCCTGCTTCAGAGTCCGCGAGAACATGCCCACTTCATCCTTCTAGAACGCAAGCGTCACCTGCATCATCCAACGTCCCTCTCTCTACTTCTTTTCCCTCAAAATCACCTACTTCTCAGGGTCCAGGTATCACAGAGAAGGTCTCAGGTGACCCTCATATGAAGAAGTGAAGCAAACCTTTGTGATTCCTCATAGTGGTGAGTTAAGTTTTTCTGTTCTGGAGAGAAGGGAGGAGGGAATCACAGACGCACGGCAAGTGGACTGCTCTGGCCCCGCTGTGCCAAGAGAGCTGCAGAGGAAGAGGGGGCGGTTCCTTCCCACGAGCACGATCAGGGCCCCCCGTTCTCTACCAAGTCCACACTGCTGTCACCTGGTGAATAGTAGAGGATGAGCTCTTCCTTCAAAGCATCATCAAATATCCTAAAACCAATGTGTTTGCAATGCACGGTGGGAAAACTCCAAGAGCCACTCCCATCCTGTTCTCAGCAGGTCACTGCAAGAAGTGGGTCTCGCCTTGGGGAATAGCGTGCTTTGGCAATGAAAAGTTCTGTCAGCTTTCAGACATGCCCGCCTGTACTCCTGCGGACAGATGACAAATCTCCCCGAGTCTGTTCAAACAACCTGCCATGGCCCATGGGACCTGGGTGCTGCCAAAATGCCGGCAATCTGTCTGACTAGCTTATGTGTGAGCACTGCAGATGCCTCTAGAATGAATCTGTGCAAGTTGCTTGTTTTTCCCTGAAATCATAGAGCCTGTGGAAGATCAGGGAAGAGAGGACTCTTGACAGTTTCTCTAAGGAACTTTTGACCTTTCTGGTCCCAAACCATCCACCACCTCGTACTATGATTCCCGTGTGTTCTACAACCTGGCTATTCCACGTGTGGCCCCCAGTCCAGCAACACTAGCGTCACCTGGGATCTTGTTAGGGAGTTGAATTTGCAGCCCCCGTCCATATGCAAGTTCAAGTTTGCAAAGCACTGTTCCACGGACTACTGGGAAAGCCTCAGTCAGCTCTGTCGCTGAGGAATGCCATCCACAAAGTCCCCAAATCCTTCAATGTCTCCCCCTCCCAAGGGCCACTGTTGGAAATGACTTCTTTTGTTCCCTCCCAGGTGGGTTCTCTACAAGCAAATAAGCTGCTGCAGGGGCGGGGTGGTAGGAGGCGATCGGAAGCTGTCTCTGGTCCTGGACGTGGTCGTGAAAGCTGGCAACAGTGAGCTCTTATTCATGGTGATTATTTCCCATCTGGCTCCAAGCACATTCACCATGTAGAACAGGGAGTTACAGAGTCTTGCCTGTAAGCGCGGCCATGAGCCACCTTCAAGGACCTGATGACTGTCCCATGGAAGAGGAAGCAGATCTTCTGTGAGTGATATCACGGGCAGAACTAAGACCAAAGGATGCGGATCGGAGAGCAAACTTTGCACCTGAGCCGGCCCAGGCTGCCACACAGGGGTGTTCTGATTTGCTCTTCGCCTGGCGTATTAGGGGAACATCCAGGCCATGAATGACCATGACAAAAATTCTGAGGAGTTAGTTGTGGCACAGGAAGGAGACTGGACTACATGACTTCTGAGACCCCATGAGTTCCCTAACAAGACGCTGGTGACGCGTCCCTGGGAAGAACAGCATCGTTTTTATTCTCCTTTCCTGTTCCAGAACTCAGTCTTCTCAAATATTTCATCTGTAGGTTAACAAACAAGATCTACTCGATTTGCACGGATTTTGACAAATGTCACATCTTAAGTGATGTCACATCTCTGCCCCTCCTCCACTCGTACTCTGTCTCCCTCTCAAAAACGAATAAATGTTAAAAAAAATGGAGTGTGTGTATGTGCACGTGTGTGTGTGTGTGTATATGGGGGTGTGTGTTGTGCTGTTCCCTATATTTGAAATATTTTATCTTTTTTAGAGGACAAATCTACTAATCCTTAAAGTGACTTTCTATAAACCATCCATGTAATTCATTATCCTCAGTTTATTATAGAAAAAGGAAACGTTCAAACATACAGTTTGAAGCTCCAGGGTGGCGGTGAGGAACAGGAAGGCGGGGAGGACCAGGAAAGCGGTGAGGATCAGGAAGTGGTGAGGACCAGGAAGGCGGTGAGGATCAGGAAGGCAGTGAGGATCAGGAAGGCAGTGAGGACCAGGAAGGCAGTGAGGATGATGAGGCCATCAGCCTTTTAGAAACTCCCAACCATGGGGCTCCGTGATGGAATGGTTAGCACTAGGGACTCTGAAACTACCGGTCTGCTTGACTTGCCTCTCGAATCTGAAATGCTACAGTCACTCTCCAGAAATAAACAGTGAGAAGTTGTAATAACGGTCCTTGGGTAGAGGTAGAACTGGAGTAAGTGGCCAGAACAGCAGTGTCGCCTCCCACTCACGACTATAATCCTGGAAGGCGAATGTCCCAAGTGGAGGCTTGCAACTTGTATTGTCACTTCAACCCTCCTGCAAATACCTCAACTTTAACCTTCAGAGATGTCTTGACACCGGAATGGCAAAAGGTCATACGGCATCTGTTTTGTTGCTTTCCCAAATGCCTAAAGACCGTGTGCACCTGACTATGCCACCATCATCCCGGGCTCAATGTGACCAAAATCAAGTCTACACCTGCCCACTTCCACTCTGGCTCCACCGTACCCACCCGTCGAAGCTCAGAATCCTGGCACTGATCTATTTGCATTCCCCCTTCACATTAATCAATGACTCAAACGTAAATTATTGCGTCTGATGCCATTTAACACAAACGAAATCTGCTGTTTGCTAGCAGCCTGAGTGGGCCTTTAAAATATAAAGATTGGGGCGCCTCAAGTGGCTCAGTCAGTTGTATCCGACTTTGGCTCGGGTCATGATCTGGTGGTTTGTGGGTTTGAGTCCCGCGTCGGGCTCTGTGCTGACAGCTCAGAGCTTGGAGCCTGCTTCGGATTCTGTGTCCCTCTCTCTCTGCCCCTCCCTTGCTTGTGCTCTCTCTCCCTCTCTCAAAAATAAGTAAACATTAAAAAAAATTAAAAAAAAAAATAAACCAGATCATGCTGTCGTGTCAATCCCGTTTGAAACTCCCCATACGTAGAATAAACCCCCAGCTCCTCTCCATGGCCCTTTGTGGTGCTCTTGCTCTGTTCCTGATCACCGCCCAGGAGTTTTCACCTCCTGCTTTCTCTCCTTTACAGACATACGGGTGCTTCTGAATTCTACCTTGCAAAGCCCTGTTTTAGTCAAACGACCTTGCTAAACCTTCTCCAGTCACCAGAGCCCCTGGCCCACCCTAAACCCTCTTCTAGAACTTCTATTCTAGAGACTAACTGCCAAGGGACCTTACTAGGCATTTCCTAGATACTGTACTGGTGTTTTAGTGCATGTGGCTAGTTTTATTTATTTTTTAATGTTTTTATTTATTTTTGAGAGACAGAGAGAGAGACAGCGTGAGCAGGGGAGGGTCAGAGAGGGAGACACAGAATCCGAAGATAGGCTCCAGGCTCTGAGCTGTCAGCACAGAGCCTGACGCGGGGCTCAAACCCACGAACCATGAGATCATGACCTGAGCTGAGGTCGGACGCTTAACCGACTGAGCCACCACCCAGGTGCCCCATAGTTTTAGAGAGAAGGAGGGACTGCTTAAAATCTTTGCCTTTATTTCAATCCCAAACACAATGCCTTCCATATAGTGAGTACTTGGCAAATATTTGATTTCTTTAGCCGCATAATAATCAATTTACAAAATCTAAGTAACTTTCTTTATATCTGCAATTCAAAAAGAAAAAATCGCTATAATGAGAAAAATACTCAATAAACAATTACACATTAAGCCAGAAAAATCATGTCTCTTTGGAGTCATTTCCATAATTGAACATTATGCTGCAATAAAATAATAGTATATAACACAAGCAAATGTAAAATAATTGGAAGCTATTATGAAGTTTAAGCATCCATTTTTGATATATAATAAAACTAATGTTCTATTTTGAATCATAAAAGATTCTAATATTTTTTTGTGTAACAAAACAAAAGCAGGGCAATCAAAAGCACATCATGTTAAAGGAAGACTATCTTAATAATCGAAGGTAGGTAAAGCTGATTTAGGAATATGCTTGAGGGAGTCTGGGTGGCTCAGTTGGTTGTGTCTGACTCTTTTTTTTTTTTTTTAAGGTTTATTTTTTATTTTTGAGAGAGAGAGAGAGCACAAACAGGGGAGAGGGCAGAGTGAGGGAGACACAGAATCTGAAGCAGGTTCCAGGCTCTGAGCTGTCAGCACAGAGCCCGACGCAGACAGAGCTCGAACTCCAAACCGTGAGATCATGACCTGAGCCGAGGTTGGACGCTTAACCGACTGAGCCACGCAGGCGCCCCAAGTGTTTGACTCTTGATCTCAGTTCAGGGTCTTGATCTCAGGGTTGTGAGTTCAAGCCCCGCATTGGAGCCTACTTAAAAAAAAAAAAAAAGAAAAAAAAAAGGAATATGCTTATGGTCTGCATGCTGTCTACAGACTTTATGAGTATAAATACACAATTTTATGTGTATTGAGAAAACGAGAAAATATACATGGCTTCACTTGGGGAATAGTCATGGGGAGGTGACAGAGGATTTTTATTTTTCACCGTTTATCGTGCTTACATTTGTAACAGAACACTGGGTTTAAATCTACAAAGGTGACATGAAGTCAAGTAAATGTGCAATCGGCCTAATATACTCTTTTCTTGAGAAAACCAAGGTAAAAAAACCTTTTCAAAATTTGCGAAAGAGAAGTGCTAAGAACTACACAGACAAATCACCCAGCAATGAAACACCAAGCATCAATAAATGCTGGAAAGAATGCTGCCCGAGCAATCATGGAGTCCAAAGTACATGGGGTTGGAGGGGTAGAGAAGGGGTTTTGTCCTGGAAATCTCTATGATTGCAAAATACAACTGGGAAACACACACACACACACGCGCGCGCGCACACACACACACACACACACACACACACAGCAAAACTCCCAACAGGGAGATCATAAGATGAAGGTTTATAGAAT
Organism: Cryptoprocta ferox; assembly: GCA_028646485.1. NCBI lineage: Eukaryota > Metazoa > Chordata > Mammalia > Carnivora > Eupleridae > Cryptoprocta > Cryptoprocta ferox. The sequence continues at coordinate 24,967,761 of CM053564.1, forward strand.
AGAGTCTTCTCCAATAAGGCAAGGGGTGGGAGTTAATTTCTTAAGCTGCAAAAAAAAAAACAAAAAAACAAAAAAACAAAAAAAACAAAAAAACCAACAAGCCCTGCAGACTGAAAATATAATTGTTGAATCACCCTTTTCTTGAGGAAACGCATTGCTGCCACAGAACACAAAGGATGAGAAGACAGCGAGACACGTTTTCCGAATCAACTCAAGAACACTTAGAAGGGGAATCCTGAAAGAAATTCTTCGCGTCCTCAGCTCTTTCACCAGACCTCGAGGACTCCTGAAATCTGAGATCTCGATTCTGTCAGAGTTTTGTAAAAAGGTCCTCCCAAAGGAGAAAATCACCACTCGGGAGACTGCGGCCAGGTGATGATCCCCGAGTGTACCCCAGGCCCTTGAACTGAACAAAGACACAAGGATATCTCAGAGCCTACACGACAGGGGCTCCAAGTTCGTGCTACTGTTGGCACTCTGCCATCTTTCCCGGGCTCGTCCGCTGCACCCAAGGGCACCGCTCTGTCCAACAAGGGCACCTTAACCGCTACTCCCTGAGCTCACAGAGGCCACACTGGCCGATGGAACTGAAAGGTGCCCGTTTTTAAAATTTCCTCCTTGTTCAGGTGCCAAGGAAGGCTTTCAATCAATCTTAAAGCAGAACTGAAGGCCATTCTTAAGTCCTGACCTTAAAGACGGGAGGAGGAGGCCTAGAATGAGCAAGACAAAACAGAGGGGACTGGGCTGATGTCCCCAGACTGGAAATGTGGTTGCCCATGACCTGGTCCACTCGACCACAGACAAATGGCTGAAAGTCATTCACTGCTGGCATCTATTTTTAACCACTGACACTGGTCAGTGTTTCTTTAGACCTTGATTTACTCAGATCTATAAACTGCTTTATTTTAACCACCACACTTAGTATAAACGATTCCAGTTGAAACGGGGGGTTTTCAAAGCATTGGGTCTAGAATTCAACTGTCCCCTGAGAACATTAATGCCTACAACTTACCTCCAAAAAGTGACAATAATTTAAAAATGCTTTGCAAACAGTTGGGGCTCAAAATACGTTGGTTTACTTCCTCTCCTGTAGAAAAGGGAGGAGGGGGAAATTATCATTCACCCCACACTTTTAACCATCCCTTCCTGCTTTCTTCAAGTGCCACCCAGTATCTTTGGTTTAATTTCTGGCACACCAGAAACGACCACTGCTCCCAGGAAAGGTGACCAAGGCCAATGGGCCTGGGGGGCCCTCGCTAAGACTACGAATCTCACACAAAGGTGTGTTTCAGATACAATTTTCCATCCAGTCAGTCAGTGGTGGGGACTGGGGGGAACAGATATAAACAAAATAAAACCCATCAACTGGAAAAGAAAGCGTGTCCTGCCTGGAGGCAATGAAATCTTAATCCTCTGTAATGCACCACAAATTCCGCAAACATAACCAGGGACGTGTTTCCTTCAAAACCCCAGATCAATTCACGGCAAATGCTTAAATCTTTTTGAGTACAAAGAAACACAGTTTTCTGTCTGCCCTAATTATAGAGCGTGCGGTCTGAAGAAGACACACCTTGGTGAGCCTGTATAGTGCCAGATTTTATAAGGAAACACTAATGAAACAATGGGACGTGTGTTTCTGAATAGTCACTGTGGACTGGAGCAACTCCGTGAATAAATGGAGAAGCTGAAATAATGTAAGTTCCGTTTAGATTTCTCCCCTCAATGAATGGAACTGATATCTGCCTTATGACACAGTTTGGAGAGGAGAGGCAATATATTATAGTTCGGAAATCAACCGGGTTCACATTCTGGCTTTGTCGCAAATTCGCCAAGAACTTTGAGGAAATCACTTCACCTCTTAGAGCCCTGGTTTCCTCATCTGAATCGAAGAGAAGCCCTGGCTTCCTGATTTCTGGGGTTCTTTCTAATTCCAAGAGTCTGCGATTATATTGGCACATTAGCCGATTTTCAAGTAAGGCCATCAACTAATCACACCCATGTAAATTATATGAGGTGAAATTTTATTTTTAAACCAGAAATTGGATGGGGGAAAATATAAGTCTTTCCTCTATGCTGTGCCTTTTGTTTTGTTTTATTTTGTTTTGAGTGCAAGCAGGGGAGGGACAGAGGGAGAGGGAGAGGGAGAATCTTTCTCCGCTCAGTGCAGAGCCTGACGTGGGGCTCGATCCCACAACAGTGAAATCATGACCTGAGCCGAAATCAAGAGTCGGACACTTAACCAACTGAGCCACCCAGGTGCCTGTAAGTGAGAGCCATTCAAACTCTAGCTTTCAAATTTTAGAGAAAGGTGCTAAATGTAACAAGAAACCAGACTTATATTCTTCTGGCTAGAGGGGACTTTGGAAAGAGGCTAGATGAGCCAAGTCTGTCTCTTTAACATTTATTTTCATTCCTCCTAATAAAAAATAAACTAGTCTTTCAGACGAGGAGCTTCCTGAGAGTGAGTGGACATTACAATTTACCTGGTGTCAGGAACACCTTAAGAACACAAAAGATGTTTTACCGATTGAGTGAGTAACAGAATGAAGGGCTGCTACCACGTATTTGGAAACATGAATTTGTTCCACTGCGAATGTTGGGTTTGCTTATATGCCATCCTGCCTGCGAGACACACTTGGGGAGGGGCGCCTGGGTGGCTCAGTTGGTTGAGCATCTGACCCTCGACATCGGCTCAGGTTGTGATTTCGTGATGGGGGATTGAGCCCTGCATCCAGCTCCGAGCTGAGTGTAGAACCTGCTTGGGATTCTCTCCCTCTCTCTCTCCTCCTCTTCCACTCTTGCTCGTAAGAAAGAAAAGAAAGAAAAGGAAGAAAGAAAGAAAGAAAGAAAGAAAGAAAGAAAGAAAGAAAGAAAGAAAAACAAGACACACTAGGCAAATGAGGAAAACCGCACCAGGCTGAACCACGCCCATGGGAATACACTGAATGCTCATGTTTCAAACCTGCCTGATACCTCAGCTCCCTGCACATTTGGAGCTCACCTGGCCACATTTGGTGTCCCAACTTTCCACCTCTTCACAATAACTCACAAGCTGCAACCTAACATCCTCCTCCACAAGCCACCTTCAGGCCTTTTTCAAGCCAAACACCATATTTATTGTACCGTTTATATATTTGTTTCTTATCATTTAACACATGTAAATAAGTTACTATTTTTATAAGGTTCCTATTTTTTAAAATTTTTATTTCTTTTATATATATATATATATTTAAAATTTTTTAAATGTTTATTTTTGAGAGAGAGAGAGACAGAAACAGAGACAGCATGAGTCGGGGAGGGGCAGAGGCAGAGGGAGACACAGAATCCGAAGCAGGCTCCAGGCTCTGAGCTGTCAGCACAGAGCCCGACGCGGGGCTCGAGCTCACAAGCTGTGAGATCATGACCTGAGCAGAAGTCGAATGCTCTACCGACTGAGCCACCCAGGTGCCCCTCTTTAATATATTTTTTAATGTTTCTTTATTCTGAGAGAGAGAGCGCACAGGCAGTGGAGGGGCAGAGAGAGAGAGAGAGAGTCCCAAGCAGGCTCCGAACTATCAATGCAGAGCCCGACGGGGGGCTCAAACTCATGAACCATGAGATCATGACCTGAGCTGAAATCTAGAGTCAGACGCTTAACCAACTGAGCCACCCAGGTGCCCCTATAAGGTTCCTATCTTTAAAAAAAAAAACAAAAAGCAAAAAAAGAAACCTGTCAGGGACGAAATTTTTGTGTTTCTAACCCATTTTCCCTTTAAGCCCTACCGTTTCAATTATTCACAGTGCACAGCACAGTGAATTTTTGAGAAATATGGAAGCAACGTTGCAGCGGAACTGACTATGCAAATAAGTGAATTCATGACAGAGAGAACCTCATCGTGCAAAGAACGTCAAAGAATGGATCAACAGTCAGTCCAGGGCAAAGTTTCTACCGCACTGCAAAAAGGCATCCAGGTACTGTCCTCTTCGACTTACTTAGCAATGAACTTATTTATTATTATGCAGAAATTGAGAGAATGAATATTTTTGACTCATTCACTCAACACAAATACAGTAAGCCTACTTACTCTGAGCTAAGTGTTGGAGGGAGAAGAGAAGATGATGATAAGATAGGATTACTCTCCTGGCGGAACTCGTATCTGAATGGAGGAAAGGCATAAATAGCTATCATGCAATGTAGTAAAAGCTCTAATAAATGTATCATAAAGTCCTCTGCAATCTCAAAGGAAGGAAGGACTAACTCTCAATGACAGAAATATGAATCCTCAAAGCTTAACAAGCTGAAATAAATGATGGGTTAAAAGAGAAAAAAAAAAAACCCAAAAGGAACTACAATAGCACCAATTGTTAAGTGTGTACTTAAAATCTTTAGGACTTTAAAAAATCTGCCACTATTAAGCCTCGCCTCTCCTTTCCTTTATTTGAAAACAGTTGGTACTTGCATTCACTTTGCGGTAAGCTCAAATCAGCCAAAAGCAACTCTAATGCAAGTTTTGGCTGCCTTAATAAAAATGTATAACCGAGCAAATGGGGGTGATCGGTACTGGTTAAACCGCATCGGGAGCATCAAGTTCTGCAGACCTTACTCTAAGGGGGCTGTAGGTAAGCTGGAACGAATTCAAAGGATGATGGACAGAATCAAAGCCTTGTCTCCTTGGCAGTGGCTGCAGGAAGGGGGAAAGAGAGGAAGAGGAAACAGACTTCTCTTACATGACTCCAAGGGGAAACTGCCACAATGGGAAACAGACGTCAGCCCCACAAAACGAGACTTTTGTAACAGAGCTGCCCAAAAAGACAGAGCGGAGCTCCTGGAAAGGTGTCTCAGGGGTGTTCAAGCACAGGCTTTGTGACCATCTGGCGAGGAAGCCACAGACAGAAGACTTATGGACAAACGCCTGAGTCTAGGGTCATCTTTCAGATCTTTCTCCAGTCAAAGGGCTCCATGATTTCAGTTACTAAAAATTAGCTTTGCGATTCTAAGGCAAGCTACAACTCTTCTCCACCTCCTAACTTTAGAGCCAGACATGAAAATCATGCTGTCTGATGCTTCTTTAGAGACAAAGGATCTATGACACAGGAAAAACAAAAAGTGGAAGAAAGAGGGAATGAAGACTGCCCACAGGTAATCAGTCAATCACCTTCCCCGGAGATAATGCATCCACCAACCAACCACTTTCCATCAAAACCACAGTGAGCCATCACCTCGCACCTCGCAGAATGGCTATGCTCCTCGCAGAATGGCTATGCTCAAAAAGACAAGAAACAAGTGTTGGCGAGAGGATGTGGAGAAGGGACCCCTCGTGCACTGTTGGTGGGAACGTAGTTTGGAAGGTCTTCAAACAATTAAAGACAGAACTACCATATGATCTGGCAATTCCCCTTCTGGATCTCTATTTGAAGAAAATAAAAGCACTAATTTGGAAAGATACTTGCACCCTCACGTTCACGGCACATTAACAGCCAAGACATGGAAGTAGCCCAAGTGTCCGTCGACCGATGAAAGGATGCAGAAGACGTGGTAAAAGGGTACCGTGGAATATCACTCGGCCATAAAGAAGAACGAAATCTTGCCATCTGCTGCAACATGGATCGAACTCGAGGGTATTACGTTGAGTGAAATAATTCAGACAGAGAAAGATAAATCCTGCAAGATTGCACTTCTATGTGATATCTACAAAACCAAACCAAACCCATAGATGCAGAGAACAGACGTGGTTGCCAGAGGAGAGGCAGGTTGAGGGGTGAGATGGGTGAAGGGCATTAAGAGATACAAACTCCCAGTTACAAAACAAACGAGTCCCGGAAATGTAATACACGGCGTGGGGAACAGAGTCAACGAAACTGTAGTAGCTTCGTACAGTGACAGATGGCAGACACTTAACTGTGGTGATCAGTTCGCGATGTGCACACGTGTCGAAACTAACAAAATATTGTATGTCGGTTGTACTTCAATAAAAAACAAAATCAAAGGCTTTCCATTGCCTTGTCTCCTCTGGATCTTTAACGCACACGGGCAGGGGGAGACTGGTGCCTTGGCATCTCTGCTGGCTAAGATGCACTCTGACAGTGACTGCCGGCTCCCTTGTGAGCAGAAGCGATTCTCAGAGGACAATTCATTCCAACTCAAGGTGAGTAGCTGGTAAAAGCACCCAAGCCCTTCCCTCAGTTGGATGCTTCCATGGCTGGCATGTGGGGAAGACAGAAAAAGGTCCGCACGGATCCCCCCCACCTTCTGGCAGTACCAAAGTCCACCTGATCCTTCCAGGTAACAGGTTGCTCGAAATTTCTTTACAACCGGATAGCCAAGGCAGGGTAGGAAAGGCCTCAAAAGCTTGTCAGGATGAAGGAGTAACAGCAAATCAAAACTTTCCCTGGGGATGTGGCCTCCACAAAGCAGGGGTGGGGAGGGTGACTCTGTCCGTACTCTGTGTGCCATGAAGACGTGGCAAACATGAAACAAGTATGTTCCAGTGTGTTGAAGACTGAAGTGACTAGAAGAGCCACACAGTTGAAGATCTAACATTGCTCCTCTCCAATTGTGAGAGACGGGATAAAATAACCCGCAAAGCACGTGAGGGTACTTTTCCTCTGTGGACTGTGAGTCCCCACTATTCCTGGGGACTGAGCCTGGGAACCTCGCACCTTGCATCACAGATGCCCTGGCCAGTATGGTCCCCTGCAGTTCGCCCTGAGTGGAGGCAGAGGGCTTTCCACCGCTTCTCTTCACACCTACCTCGTACCTCACAGCTACACGGCTTTACACACATATGGATGTCATACATCCAGTGAGGCGAAGAAAAAACCCAACACTTCAGTATGTGCCAGGAAGGAAAAAAACACTACTCAGTCTAAATGCTTCTAGGGAGCCTTTTCATCTGTTCACGCAGCAATACCCGTTTCTCTGACCAAGAAGACAAGACCGCCTTAAGAGTTACAGGTTCTGGCACCAGGAAAAACAAAAGCATAAAGTACAGAGTCATGGAATCACTATGTTGCCCCCTGAAACTAAGGTAACACTGTCAACTATACTTCAATTAAAAAAAAAAAAGAGGGGGCACGTGGGTGGCTCAGCTGATTAGGCGTCCAACTCTTGATTTCGGCTCAGGTCATGATCTCCCAGTCATGAGATCGAGCCCTGCGTTGTGCTCCACGCTGGGTGTGGAGCCTGCTTAAGATTCTCTCTCACTCTCTCTGCCCCTCCCTTGCTCTTGCTCCCTCACTTTTTCTCTAAGACAAATGAACAAACAAACAAAAACCAGTGAGAATGGCCACGGGCTCCTCTGACACGCCATCTTCCCCTGGAGAGAAGTGCCACTCAAAATACATTGTACATTTACAACTTGGTGTTCTGGACTTCCCTCTAGGATACTGTGACCTGGAAGACCTCACTTCCTTCGTTCTTAGGAAAGTCTACAGAAAGGCCCATAAATCTGCAAAGCCTTCTAACTGCACACCTGGGAGTCTGAGGATACCTCGGCCACACCTCTTAATCTGTTTTCAGTTTATGGACTTAATCTGACCAAAAGTTAATTCACGGGTATCTTCGGCAGAAGCCTTCAGTTGGGGGTCTTTGTTAATTCCCACTGCCTAAATTTTAAAACCTAATTAATTGGTATATTGAAATGCTCCTCTTTATTGCTAATTGGCTGCGTATAATAATCTGTCTACATTATAATATTTTACTGCTAATCACAACATCAATAAAATGGGCAATGACTTTTTTCTCTCTTCAAGGTTACCTATGGAGAGCCGCAGGGTTCTCAAACAGAGGAGGGAGAACTTCTTGTCACCCCTCTGGATTTTTGGGTCATGGGAACGTCCTGTGTGCCACCTTGATAATCAAGGTGGCACACAGTAGCAGAATAGTAAAGCAAAATGCATGTCGGTCCACTCTGGCGACTATCTGTTCCTCCAAAAATCACACATCAATGAGATGTGTGGGTATCAAAGGGTAAGATGTTTCTATCCCACACTGTAAATAACAGCAAACAGGGCTTCAGAAATAAATTCCTTCAGACTCAAAACCAGAAACGTGACCTTCTCATTCCATTTTGATTCTAGGGACAAAGCAGAATTTACACTATAGATGTTTCTAGAAGAGGTAACATTGGCAAAATCTAATTTTCCAGGGCCTTTCTGTATCAACTGCTAAGGCGATATAACTAAGGGGGTGGCTGAGAAAGTCTGTTCTATGACTGAGCCCATGGAAAATGCAAGTATAATGCTCTTGTGGAAACATTAGCTTGCACCTATTATCCAAATTTGTTTAACTCCTTGCCTTTTCTATTTATCACTGCTTACTCGGTTCTCCGCCAGGCTTTCAAGAAGTAAGAGGGGGATAACTTTTCTCCTTGTGAGCAGTTACGGTTAATGCTTTAGTCCGTTTGGAGAGTAAAACTAGCTTGCCTAACAGAGAGCCTGAATTAACAATAGGGTCCCTTCTCTCTGTTGATGTGGTGGAATGACACAGCGGGCTGGGGAAGGCCCATGATTTACAAGGAGGTGGAAGGGGTGAGGAGGTTGAGCACTGGGGAACAGAAGGGCATATGTATGACTCTATTGCACAATCAATCTATGTTATATCTAGATCTTTCTAACAGTCAGAGATGCACTTTGTGGAAACAATCTCCTCCCGAGTATATGAAATAGGAAATACAACTCAGATAAGCTGGCGTTGGGAATGTAAAGAAGAGCATAGACCATTCTCATTTCCAGTACAGGTCAGCATTTCCCACGCAGTGCCCTCTTCAACATGACAAAATCTCTCAACTCATGACCCCATCAATCAGACTCCATCCCTCTGTAAATCATTCCTAGCTGGATGGATTAACGACTATAACTGTATAGAAGTTACTGACCTGACATTTTTTTAAAAACAGGAAGGAACTTCCTTAAAACATATAGATTATAAATACATTTTTCTTCAAACAACTATTCCAACCACACCACTCGTTTTGGAAAACTAAAGGCCTATTCCCAATCCTTAAGACAATCAGCAATAAAGTATGCTTATGAAAGTAATTGCACATTTCCCTTCAATTCCTATATCATTGGATGTGGTATTTTTCCATGCTAACAGATATTCTTCATCAGGACAATTCCTAAAGGATTGGAGTATGTAATCTATAGGTTTTTATTGCTGGCTTACTAACTTTTGGTTGCCTTTAGGTAACACATTTTTAAATCTTCATGGAGTACCATGTTGTCTGCAAACAGTGGAAGTTTAACTTCTTCTTTGCTGATGTGTATGCCCTTTACTTCTTTTTGTTGTCTGAATGCTGAGGCTAAGACTCCCAGTACTATGTTAAATAGTAATGGTCTATATTTAACTCGTTAGTTCATTAGAAATTTACCCCAGTGAGAGACGAAGATCTAACCACCTGTTGAATAATCTTGCCTCCCATTCTCCTTGGGTCTATAAAGGCTCTTATATCCTACATTACATTTTTCAAATGACAATAGGATTTGTTTTTGGATAATCTATAACTTCACGGTCTGTTAAGGGTACGAGAATATTCAGATTATTAGGACCATGATATTCAAAATATTCTAGCTACACAGACATTACATATACACACATACGTTTAATAAATAAAATAGAGGTGGTCACTTCCTCCTTCTTTACAGATTTTCAAATCCAAACTCCACTTGCCCCTTCTGCTGTCCATCAAATAAAAATTTTGACGGTAACTGATCTAAACTTTCAAATTCACTCGGATAAACTTACTATTTAGCCTAACTCAACAAACTGCCTTTTCTGAGGCCTCATGGCTCACAGATTTGTAGCTGTCTTCAGCTGGGTCAGCGAAGTCTTCCCCAAAGTTAATGGAACTGCCCTTTCCTTTTCCCTTCTCAACAGGCATCCTGAGAACATGTTGCTTCCCACCCCCAAGTGCTTTGTTTTTCAAATGGAGGATTTCAGGAGAACACAAAAGCCCGGAAGCAAAGCCAACATTCCCTGACACAGGAATGCAAGACAGGCCCATGCATGTGGCCTTAGCCTGACTGATAAATAAACTCTCCATTAGAGCCCGAATGTCAAAGGCCAAAGCACTGCATCCTTTATAACAAACCCATAAAACCATCAAGACCACCCCAGAAGGTCAGCGCTAGGATCCTAACCTTGGCCTAGAAGCCACGTCTCTCACTGCCCTTCACCACTCATCCTGTCCCCCTCTGGAATGACAGTAGCAGCTTCTAAACAACAGAATAGAGATGTTCTGAACAAACCCAAGAGGATTTGCCATGTCCCTTATCCTTTTGCATGTCAATATCATTTTGTTTGTTTCTGGATTTCAGAAAGATCCAAGTAAGGCAACCTCCTCCAAACACCCACCCCCGCGAAATCCCCCCAAAAAACTAGAAGCCAGTGATGCGTCGCCCAGGCTCCTACTTGGAGCTGCAATCTCAGCTCTACTTTGGCAAGGCTTTATTCGTAGACAAGGGCCACTTACCCTAAGAACTACCTGCGTTTTTCCACCTGAGGGACAGACTGAGGACGTAGCTTCCTCCTCCAGATTTATATATTCTCTTGACCTTGCACTGAAAGCTTGTAATCACCTCCCTTTCTACCTTAAAATACCAAACACTTCTTCCTGAACCTTCAACAGCGCGGCACTGAATTGAAGATTAGGTAATTATGAAGCATTAAAGCAGCTCTTCTTAGGCCTTGTAACAAGCTCTTTCATAAGTCACTGCCTCCATTTTAAAAAGAGGCAGAGATAACGATGAACGGAGTTTAAGAATCTTGGAAAGGCAATCAAACGACTTAGGGAGATATTATCCAGCAGCTCAAACATTAACTTGGGGACTTTCACAGTTATTACATGGCTTTCTTTTCTATTCTTGGAAACAGACCAATCCACGGCGTGGTCGAATGTGGAAAATATTACTTCCGGTGAGCAGAAAAGATGGAAGGCCACTATACCAGTCATCCCCTGCCAAGCTCATCCCCCTACCCCCCATACACAGGCCAAAACAGACATAACCCCCACCAAACCTCATTCAGGGATAGCTATCTTATGTCAGAAAGGGCAGAGGTGAGGGGGGGAATGTTTCTATCTCCATACAGATGCTTCCCAGGGTTGTCAGGAGATCTGACTGGGCAAACCTACCGGGAAACCGGCACTCGAGTGGGCTTTCAAGCCACCCGAGCACGAGCCTCAGGACCTTTGTTATCAGCTCAGCCCTTCGCTCTTGAAGTTCGGAAGGATTCTGAGAAACAAAAGGTAACTCGGCCAAAAAAGACTACAGTCGCTTCCATCCAAAATATAAAAGATGCTTAACGACTTGTTTTACAAAGCGCATCAGGGGCGCCTTGGTGGCTCAGTCGGTTAAGCATCTTACTTCAGCTCAGGTCATGATCTCAGGGTTTCTAAGTTCGAGCCCCGCATTGGGCTCTGTGCTGACAGCTCAGAGGCTGGAGCCTGCTTCGGATTCCGTACCTCCCTCTCTCTCTGCCCCTCCCCTGCTTGTGTTCTGTCTCTGTCTCTCAAAAATAAATAAAGCATAAAAAAAAAATTAAAAGGCAAAAACAAAAACGGGGGGCATCAACAACAGCCTGCATGTAAGTGATAAAGTGAATGCAGGAAATGCTAACAACCACAGAGTCCAGGTGGGGGGAGGGGGGCGCAGGGCGTGTTGGTGAGGTTGCGAGTGGAGAAGGACACAGGTGTCCACCACACAATGCTCTGGGTTGTTCTGTATGTTTGAAAACTTTCACACAAAATTACTGAGAGAAAATCACCCGACAGTTGGCATCTTCAATATCGTGTAGGACTTGTGTGCAACAGATTTGCTAAGCTCCACAGAATGTTCTATTTACGCAACAGAAACATTCCCTGACTTGGAATGGTAGGAAATGTGATCAGTAAACACCCGTCGCTCTAAGCCTTCCAGAGTCCTAGGAAACATCGCATCTAAGATGCCCTTAAGCCACAATTACTTCTGCAGATGGAGATTTCCCTCCGTCCCCTCCTTTGCAGAATTAAATGTTCAGGAGGCTAACCTTTTTCTATACTTCTCTGCTGTCTCAGATCATTAAAAATCTAGGGTGTAAATGTTTATTATTCTTGAATGGTGCATAAACCAATTTCTACCCAACCTGCAATACTGAGTTCTAATTAACAAAGTGATTAGGCTGTGCAGCCCCGTGGGAACGGCATAAGACAGGAAGTCGGAGAAGCCAGGTGTGAGGCCGGCCTCGCGACCGCGGGCGAGTGGCTGCCTCTGAACACGCGGTCTCCTCGGGGACACAGTGGAGGTCACGCGTGCCACGGCTCCTCCACGTGTTTGTTATAAGCGCAGGTAACTCTAACCACAGGCAATGATAACAAAGGAACGAGAAAGCACTTTGAAAGCTGTAAGGCGTAATACGCTGGAGTCCGGTTCCTAATTTCCTTTGAACGGTTTTTGCACCTGTTTTGGAAAACAGTGCTTGCTTTTCCCGTGCCATCCCCAAACAGTTGCTAGAATTCGTCTGGAACCTGGTGGTGTAATGATTGATGAGCGGGGAGCCAAAGCGAAGGCTCAGGGCCTGCCTGGGCCTCCTTACCGGGCAAAACACCAAGGGGGTTAAATGAGAAGTGGGGGACAGGAAGGGTCAAAGGTCACTGGTAAAGAGAATTTAAGCTGAACCCTCCCCTGTCCCCAGTGTTTCTGTCAGGAGAGCAGACCTTTCAGGAGCAGACGGACGCTCACCATGGGAGGCTGGGCTCTGGACACGGAGCCCTGCTGGGAAGACATGGGCGCGGCTACAGGTTAGTGTCTGGAGGTCATCCCAGGAGTCTCTGTTGCTCTCTCAAAGGGAAAGCAGACTTATTCTCAAAGGGACAGACTTGTCCAACCCAGCCTCCACCACCCCCCTTTCTCTGGGCGAGGGCTCGGGAAATGGACGACCCGCTACCCATGAGGGGGGCCTAAGGTTACAGGTGGGGCGGATGAGGTCAGCCACAAATTCTGATGTACAAAGTCAAGGGGGCCAAAGTCCTAGTACAGGTATGTGTTTAGGAAACCCGCTTACGGGCCTTCATTTTCTTACTCAAATGCAATGGCTGATCCTACACCAGCCCCTCCACTGGAGGGGAAAAATGCCATCAAGGTCACGGTGTCACCTGACAAAACTGGAGGGTGGATGGTGACGAGGGGAGCAGACAAAAGCATCACATCAGTGAGAAATTTACTGGAGGTGGTGACGTCCTGTGGCTACGCAAGAGACTACCCATATTCTTAGGAAATACTCAGTGAACTGGGTGGCGTTAAAGGGCCATGAATTATGTAGCTTGCCCTCAACTGGTTCAGGTTAGAACTGCCTATTCGTGTGTGTGTGTGTGTGTGTGTGTGTGTGTGTGTGCATGCAAACTTCAGAGACAGAGACAGAGAGTAGCAGAATAAACCAAATGGAGCCAAAAATTAAAACATGGAAGAAGGTATATGGATTCTGTACTCTTCTTATTCTTGCAAATCTTGGGTTTGAGAGTATTTCCAAATGACAAAGAAAAAGAAAAAGGTGGAGGAGGAAAGGAACAGTGGCCTGGGTCTCTGACAGCCCCTGGGAGTGGACCCTCACGGAAAGGTGGTATAAATTGAGCAATCAGTCTTCCTTTTAGTTCTCCTTAACCTAAAACAAACCAAAACGAATGCTTCAGAAGACATTATCAAGCAAGTGCAAAGGCAACCCACAGAATGGGAGAAAACATGTGCAAATCACCTATACGGTTAGGGTTTAGGATGCAGAATATATAAAGAACGATTACAACTCAATAAAATGGTGACAAATTACCCACTGAAGAGTGGGCAAAGGATTTGGTAGACGTTTCTCCCAAGAAGACATGCAAAAGGCCAACAAGCCGATGAAAAGAGGCTCCACATCATTAGCCTACCCGGGAAATGCAAATCACAGCCACAGTGAGATCCCACCTCACACCCGGAGTCAGAAACACGGAGGATGGCAGAACGTGGAGAAATCAGAAATCCTCGCACGCTGCTGGTGGGAACCGAGGTGGGTGCACCTGCTTCGGACAATGGTCTGGCAGCTCCAGAAAAGCCTAAAACGTAGTGTTCACAAATGACCCAACTATCCTGATCGCAGGTATACACCTGGGAGAAATGAAAACTTATGTCCACACAAAAGCCCTGGGCATGAACGCTCGTGGCAGCATTATTCATGATATAGAAACAACCCAAGCACTCAACTAATGCATCAACAAGCAAGATGTGGCCTCTCCCTACGATGGAATATTATGTGGCAATAAAAAAAAAATAAAGTGCAGATACAGGTCACAACATGGGTGAACCTTGAAAAAAGGCTAAGTAAAAGAAATCAGTCACAGGAGAGCACCTGCTATATTCCATTCACATAAAATCCAGAACAGAGATAGAGAGACAGAAAAGAAATTAGTGGGTGCCGAGGGCTGAGGGACATGCTAGGCTTAGGGGGTAACGTCTGCGACGCCAGGTTCCTTTCAGGTCTAAAGACAGTGTTTTAAAATTGATTGTAGTGACAGTTCCATAACTTGGTGAATATACTAAAAACCACTGGATCGGTCATCTTAAAAGAGTGAATTCTGGGGCACCTGGGTGGCTCAGTCAGTTAAGTGTCTGACGTCGGCTCAGGTCATGATCTCACAGGTCGTGGGTTTGAGCCCCGCATCGGACTCTGTGCTGACAGCTCGAAGCCTGGAGCCTGCTTCGGATTCTGTGTCTCCCTCTCTCTCTCTCTGCCCCTCCCCTACTTGTGCTCTGTCTCTCAAAAATACAAGTTAAAACATTTTTTTTCAGATAAAAAAAGAGTGAATTTTACGGTATGTGAATGCTACCAGTAAAAAAACAAATGGTTGTCTTATTGCTAGTTAGTGCCTAGTGATGGGCAAATAGAGTCACACAATCTACAATAAGACGTAATTAGGAGTTCATGGCCTTGGGCTTATTCTAGTCAGAGCACTAACAAGTTTCCAACTTTTAAACCTCTGGAAGAAAAGAGCACACAAGGCCTGGCTTCTATACATTTCTGAAGTCTTCCAAATCTCAGGAACAGAATAAAGCATTTTCCCAGCTTCGTCATCTATGACACGGAAATAAGAATTCAGCAATTCAACAGCTGCAAACGGACTGCCAAGTTTCAGAGCCTGACGCTAGAAATTCGCGGAAAAGTTAAGGCCTGAGCGCTGCCCAGAAGGGACTCGTAATTTATCATCGGGAAGACTGGTTGATACAACAACTATACTTGAAGACTCAGTTCTCAGCTAGAGCATGGCAGACCCCAGGGGATTTAGGGCAGGCCTCAGGAGGTGTGGAAACGAGAGGACCCACGCGGGGAGAAACAGGGACTCTGACAAAGGCCGGGCCAGACCCGAGGGCCTTCGGGGTGCTGGTCTCCCGATCAGGAGGGACTGGGGAGTGGAGAGGTGGAGGCGCACAGAGGAAAGGCACTGTGGGTGTGTTACGGTGTTGACCCTCAGTGGTACCCTTAACCCTCCGGCCCACGGACCATTCTCGGGATCTCCACACTCACCTCAGAGGTCTGTAAAAGCTCTCAAAAGCACCAGAAGAAAAGAAATAGACGGAGATGAAAGGTGTGGCTGACATTTGCACCCCTTTTTGTAAATCCCTGTTCTCAAGTGCAGAGTAGGCCTTAGGTTCACAAAGAACAGAGTGCTCCTCCCAGCTCCTCCCAGCCGCTAAGCCTGACCTGAGGTTGTGCTGGCCTTTCTTGCTGGCCTCTTGGAGAAAAAGCACTTTGGGGATAACTGGGAGAGTCGTTTCTTTTACTCACGGAGCACTGTGTGAGGAAACAATGGGTGGGGAGGCAGGGAGGAAGAAAGTTAATAGATCAGTTAAAGGTGCAGAATGTTTTGGCAGTCTTCTTTTGGGCCACACACAAAAATGTTAAATGTAAAGCTCTCTTCTCTGGTAAAGTGACTGATTAGGAAAACTGTCCCAGACACAGTGAACGCAGAGCTCCTTCAAGACGGGCTCCGAAATGGACGAGGCTCAGTCTGGATGAACTCGAAGACCCTCAGAGGGTCTTTCTGACCTAGGTTTTCAAAAAGATGAGGCTGAAACTCCCCAAAACCACAAGGAAAAATTTCAGATTCTCTTCTAACTCTGGCTGGCGTAAAGCATTAAAAAAAAAGAACTTCCTTTTTAAAATCTCTTGGCAATTTAGAGCCAAATATTAGGATAGCGTCACAAAGCAAACCAAAATGTTTGTTTGTTTCTTCAGGTAAGCAATCCCTTCAACTATGTGGGTCACTTTACAAACATACACAAGTGCTATTTCTGAGATAAGATTGAAGAAAGCAAATGAGAAAAAGAGTGCCTTCAAGATATCAGGGAAGTGTTTAAAAACTCAGTATATTTTGTTTTAATTTTCTGAAAGACCACCTTCTGCTTACCAAGTGTTTTCTTTTTAATTGTGCCTAAAAAGAAATATTCACATACCATTTTTCTGTCTACTTCTGAATTGGGTCAAGAAGGAAGTCGAGAAAATTCAGAGTTGTAAACAACTACACCAGCCAATCTTTTCCCTTTATAGGTGAGCTGAGTCTTGAAGATGAAATCACGAGCAAACTCGAACCCGGGTCAGAAACGCTCATTTTCTCATGGCCTGGTCAGTACCTTCCCTGCAGTAGCAAGGTGGCTTCAAGGAACCTCACCCCAGTCTAAGGACGAGTTTCCCAAGGGATCAGAGGCAGGCAAACAAATAAAACCATTTGCATTTCCCCTTCACTGGTTCCAGAATATGGTTTGGATAATGTAATTATCTTTAAGATCTATATATTTTTTTAAAACGACTAGCTTCTTTTTTCCAGAAGAAATGAATGACTCCCTTTAGGAGTTTGCCTTTCAAATTCCAGTTGACTAAGGTTCCTCTGACAGCTCAAGCTGCGTAAATTGGTGACAGGATCCTAGATACTCTCTGGTGCGACCTGACACCACGAAGCCCATGTCTGGGCCTCGCTTCACTCTCCTCTCTCCCTGACGTGGAAGACTCCAGAAGCGAGCACATGCCCGAGTGCCGGGTTTTAACTTGTTAGGTCAGGTCTGCTATTTCATGCTGACTTAGAGACCCAAGGCATGTATCTTAGGATAGGTCAGGTGATTCATTGTTTTTGGAGGGGGGTGGTGTGGAGACACAAATGTGAATCTCTGAAATGTGTAAGTTTTACAAACACCCCACGATAAGCAGGCTTTGGGGGCTGTAGCACACACGGCGGTGGCCCTTTTTGCTCGGTATGACATCTATGTGAAGGCACAGTTGTAATCGCTGTTACTCTGGTATAAACAAGCAGGTTCTTGCCTGCTGGCCCCGAGGGAACCGTCTGCCCTGTTCAGAATTGAAAACCGTCTTTGTATCCCCACAAGGTGGGGTGGGAAGAACCTTTCTCCCCTTAGACACCGCGCAGGTTAGGGAAAGAGTCACCCGGGCAACAATGTTAATACTCGGCCTTCACATATTCCACACGCTCGTTAGTCCTGATTGGTGAGGGAGGGGAAGACAGGAGGCTGGCCTCGACCCCCAGAGAGCCAGGCCACTGAGGCTTTACAAGTACCCGCCCTTAGAATCTACCAGATCAAACACAACAAGAGCTGGGGAATTGGCTTTGAGATGCTTTAAAATAAGATAATCCAGCGTGTTATCCTTTACACCTGCTTCTCAAAAGAACAAAAGCACAAGGTCCACTCTCAGTACAGGTCACTCGGGTTCCAGAAGATGCTATTGTGTTTAAGCCTCTCTGACTTGACAGTATGATCCTCTAAACTGGGGGATTAAAGGGTCTTGGGTGCTCCAACAGCAATAAGCTGGATAGGGCCTCTGGATTTCTTGAGGCTCAAGATTTTATCTTCTCAAAATTTCTGGGATACGATGTTATAGAAGGTTCTATGGGTGCCATGGTTATTTTTGCTCACTGAGTTTGTGTGTTTGCCTGTTTATTTTCTTCCTACTGTTAGTATTTTAAGCCACGGAAATTTAAGAAGGCCAACATCACATAGCATTTTGATAGGAAATGTCAACCTACTGAAAAACTGACTGTATCTACATGACAGGATGTTTCAAAGTTCAGCATACTCCCATATAGCAACTGACTAATTCAAATAATAGGATATGTGTCAGGGATCAAATTATTTTTAAAGAAACGCCATTTTTCATTCACATATATGTCTAGCAGGATACCAAAATATTCCGTGGAATTATTTCCCTTATGAGAAAGTAAATAAGGGTTTCAGACGAACACATAAGGGTATCTATGTAAAACCTTCCAAAGTGTTGAGAAGTGGTACTCAGGTGTTAAATATCTTATCATCTTTCTGCTCTTTTCTTAAAATGTGAAAAAAAAAAATTTCTAAATTCACACCTGAACACTGAACACTATAAATCCCAACTCCTCATAAAAACCTGGCTATGTCCCTTCCTTCCCCCACACGCTTTATTTACAGTTGAGCACAATTAAGAAAAGCACTGTTATGTGTTTGTTAAATTCAGCTCTTTATCTCAAACGGGGGCAACGAGGCTGCTTTTGAGCTTTCAAATTCTCCACCTGCACCCACAGAGGCCAAACACACAGAGCCTCAACTTTAACTCAAAGCCTTGGCTGAAATCACAAAATTCTTCAATCAGAGATACAATCCCTACCAGCAACAGATTTAGGGCTCTCGTGGAATGTCACTGCTTTATTGTTCGCCGGTAAGTTTGCCAAATGGAAAATCCTCAGGCAGCTGGCAGAATAGAAATGCATTTGGTGCTGACAGTCACGATAGAGCATGGGGACCACAGAATAGCTCCCAAATCTCATTCATTCTTACAACGTAATTCTATTAAATGGTTGCTCTTATTAAAAATGATTAAGGGCCTGCCACTATCATCTCCATTCTACCCAAGGCATCCTTTTAAAATGGGGTGTGAGAGTCATTGCCAGTGGAACGTTCCAAGCTGATGACATTTCAAATAGGCTTTCAAGGTGCTGACAATGGATCTCCCCTCATGTTCAGCCAGAGCGCTCACTCCCAAGATTTTACCCTAGAGGAAAAGGGTAAACCATTTTCCAAGTCCAATTTAATTTGGTCTAAGTCTTGGAGGGAAGGTCATTTCTCTTACTAAAAGGCTCAACCTCTTTGCTCTCTTTCTCTAAAGATCTATAAATCACAGTGAGTAGACAAATTATAAAATGTGATATAATACACTACATGCATGTACCATATTTCTTCATTTCTAAGACGTATTCTCCCCATTGCCACCATCCCCCGCATTTTAATGTTTCTGAAATACAGGTGTATCTTGCAATCAACATGGTGGTTTCATACAGTAGTATTTCTCACTCTCTATCTTCCAAAAAAATTGGTAAGTCAATGGTGCATCTTACAATGGTGGCAATAAGTTGTTTAATGCATGGAGTTCCTGAAAATGATCCACCTAGATTAAATCCCATCAATCACGTTTTAGTGGAATGCCACCACTTCAGGACCCAACAAGGAATTTCAAGGTGGAAATGCAACCATTCTTCCTTCCTAGAACAGACTGATGTTTTCCTTCTCATGATAGTTTGCTTTCCGTCCAGCTTATTCTCCACGGAGAATCTAGTTATGATATTAGCTGTCTATACCCACAGGGATGTGTATCAAAATACGGAATCAAATCTCTGATGCCATCACAACATAAAAACAACTGAAAATATCCAAAAATATATTCCCCACCCCCCCAAAATCAAAGGTACTCTCCCCTTTGTAAGAGAAGTTACCTAGGTATATACTTAGGAGGTCTGTAAACAAAATATTAGTTTCAGGGGTACCTAATCTTTATTTTTTAAAGATTATTTTCTAGGCAATGGCCCCTAACACATCAATTTTACATGCAGCCAATGACCTATAAACTAAACTCAAAAGCACAAGAGAAGTTTCTGCTATTGAAGATACAAATAAAAGTAGGGCTACAGGAGTTTTTCTCTATAACTCAGAAAGGTAAATTAAAACACAGTTTCTCTGGGGGAAAAAAAATCTGACCCTCTTATTTCCTTTAAATGCCCGCAAAGCACTTTGTGTGAGGACTCTACACATCGCACACTTGAACACCTGCCGTGTGTCTGATTCCTTCAACAGCGAGGCTAAGAGCGCAGGCTCCGGGGTGTTCTGCCAAACCCAGGAGTGCCGTCCGCCAGCCTCGTCAGCCTCTCTCAGCCCCCAAGTGCCCATGGAGATCTGTGATCAGGTAACTGCCCTATCTTCAAGGTCTCTGGGGGGCCTCCTTGAAACTTGGAACCCAAAAGTGCCGACATGTTTTTTTCATCGTGTATGTGTATGAACTTAGAAACCTTCAGGCGAAGAGTTCCAAAGGGAAAATTGTCCTTGTTAAGCATGACTAACAGTAGATTAGGGAAAAGTGTTTTATGTAAAGCACCACCCATTTGCAGGTGATGCAAGAAATCTGTTCTCAACTCCTAGCCCCACCTCCCCACTTTGGGACATTCCTACTTCTAATTCTGACATGTCACCAAATTATTGGTTTTAACTAACATTCCAGTTTTATGTTAGAATTAAATCTAAATAATAAACTGAAATGAAAAGTTCGTTTGTAAAGGCATGTCCATGCCCACTGGGTCTTCAAAAATAAAAAGAAGACACTCTCTCAGGACCTGATACTTTATGTCTCCTTAAAACCCACAACAGTTGGGATCTCAAATACATAAATATGTCACAGATCTTCTAAGAATTTGAGGGGCCCCTGGGTGGCTCAGTCAGTAAAGTGTCCAACTTCGGCTCAGGCCATGATCTCAGTTTGTGAGTTCGAGTCCCACATCGGGCTCTGTGCTCGGAGCCTGGAGCCTGCTTCCAATTCTGTGTCTCCCTCCCTCTCTGCCCCTCCCCCACTCGCACTCAAGTCTTTCTCTCTCTCTGTCTCTCAAAAATAAACGTTAAAAAAAACTTAAAAGAATTTAAAAGGGATATTTTGCTTTGCTATGAGATACACACGTACACAAAAATTTTTGCAAATCACTGCAAAGAATACTGTTTCCATGGACATCACGATGATTTAAATGGAATGGACACTCACTCCCAGCTTAAGGGGACTGAGCCCTAATTCTCTTATCAATTAACCTGCCAGCCTGATTAGTCAAGTCTAATTAGTTAAATCCTTTTTTAATGAAAAGATGATGCCTTAAGCAGTCTTCCAGTTCTGGGGCTATTGGCAACTACAAGCTAATCTTTGCAGAGGGCGGGGGGGGGGGGGTGCGCCTGGGAGGATGTGAATCCTACAATTCCAATGGAATGGAAGGAATCCAGAGCTCCAAGAACTCATCTAAGTCATAATTAGAGCATCCCAAATACAATGAGAGTGCTGCACACAGATGCCCCAAGCCCCCTGCCTCTCCGTTAGTTTGCGCATGTAGCCTCTTCCCAAGGCAGCTACTTCCAAGCACCCAAACGAAATGGCTAAGTAAACTGGAGTCATCAGTGAAAGCGGTGTGGAAGCAGACAGTGGAAGCAGACAGAAAATGGGATTCTTTTTAATTTAAAAAGTTACTGGTAACAGTGTAGGGTTATGTAGGGTATCCTACAAGACAACCAGTCTGGACGCTTCAAAAAGTCGACATCATTAAAAAATTTAAACAGGTGTGTGTGCAGATGCCTGGGTGGCTCAGTCAGTTGAGTGTCTGACTCTTGGTTTCAGCTCAGGGCATGGTTCGTGGGTTTGAGCCCTGCATGAAGCTTTACGCTGACAATGCAGAGTCTGCTTGGGGTTCTCTTTCTCTCTCTCTCTGCCCCTCCCCTGCTTGTTCTCTTTCTCTCTCTCAAAAATAAACTTAAAAAAAAAAAAAGGTGTGTGTGACGGGAAGGATGGGGATGGAGTTCAATATTTGATTTTAAGAGGCTACAGAGACCGACAGATCAACCAAATGTGTGACCCTAACTGGATCTTAGATCCAGAAAAGAAAAAAAGAAAAGCCCACTATTTAAACACACACATGGCCGCATGCATGCGCGCGTGCATGCACGCGCGCGCGCACACACACACACAGCCTCCCCACTTTGGAAACAGTCAAGGAAAGTTCAATATGAACTTTAGATACAATCAGTTAACTTACTTAGGTGTGATAATAGTAGTGAGGTTTTGTTGAGCAATGCAGGACATGAATACCGATATATTCTGATACCTAGAACTTTGAAATGATTTCGCTAAAAAGAAAAAGGGCAAATGTGGCAAAATGTTAAGAATTGGTGGATTTGCATGAAAGTACATGGGAATCCACTGTCCTCTTCTTTTAATTTTTCGGCAAGTTTGCAATTTTGCAACATAAAAAAAAATTGAAAGAATTTGGAGGAAAACCTGAAGCAAGAAGGAAAGTCCATCATGATCCCAAAGACCCAGAGTTAGCGTCCGAGTGGCCCTGTGAAACCATGCACTGTTACGAGCAAGGCCGTGTCCCTGTCTGTCTCTAGCACAAGTAGGCACTCAAGTATCTGATCAGCGGACAGACGGATTCATGAGTGAAATTCTGGCTCCAACACGTGTCAATCATGTGGCCTTCGGCAGGTAGCTTCTCTGAGCATCTGCAGAACAGCCTTGCGGGGCTCTTGCACCCATCAACGAGAACGCATGTCAAGGGCATAGCAGCTGGCATATACCTGGGGCTCAGCAAATGGTGCTACCATTTCTCTTTTTAGATGACTCAAGGTTTTAAAAATCCCTGAGATTGAAAAGTGCAAGTGGCTTTAGTTTTCAACTGAGAGCGTCCAGATTTACAGATCGGAGCCGTCTGGTGGCAGGCATCCTTGCACTTGTACTTGCGGGTTACCTCAAAACACCCCTTTGCTGACCTCTGTTGTTAAACACTCCACTTTTATCAGGTGCAAAGTCTTTCTCCACAGCCTCATCTGACCACATGGGACATCCCTTCTAGCTGAGAAATGGGAGTTTGAACGGGTTTCTCTAGAACTGGGAAGCTCTTAGGACAAGGTCTTCCCAGCAAAGTAGAGCAATGCGCTACGTTGCCTCAAAGTGGTAGTTTGGAAACCCCTTTCTCAAGAATTTCTCAGCTGCTGGAAGCCCAGCCGAGTCTGAGGTGGCCTCATGGAGCTGGGACAAGTGAGGAACAGAAAGAAGATGGGGCTCCTCATGGAAGAAGTTTGGTAGCGAGAATGAGGACAGGAGATGGAGGCCAGGCTGAGAGAAGGGGAGGGAGGAGGTGAAAGAGAGAGAGAGAGAGACAGAGGGAGAGAGAGAGAGAGGCACATGCAGGTGGTGGGGGGCAGTGTTAAAAAGCACGGACAGTAAGAGCTTCCCAACCACCTTCCCTCCACAGCCCTCTTCGGAAACATGAAAGGCAGATGCTCTGTGTCTGGAGGGCAGACAGCTGGAATGCTCTCAGCCACTTCCCTCCTCCCGCACAGAATCCCAACACACACTGACCCGGGGTGACTTGTGACTTTTGAGACCAGTGTGAATGACTTGTGCGCTCCAACGCGCCCCGAGGCGGCGGGAGTGCCTTAAAACTCTTGAGTCTTGTGAATAGGACGGCAAACAAAATAAGTTTAGGTTTCAATAAATCCCCCGGTCAGCCTGATGGCATTTAGAAATTAAACAACAACAACAAAACGGGCTTCATGTTGAACTTTGGATCTGCTTATAATAAACTCCATGGGGTAATGATTCAAATTTTGGCAGGAAAGGCTTTCCGACTGCTGTTTAGCCGGTGATGGATAGAACGGAGCGGGGTGGGGAAGCCAGGATACCAGGCTAGAGATTTAGGAGAGGCCTGAACTCCTCAGGGGTGCCTGCAGGCGTGTAAGATGGGACGCCATTTCCCAGGTAAGATCAAGACCCTCTTGACTTCCTGCCTGGTTGCCAAGCTGACTCTGAAAACACCATCCTAAATTACCTCCAGGAGTAAAGAAGACGGTGAGGTGAGAAAACCCAGCAGACAAAAACCCTAGAATTTCACCTTCTGGGGTGTAACTGGCTTTTCGGCTGTGTTTTAGAGAATAACTGTGATAGGGCAATCCCTGCGTGTTCTAACCCAGGCCCCGCTGGCTGTTTGAGAAAAGGATTAAGTCTTCTCTACTCTTAAGGAGCCCTTTAGAGCTATGCAACCCTAAACAAATACTTCCTTTAGAAGGTGATATTTCTTGTTTACATGGTACAGACATTTGGGAAACTGGGCTCACACCTCGGAGGGTTGGGAAACTCTGCTCACACCTCAGAAGATACTGGATGGCCTGACCTCGGGGGCTGAAACCCAGCTAGGAGTGAGGATAAGGTATTAGGCAGGTGGAGAACCTCGGGCAGCTTGCTCAGCCTCTGGCCTCCCTTTCCTCAGTCAAAATGGGGTTCATATCATCTACCCCAAAAGGGTACTGGGAGGACTCCATGAGTTAATCCCTGTAAAGTGATCAGAACAAAGCCTGGCTCGCAGGGGGGACTCCATAAATATTTGCTCCCATGACTCTTGGATTAAGGCACGTTAACAGCGGAAAGAAAGTGAATTCTCAGTAGGCCGGTCAGGCACCCGGTTTGCAGGGCAGTCCAGGGTCAGGCCTGTTGTCCCCAAGTAATTGTCAATAGCAGTCTGTTTTTCTTTCAAGAGCGTCCAGGTCTGGACAGTAGGTTATACAGTCACCTTAAGGATCACTCAACTGAGATGCAAACGCAAGGTATTTTACAGGAAGGGGGGAGGAGGAGAGAGAAAGACATCAAAAAGGCTTATTTGTTTTAAGTACCTGAAGAAGCAGGAGTAGATCTGTTTGTTGTCATTGTTACTGTTTGCTTCTTAAGGCTAAGGATCCTCTGAAGAGATGGGAGGGAAATGAAGAGCCAGCAGAAAGGGAAAGTCTTAACTGGGAGCAAAGTCAGATGAGAGGAGCGGGACGGGGAAGCCATATTGACTGACACGGAGGCCAGCCAGGGAAGGAGGCAGGAGACTCCGCCCCATCTCGGTCAAGAGAGAGACCTTCTGAGTATGGAAGAGGAAACAGGGTGTGTTCCGCAGCAGATGCTCTCCGTCTTCCCCAGAAAGGGCACTGGTGGGGTGGGGACAGCATGGGAGCAGGGCCAACCAATGAAGGAAGGGGAGGGGAGACGGGTCTAGATGCTCTCAGAGTTCAGCTGAGGTTGGAAAGTGCCAACGTACACAGTCATCAGCTCAGTTAATTTTCTTCCAGAACACTTATCAGCCCAGGGGCATGAATGGAGGAAGTAAGACAACCGGCCCATCAGTGTGGTTGGCACTCTGGCCGCCGGATGTGGCAGAAAGCTCAGGGAGTGAGTGGTGGCAAGGGTACCTTACAAGGAAGGGTATTTAGTGTCCGAATACCTCCATGGAGCATTTTGCAAAGAAAAAACATGGTTTAAAGTGATGCTCTGACCCAAAAGGCATCACTGCCCAGGAGGCCAACTGCTACCCAGAGGCAAAGATCGGCACCAGGCACGGCAAGGGTCTGAAGGTCTTCCTCAGAGTGGGCTAGCAGGCTTTTAGAAAGAATGAACCAAATGGCTCAAGCAGGGAGGAGGGTCCTCCTATCAGAGCCCCGTTGTCTCTCCCTGCCCCGTGTAGATCTGCCCACTGCCCGAGGGTGGTGACAAGTTCCAAGTAGTCACAAAATGAGCAGTTTTAACAAAATGGCTAAGATTTCCAGGCATAACTGTCATCCGATCGATCACTTGAAACTCCTGGACCGTTTTCCACTTTAATTTCTATTAATCAGCGATGTAACTTTGATTCTGTAAATATATAAAGTCTGGGTTTGCATCGGGGGGTTTGGTTTAAACCTCACACGCCATCTTCTGTAAAAGTCAGTGGCCCAGTGCGGGTGACCTATGCAGAAAAAGTGAGGCCGTTCCCTGCTCTGCGGCCTCCATCCAGCCTCTCTGGGACGCCATGGGTCAGTAGTTTCCTCCCCGATACACCACAGAGAGTTCAGGCTCAGTGCGAAACCGTGTTGATCACAAAAGGCAGTTTTTAGTTTGCCAAACCAAAGCTTCTCTCCTTCAGGCTGGGCTCGCCCAGGAGAAGGGATGCAGGGCTGGGAGGCCAGGAGGCCGGGACCTAACAACTGGCTGTCACCTACCACTCACAGATGGTTTTCTAGCATGTGAACTACCTACTTGGCTAGGCTACTGCGTGGATTCAACAAATTAGCATATGAAAACCACCGGCACACCGTAGGTATATGCGCACAGACTCCTATTCCCTTCCCGAAAAACGCCCAGTTGGGATCATCCGATTATCCGATAATGCCAACTGATCAAGTTAAGACGTTAACTTTCCCTTACTTTCTTTAATCAAGTCGCTTAGAACCCCTCATCCCGTTATAACATAATTCCGAGGTTTCAGTTTTAGGATGTTACACTTCATTTATTTATATTTTTTTAATGCTTACTTATTTTTGAGAGAGAGCATATGCGCTTCCACGTGAGTGGGGGAGGGGGCAGAGAGAGGGAGGGGGACAGAGGATCCGAAGGGGAATCTGCGCCGACAGCAAAGAGCCCCATGCGGGGCTTGAACTCATGAACCTCGAGATCATGACCTGAGCCGAAGTCGGATGTGTAACTGATTGAGTCACCCAGGCAACCCAATTTTAGGATGTTACATTTTAATTCACTTAGGTTCAACAAACAAACTGAACCCCTATTTTATAAAAGAAACCTGCTGGTCACCGTGGAGAGGGTGGGGTGGGGGGAAGCGTTCAAAATGGGGAAAACTCCGCACCTGCAAGTCTACTAAGAAGTAGGATGCACCAAGCGTCCAAATTTTGGGAAGGGGAAGGCTGCCTGCAGGACGTAGCATTTGCGCGGAGCTTTGAAGGGCAGGTAGGACTTTAAATTCACACTCCCGCTTAACACGCCTGTGTGTATCAACTCATTGGATGCTGCTCTCTTTCAGGTTCTACACAAGAACCTGAAAGAGTTCTTGTCTCTTCTGTCGATAAACATAAACCGTAAGAAAAGGCTCAATGGATTCAAAACAAGGATTAAACCTCTTCTAAAAACATGTAAGCAAAGAAGGGTACAGGCATGTTAATAAAATGCCTGGGAGGGCACCCACTTCCTGCTCTGATAAGTTGCAACTAAAAGGAAGGAATTAAACCTAAACCTTGCTCTTGCTTTGATTATATTTGAGGGTCACCAAAGAGCTGATGGGCTAAAGCTCTATTTATTGGTCAGAATTTCAGCAAGAGGAGGGGCAGTTGTCACCTTTGGCCATCTCTATGGAAACACGGGGTCGGGCAAGGGCTGTCCATGGATGAAAGCATTATATGAAAGGTTGATGGGGAACCTGGCAATGCAAGGGTCATGCTGCCACAACCAGAACTCGCTGAACAATCTTGGCATCGCTAAAACTTGGACACCCAGACACTGGTCACCTGGATGTGAGGCCATGTGAGGCTCACCCCAACGCCTCTGGCGTTTTCTTGCCAAAAAGCCGAACCTGAATCTAGTCAAAGCTCGAGGGCCACCTTCCACTTACAGGAAATGTGAGGGACAGAGTCATAAACTCAATGATGCCACAAGGGCTTCTAGAAGGGGGAGCAGCATACAGAACAGGTGACTGGGGTTTTTGCAACAAGTCGCTGACTTGAAAAAGATGGGAGGCTGGGGAGAGGTGGCAGGCTCTAGATTAAGACCAGGAATACACGACCCTGGTTTGTATCCTGCTGGGAACAGATAGCGTACAATGGCCCTCGTGGGGCAATCAGGGAGATGGCCCTGAGGACGGCTGTTTCACTGATGCTGAGGAATTACTGTACGTTGTCAGACTGGTAACAGAATGTGGTCGTGTAAGAAAAAGTTTTAAAGAGATGTGCACAAATGTATGTCGGGGTGAAATGACATGATACCGGACATGTGCTTTAAAATACTTCGCCAATAAAGGATAGACACTGCCCTATCTGTCCTTATCACCTAAAATCCATCGTGGCAAAATCCAAAGCTGTATACAGCGTGCAGACATGGGGGTTCATTCCGATGTTCTCTATGCTTAAAGAAGCCTGGTGTGAGGAGGAGACCAGGAACCCGTGGCTTCACAAGCCCTAGCGAGAACTCTGCTACGGGCTCCCGTTTGAGAACCACTACTTGAACACTTCTAGTCCTGGAAGAGGTCTATTCCCAAAGCACATCCCAAAAAAGTTTAATATTTAGGGGACTTGCAGAAACCTCACAGGGGATCACATTTTGGGGGAAAAGCCAACGTAGCAGATCTAAGTTTATAGCCTTCAAACTTGACGATACTTCGCACGGAAAGGGAAACAGATTTCCGAACGCTGCTGTCCACCAATTTCATGACCCTGCCTATTGTGGCTGAAGAATCTGCATCGTACTTGGCTTAGGGACTACTGACCGCTAGTCACGGCACATCTAGCGAGCGTGTGTGCACCTAGTGTTGTGATAACCCTGCATGCGGTGGCAAGTGGGCATCTGCCAACCAGGAACTGGACACAACAGTTTGTCTTTGAGAAGTTGGCTGAGCAAGCCAGCTCGGCTGGTTACAGCAGGACGCTGGCCCAAGGTCATGGGTCCAAAGCCCATTATATTAGAGACTTTCCTTTTATGACACAGACCTAACTTCAGGCCTGGCCTAGCCGGCCATCCTGTACTCCAGGGGGCCCGCTCCCCAGGCCAGAGACTAAGGTTGCAAATCCAGGACAAGAGCACCAGTGAGCCCAGCGGCAGGTCCACAGTGTTCCTGTTAACAGGTCTGGTGCCTCTGATACTAACGATCGACAAAGAGACCTACTCCCTGTTCAGTAAGAGTATGGCTGTCATTAAGTGATTGTGTGGGTCATCGAGGAAAACCTCATTGCCAAGAATCACCTGCAGGCCACCCCCTGGGTGTCCAGTTCTATAGGACGCTTTGCAGCGCTAACTGCTACCCAAGGGGACACTACGCTTTGCAGGGCTAACTGCTACCCAAGGGGACACTACCAGTGCCGGTCCGGGGACCACACTTTGAGAACCGCTGGCCTAGACCTAGTGCTGTACCTGAATTCCATCCGATTCATTCCTTATCGGCAGAGGCTCTGCCTTCCCGTATTCTGTAAACTAAGTACTGGGTCTGGAAGCCCAATCCATGACACCTCAGGAAGACGAGGAGGGCATAGGGAGGTACCGTAAATGTTCTGAAAGGGAAATCTTCAACCATGCTGGGCTGGGCACTGGACGGGCAGCGTGACCTTGGTGCTGCCCTCAAAATGCTGAAATTGCTTCTGCCGTCCTTTCCTAGAGGAGTTCTACAGGAGCAACAGGGAGACCTGGGTGTGTGTGCTCTGAGGCCACCTCTTGCCACAGACGCAGACGGTCGCCTGTCCGCGAGAACCTTCCCTCCAAATACAGCCGCCGGCCTGCCCCCCCGCCCTCCCCGTTGTAGGATGTCAGTTGTTCATCTGCGTGGAAATGACAGCTGCTTGTCACGGTCTACATGAGAGGCCTCACTTGCAGCAGTAACTAGCATGCCATTTCCAAAGCTGTCATTCTCTGGTGTCAGCACAACCCGCTGTTCAAAGATCCACTCTGACATGAACCAGGCAGCGCCTGAGTGTTATTGCCGCGGACTCCTCTGTGCTCCGGCACCGAAGGCAGCTGCTCGGCGCCCAGGGTTTGTTTCACCCAATTATTTGTTTGTCACTTGGAAGCCCAGGGTGTCGAGCAGGTATTGTGGAGGTATTTTTGGCCTGATGCACAGGCAGAAAAGCATAATGAGGCCCTCAGGTGAAGGTCTATTTTGTCAGTTAGGTGCTAGGATGATGTGCAGCTGAGAAGCCCGAGCAGCAATTAGGATATTTGAATAAGATAAGATACATGGCAGGATGCTGAGAAGGCTCAGAAAGTCGGCCGTAACTTTTAAAATGCCAAGAAAACCCTTACGGTAGGCAGTTTTCAAGTTTGTCCCGGAGCTAATACAGAAGGAGGACGTGTAGGAGCTGTCTTCTCTCCACCCGGAGGGCTCTGAGAAGGAAGGCGGCTGAAACCAGGCACCAGCCAGGTAGCGGGCCAACCGGCAGTGCGAGCTGGGGGGTGAGGCCCCGACCGCCCAGGGGTAACGGGGATGTGGGCGAAGACCAGCTACCCATGTCAGCAGCAAGGCCAGAGGAGAAATGGACGGCCATCCGCTGACCGGCCATCCCCAAGCTGCCTGTTTCGGTCAGGAGTTTCCCTTCCCACGGGAGCAGAAGACAAATTGATCTGATGTCCAGTGTCTTGGGAAGAGGCCATGACATGGGGGCGTGGCCTACAGCCAGCCGCAACAACTGAAACCACGAAATTTAGTTTAGGATCGAACATTCGAGGGGCGCCCGAGTGGCTCAGTTGGTTAAGCACTGGACTTCGGCTCAGGTCATGATCTCGTGGTTTGTGAGTTCGAGCCCTGAGTCGGGCTCCGTGCTGACAGCTCGGAGCCTGGAGCTTGCTTCTGATTCTGTCTCTCTTTCACTCTCCGCCCCTCCCCCACTTGCACACTCTGTCTCTCTCTCTCTCAAAAAAATAAATAAAAAATATATTTTTTTTAGACTCGAACATTCGACCAGAGCCCACAGCAGCCGTGTCCCTGCCTCTAATCCAGGAATCTGTTTCTAAGACCCTCAGTGTCTCATTAGTTATCAATCTCGGAAAGTGAGGGAGACAGCCCGGAGAAACCTAATTCCTCCTAAATGACACACGACGGCTCTGCTAACAATAAAATTAACCTAGCCCCACCGTACACCTGTTTACAAGTTTAGTGCGAATCAAGCTACAATCCAGCAGACAGAACGCATGGTAACGGGGTGAATGAAGTCGGTATTATCACCACCTTCTAGCAGAAGTGAAGCAGGGAGTCAGATGGCTTCAGGCGGGAAGGCCCAGATTAACTTTTGAGGAAGCAGAGCTCTGACGGATTGCCTGGTGCTCCAGAGTCTGCTGACAGCGAAAGACAAATGGCGAGGTGGTGACATTCCCTCCATCATCTAGAATGGTCTGTGCAAGCCTCATTTCGATTCATGTCGGTCAAATGAGTCACTCCTAGAAAAAGAAGCTGCCTGGCAGCTTGCCCCTGGGGTGCTCTGCAGGGAGGGCCTTGCTCTGCTATCTGACCCCCCTGCCCCTCTCCCTCCTCTAACCTGTAGCCATCCCTAGAAATGGTCCCATCTTTCCACTTGAGAAGTCAAGTTCGAAGAAACCCGGAACCTAAGTTCTTTATATAGTGGGGTTTTATAAACATTTACTGAAGCAGATGAAACACCTCTTGTAAGCCACTCCAGATGCGGACCAGCGGAGAAGGACTCTGCGTTGTCATTCTTATTCTGGAAACGAATACCTAACAGCTGACATTCAAACTGTAGCAAGCTCACCCTCATCCCTGTCCCTCTTCCCTCACCCCCGAGGTTCAACCCCCTCTTACCTCTAAGATCTTTCTCAGAGACGGAACCTCCTGGAAAGGTTTATTCCGCCCTGTTCCTGCTTACAAGTTCGGGACCAAAGTCACCGTACCGGCCACCAGACTTTTCAATGTCACTCACAGCTGTCTGGGGGAAATGTATGCATTCTGCACAAGCTTGATGGTCTGAGAAGACCTAGAACATTCCCCGAAGCAAACTTTGGCCTTTAGACCCAGAAGGGATTTTGAAGTCCAGCCCAACTTTCTCACGTTACCAACAAGAAAACCAAGTCAGATGGTTACAAGTAGTCTGCCTCAGACTCCAGCCCGGCTCTCCCGTGACTAATGCTGTGTTACTCCAGTACCCCCCTGGCAGTATGCTGATGTGGCAAAAATTTAAGCAGCAAACTCTAAATGACAAAACATGAAACCAAGAGGCCCTAGTTAGGCAATTCCCAGGACTTTACAATCCCCTCCCCCCAATCTCTGTACTAGCTTAACTACTTTAACAACAGGATTGACTGTTAAAATGGAATACTCAATGGGGGTAGGTTTCAGTCTAACACTAACTGCCAAATCTGGGCCCATAGAACACCCTCTCTGAAATGTGACATCTTCTGCAGCCTCTTGAGGGCTGGTCTGTTTCTGGTGTGCTGAGCCTTCAGGGCTCGTCTTAGAGCACCTTCTCCTCCTAAGGAAGTCTTAAGTCTACTATTTTTGTTTTCTTAGTTGAGTGGCTTCTTTCCCATTTTTGCCATTTAAAAAGTCTCCTGTTGAACTTTAAAATGTTTAAACCCTTTACTATTCTGGTCATACATCTCGTGTGACTTCCACACTGCCATATCTCCTGGGCCTGTCCCACGGTCAGTGCTCCGTAACAGCTGCTGAATGAAAAGGACCAATTTCAATATGGCGTCCACTTTTAAGCCACCAGCTGAAGGAAACCAACATTGGCGTCATTTACTTAACAGCGGACAAATCTGATTTCGGGAGAGGACTCCTTGTCAAAACCGAGTTTATGGACAGAGTTGCTGAATCAAGAAGGCTTGAGAGAAGAGCCCCAGAAGTCTAGCGGAGGACAGTCGACACTCAGAAAATCACAAATTGACATATGACGTCGTTGGGCTTTCCGCGAGAGGAGCTTTACTGTGGAAAAGCCTTTCCTGGCCATAAACGGATAATGAGAACATGATGTCATCTTGGCTAAAATTAGGTTTTAGTGTTACTCTGCTGAGATGTGAAAGGTGAGAGATAAGAGGGGGAAAATGTTTTCCAAGTGGCTTTTAAAGGTATCCAAATATAACTGCCTCCCACATCAGTCTATTAACAGGCACACTTGAGACATTTCCCTCTTCAAAAGGACTCTTAGAAAAAGCAATGATGTGCTCTCAACCTCCTCCTTTATAAGACAAGGTTTACGAGGGTCAGAGAGGCTCTGCGCGCCCACGGAACACTCCTCCTATTAACAGGCCCCCGCCTGCCTCCCTGTGGATTTGGGCCTGGTGCTGCTGTCATCGGTTGCTAGGGAAATGCCCCTGCTTGAAAGTCCTAAGTCGCTTCTAATAAAATCTGGCTAAAAGATCAGTCCACTTACAGGCACACGAATGGGCATGGGGAGTATGGAGGAATATGGTCTTCCTGGAAGGGGAGGAGATCAGAGATGCCCCAAGTTGAGGCCCGCTGTGATGTGGGGACCATATGACGAGGAGTCATCTGGGTGCCAGGATACTGGCGGACATTCTGGCCCTCCGATGAGGCCCCTCCCCCATCGAGGGCAGGTTCCTACCGATATCCAGGGGATGTAAATTCTTGGGACAGTGTAGTTGGGAGAAAGCCCTGGGGACTTGTTCTGGCCAAAGAGAAAGGTCAGAACCACCGCAAACCGCCTCCAAATTCTGTGGTTGTGTCTCTACTCTTCTCCCTCTACCAAGACAAGGAGGCCCAGGCACCCTGCGGGCTGCTGGTTTGGCCTGGCTCGTGGAATAAAGACGAGGACCGAAGCTGGTCTGCAGTGGACCTTTGATCGCGTAGGCCTCTGCAGCATGGGGTGCAAAAGCGGGTGAACACAGACCCTCCTCGTTGATGTACAAGGGCAAAGACATCCCTCAAAAACCGGCCACGAGTCCACTATTTGTGGTACTGGTGTACACTAGCACGAGCTTCACAGCAGAAAGGCACAGGAGACCCACTGGCCCTCCACCCGGAGCTGTACCAGGCAGCAGATTTATTTTTCGATTCATGGAGTCAGTTCCTGCTGAGAGGCTTGCTTGGATGGCAAATTCTTCGTATAACAGCCCCAGTGACCTCATGGAGCACCCCACGAAGGACCAGCTCCTTCCACTCCTATCCACAGGTTTCAAAAGTTAGCAGGAAATCATTTCTAGGAGGGGAACCAGAGGCACGGCCATTTATGGCCAGCTTTTCCACTTGGAGGTAAAATGAAATCTCCAAACACCAATTTATGGGCAACCTTACAGAATCCGGCCCTGGAATGCACTGCCCACTGAGCTCAGGCAAGCTCGGAGCGTTGATGGAAACCAAGTCTGTGGGGTGGGGGTGGGGGTGGGAGTGGGGGGTGGGGGGAGCAGTACAGAACCTCTGAACCGAGGCCTGGAATGTCTTTGGTGGGTTCATAAAGTGGGTGTGCAGTGGAGAGCTGTTTCCACTTTTTTAAAGCATAGGCTGGGCGAGAAGGTAAAACACTTTGATGCTTGCCCCCGGCTAAATCAAAGACAGCTGAGCGAAAGTTCAGGCACCATGAAATTAATAACATCACTGTTGTACTCGCTCCACCATAGGTTTAGGATAAACCCCGTAAAAATCCGAAATGCACGAAGGAGATTACTTGAGTGGGAATCAATCATTTCTCCACTGAAATTTCTGACATATCCTTATACAGTGTATTTGCTGGATTCATAATTCACCGAAGTTGCTTCCTGAAGCCTGAGCATTGCTGGGCTTTCTGAGTAATTGAGACAAATTTTGTTTGTTAAATAAATTCCAGGCAAGAGTGTATTTGACTTCTGCACGGGAAAGGAAAGAATTCTTATGTAAGCGGCAAAACAATAGCGTTTTATCTTATCTGAGGAACTTATTGCTGCTTGCCTGTGTGTGTTTTACTGCCAAAATAAAATAAATTGAATCAGCTCACACATGATAACATGCTCTTTCCTAACTCATACTAATTGCTTGGCTAATTGATGTTTGTTGAACTTTCTCCATTTCATTGAGTGATTAGGTACAAAGCTAACAGTTGACATCTGTGGGCGCTTAACTGGCGTCTGTAATTACTGTTAATGTTAAATAATTGTTAGTTAATTGGAGTGGTAACTGACTGAATAGAATCCAGATTGTGAAGCAAAAAGAAACCTAGTTAAATAAACATACATTTTCAGAGAAAACAACATTTTTCTGCAGTTGTCAGAAACGAGAAATAATCCAGAGGCCACGGGATGGCCACAGGCTTCCTCCGTGCAGGCAACTTTCCAGGCCCGGAGTTGACCCCTCTACTTGAAAGTGTTACGAGTGACGAGGCCCTTTGTCACAGAACTGCTCTCATTGAAGACGCTCCAGAACGGACGTGCTGGGTTTTTTTTACCCCCACAGTCCTGCTATGACTGCCTCTTCCTTTTCTGACACAAGTAAATACCACAGCGTCGGCGACGACACAGAACACAAAACATGCATGGACTGAAGGGAGGGGCTGGTCGGCGGGCAGGTTTTTTTATTTTTTATTTTTTTGGGCCAATACTGCCAAATGTGGAGAACATTCTTTCAGAGAACAGCAGCAATCGATTGGATCAAGTAGGCGAAGAGAGCTGTGGTGGGCTCAGAAGTAAACGGAGCGGAGTTTGATCGTCGGACTGAAAGGAAGGGAGTGGACGTCTGTTCCAGCTCACAGGGGGAGTTTCAGGATCCAAGGAACTGACCCACTGTTTATCTGGAAGGGTGGCCTCACTGCCAAAGGTCTCCAAAACAACGCCATCAGGATCGATTTGCATGCTCAGAATAGCTTCTACCCCTTCCCTAAACCTCCAGGGATGGGATCCAACTACTACCCAGGATTTCCCATCTTCATCCACCCACAAGGGCAGGGAGAGACCAGGCGACGGTTAATGGGAAACTATCCGGAGAGAAACATGTTCTTTGCAGAAAGACCCTTGCTGGTGGTTTCACACTGACAGTAGCAGGCATCTGTTTCCAAGAATTGTCAAGGAATCATTCTATACAACACATTCTGTACCTAAGAGTCTGGTTCCTATAGGAAGGTCAATTTCTGTAACAAAAGGGGCTGATTGCGTGCTATTTGCAGTGTGGGGGGTAGTAGGAGGGCCCCAACTATTCATAACTCCTTTGTCTGAATCAAGCACCAATTACCCTTCAATAGTATTTAATTTTCCACACATCAGACATCTCTATCTCCTAAAGACCCAAGAAATTGCTCTGAAGCAGAACAAAAAGGGTCCAGAGAAAGAAAAAGAAAGAGAAAGCACAGTCTTGCCCTTATCTAGGATTTAAGACATTACAAAAACGCAACTAATTCTCAGAGGCTGAAATTGGCTCAGTTCACTCTTCCGCACATGGGGGCTGTCCTTTCCGTCCTGCTCTCCGTAGGAGGGGACCCAAGACACTACAAGGAAGTGTAAAATGCTCTCCATATGTTCATTATAACTGGTTTCAGGCTCCACATCATTTTTTTTTCTTTTTAAAGAAAGCGATCCCATGGTCAACTGTGCTGTTTCCACTTAACAGAGAGAGCACAGGATTATTTTCGGGGATGGGCTTTTCATAAAAGCCAATGGTGGTCCTGGTGGGAATATAACTCTTGTCATCAAACCAAAGAATTCCCCTTTAATGTCTAAACATAATGAATGAGGTGAGATCATCACCATTAAGTAGATACTAGAGTACCTATCTCTAGCAACTTTTTTTCATCTGTCTTCTCAAATCTCCACCATTTTCTAGCCAGCCTTTCCTTCTATGCTGCTGATAAAACCACACTGTGAACAACACCGAAAGGCCCCACGACCTTGAAGGCTCTGACCTCATCTGTGTCCCATGGAAGCCCTCTGTGCTAAATCGACCCCAAGAACAGGCTGTGTGTCCCCTAGTCTGGTAGGGCCTGGAAAAGGACAAGCGGCCCTACTCAGAGAGAGTTCCAGATGGCCTCAGAGTTCTATCTGGAGCTCATCACGGTGGGTGCGGGGGCCCCCAGAATCCCCCACGGCTGGCGTGCCGCGGTGGGGGGATGGGGCCCCATGGAGGGGTGGGCGGGTGCTCCTTTGAAGTTCACATTTCAGTAGACCCTGGGTGCTCACAGCACAAGTCGGAGGGAGCACAATTCTGGGGCCTCATCCTCACCCAGCCCTTCCCGGATGTCCATGAGGCTGGGCCCAGCTCTCCAACAGCCCGCTGAGGGGGCCGGACACTACAAGGTGAGACAAAGGGGAAGTTAAGAGAAGGGGTGAGAAAGTCGGGGGGCGAAATGCACCTGTTGGCCACCTCTCCTCTTCTCTAACTGCCCTACCTGCAGGCTAGGTCCTGGAAAAGAGGGCCCCCAGGCAAGAAGCGGTAGCCATTCCAGACCTTTCCTCTTCCCCTGACCTAGAACTCGGACCCACGCCAAGGCTGGTGTCCGGTAAACATGGGGCTCCCGAGGACCCCTGACTCCCGGACAGGGCTTCCCTGCTTTTCGTCATTCCTCCTCAGGTGGCTCTGCTCTGGGGTACTTCCAGAGTGAGAGAGAGATGAACTCTCTTGGCCAGATGGTCATGCATAGACAGCAAAGTACTCCTCTGCATTTCTGCCTACCAGGCAAAGTGGCAAAACCATCCAGGAGGAGGGCGCAGAGTGGCTAAGAAAGGGTAATAAATACTGGCTGGAGGCACTGGACGGACTGCAGAGTTCCTCTTAAGGATAAACAGTCCAGCATTTTGGGTTCAAGTCCTGTTGCCCCTACAGCAGTTCGAGCAACTAAATAGAGACAAGAAGTTAGTCCGTCTCTCTCTGCGTGTGTCTGTCTCCCTGGGAAAATTAATTTTTCCTTTGGCAGATGGTTGAGTCACAAAGACAGAAGGATTCATAAAATTCGCATGAACATCCTGTAAACATTTAAACACATAAAGATTAAGGAAGGCAACCATGACCTTGATTAAAGTTAGACTCTTTTTTTTTTTTTTTTTTATGTCTACAACTCTAAGCCCTAGTTTGGAGGCTCACCTCCCCACCTCTTCTACATGGTCAGCTCTCCCTGGGCACGTTGCGTGCTGTTCGACGGATTTGTTTTACGATGGGAAATTAAGGTATCAGAAGAAAGCAATGATTCAGATCCCCTAAACACAAGAGCCTTACTAGTTCTCTAGTAAACTGGACAGACTGGACAATACAAGAAAAGTCAAAATATGATCCAGAGGCAGAAGTGGCATGTACCTCCTCGGTTTCAGCCCCTCCCCCTTTCCCGACTAATTTGTTTTTATCCCCACCAGAGACGCCGGCCCAGGACTAGGAGGTTCTGCTGTGACTGAAAAGTCCACCTAACGAGGCCAAATGGCTTAGTGAAGCTCACAAACAGACTGACAGGACTCATAGCCCCTGCGGCTTCAGCCCAAGCCCGAGCTCTGTCCCCAGACTGCTCAGCCCAACATCAAAGCTGCGCCCCCCCAGCCCCCACCACAATCAGCTTGTGAGATTAGCACTGCCCTCCCACAGTGAAATTTTATGGACCAAATCTGCCTGCCACCAGGCTCAGCAGCATAATCTCACCAGCAGCTGAAAGCCAGGCTTCTCTAAGGCCAGAACACAGTGGGAGTCCCGGGAGGGAGAGGTGATGTGTAGCTTTAAACATCTGGAGGTGGAGGCCCACACGTGTCAGTCTCCCTGCACTCTTGTTAGGCTGTTCGATACGCTGAAGCCTTGAAGATTTTTGCCAGTAGTGTTTGTTACCTGGTGTAAATTTGCCCTTTCTTACAGTGCTTTTCATTGCTCTTGGCTAAGGATACTGGACAGAGACGGGAGACCTGACTCACAGGCCACTTTGCAGGAGAACTTGAACTTGATGTGCATGAAGCTGACAGTTCCTTGAAGGCCTTGTCAGCCATCCGTCCAGTAAACACTGCCACTACCCGGAGTAAAAACAGAGTAAAAACCACAAGCACGTATCTAGACTCTATGCACCTGTCTTGGAGCAATTATTGACGTTATCACTATACAATGAATCTCTTTTTGAAGTTGTTTTCCTGATATTTAGCAGTTTGAATACTAATCCCCTTAACAAAACTGTCCCCCCCCACCCCCGCCCCCCTAATCTCCTTCTCTCCAGGGGGAGGGCGGGTGCTGGGTACCAGTCAGTCGACTTTGCCGCACCTGGATTTGCATTGATTCCTCTCTTGTCATTCATGTTACCAACAGGAATTAGCATAAGGCATTAAGGGGAACTCTGGAGGAGAAAAGAAAGGCCATTTTGATGGAAATAAGGGGCAAAGGAATAATCTGCCATCAACTAAAATGCTTATTTGTGTATGGTTTCCCAAGCAAAGCTTAGAAAAAGCCTATGTTGATTTTAGTGTACACAAAGAAACCTTAATCCTTTCAAGGCGACTAAATCACCCCCAGAAAAGCAGCTCAGAAGAAAGACACCCTGTCAGGGGGATGACTATTCACAACCAAATAGATGCCACAAATCACACTCTGTAAGTAAACAAAAATAAGAATGTGGGAAACGTTTGATTGGAAAAGGGAAGGGGGGCAGAAGTGAGGGAGTCGGGAGTCGGGGCTGCGGGGAGCCATTCTCATCAATCACTCTTCAACCTTCCTGAAGAGAGCCTTTCAGCTCGGTGAGGGCAGCAAGGGCCTGAACGCAGGTCCCAGAGCCAGCTCCCCCTCTAGGGCTGATCCCAGAGAGGGGACACACATTCCAAAGCTTTTTAGAGCCAATGAGCAGAAGAAAGAAGGGAAGCTTGGGGCTGGAGGTCCTGAGAGGGAGGGTGCGATGGGGGACACCTGCGCCCTCCTTTTCAGGGCCTGTCCTACTTCATCTCCTCCTCCTCCAACCCTCTTCTCTCACCCAGATTTGGATCTACCAGCGGCTACCCAACCCCTTCCCTCATGAAAACGAGCAATAAACAATTAGGCATTTTTACATACGCTGCATGCTATGAGCCACAAACATCTTCTTTTATTGGGCTTTTAGCATTATGGATAACAAATTTATACAAACTTTCAGTCCATCAAAAAATATGATGAAATATAAAACCAGAATACTCCATCATGCAATAAAAAAGATAAAAATGCAATGTGACAATAATTCTGGGAGTAGCAGCAATCACACCAGCCTATACACCTCAAGGGAACTCTAAACATAATGCACTATTTAAAATTGCAGTTGGTTCAAATTCTGAAATAATCTGGGAGCTCAAAAACGCTGCACTTGGAAATGTGTCTTACTAACCCAGCTAGCAAAAATGCCGACAGGATGCAGCAGTGGTTTCAAATTTCTGCACTCCAGGAAGGCCCCACTCTGCAACTGTTACCAAGTATCTGCCAGATAACAACAGCAGGAGAGGCCCACAGACGGCGAGCACCTTTATTTAGCAATGACCATGCAAGCACCCAAACCAGTTCTACAGTGAAGGGGAAGAGAGCAAACGGTTGATGTGATTTATACGTTTCCAATTATACACCTCTGCAAAAGGCCGTGATTAGAGACTCCCTTAAATTTCATGACTTCCAACAATACTGCTACAAATGAAAATTGCCCAGGAACCTATCGGCAATGATTGAGGACAAGTTTTCCCTTAATGTGCTGTTATATCATCAGCCTCTCTTAGTCTACATTGCAGTTTGGAAGAAATTAATGGGATAGCACATATTTAAATGTTGCCCTCTTGCTCGTTTATTAACTTTACAGAAAGCCCACAGCAGACTAAGGCTTGGTTTATGACCATAACCCAGTGCATACTAAATACCCACTGGTTATCAGAGGCCACAGGCAGAATCAGCTATTTACCGTTCTATTTATAGCTCACCGACTGCTGGGTAGTTGATAAGTAACAATAAAGTGAAGGCATTTTGAGAACTATTATTCTCCATTACCTCTTCCTGCATTAAATTAAACTCATAGACAGCAGTGATTTCTTAGTCAAATCAATGTAAATACAGGTTCAGCGTATTCTTTAAAAAGAAACCATTCTGGAATACAACACCAAAGCATACAGAATCTGTCTCAGGCAAAAACACAGAATGGGAACCGTGGCCCCAGAATGAAAAATGAAAGACCGTTTGTTTTTTATTCTGACGTTCTAGGCAATGACAATGAAACAAGTAGAAAAATCAGCCATTGCTCAGAATGAAGGTGTCTTACCTTTGTTTACAATAACAGTATTGAAGAGCTTTTCAGAGCTGGCATCTGATGCCTGAAAAACAAGAAAGGGAGGGAAAAAATGTGATTATGGTCATTAATATTGTCATCACCGTCATCACTACCTGGATTTTCAGTCAGTTCACTACATTTTTAGCAAAGCCTGACAGGGAAGGCAACAATTTCCCCCAATCCTCCATAAGGTGGCGCTATTTGACTGCACGAGACAGACCTGCAGTGCAGCTCTTTGCTGGGGGAAAAATCTGATTTTAAAAACGTGTCCTTATTAGACATATTATCTGTGCAAAACATATTTCTATGAGATGATACACAAAGCAATTCAGCTCATTCACATAATGATTTTGCAATTTCGTTGACAGATCATTATTTTGGAAATGGTACTTTTTTTTCCCTTGAGATGTACAGACATGCCTATTTTTCAATTTTCTTTCACAAACCAGAAATGCCTATTATTTAACGCTAAGCTTTTCCTCACTAAAGAGTGTTGGCTAGCACTTCCAGAAATTAATTTAAAGATTCATCCGATGACCTCAAGATCCTTGTTCTTCTTAGCAAACCAGGACGACCTTGGTGTTGAAACAGAAGCAAGCTGACCTGTCCCCCAGACCTGACACTACGCATGCCAGAAGCGTTACATCCTTTCCATTTTCTAGAAATCGTGTCTGCTAATTATTTCACTTTGAGGAAAGTGAAATAAGCCTGTTTAAACAGCAAGAGGAAAGCCAGTGTAAATTATACACTAATGTTCTGGAATATAAACACAAAGTTGGTTTGGAGGAAAATGCTATAATGTTGTAGAAGCACAGAATATTTCTAGAACTTCTAGAAAAAAATTAAACAATTGAATTAAACATAAGCATCCCCACTAGATAATCTGAAGATGGATCTGCATTTAAACTTACAATGGCTATGTTGTTATCTAAGCTGGTTTTGCCATGCAACCCTTGTAAATCATTTGTCTTTCACACTTTATACATAGCGATGCACGTTTCGACAAAGCAAAGCATAGAATGTTGAGTAAATACAGAAGAAACTATAAGAAATAAGGAGAGGGTATATCTCAAGTACGGCACATTCTGTGACTCTGGGGCTGGCTTTGGGGGACAAAGAAGATACTCAATTTAGCCTTTCTGTGTTATGTTGATGAAAATGAGATATTCTTGTGATTATCTGGGGAACATGCTCTAGTTTTCAATGCAAAGGATATAGAAAGACAAAAATTATTTTTATTATGAGTATTTCCCCCTTTATTTTCCTTCTAATCTGCCTGCTGTAGGGGTGGTTCAGAAAATTAAGAGATCAAGGGGGAAAATGAATGTATGTGTAAAAACAAGAGTTGGCCTGCACATACGTTTATATACAAATAGTTTAAAATAAACCCTAGATAGCTTTAAAAAATTTTTGTATGAGTAAAAAATATGCCAAAGGCCTTCCTGACATCTTAAAGGTAATTAAATAAAATTATATAATAGCTTTTCCTAAAACTGAGCTGCCAAAAAAGTGTGGCCTGGAGAAAGAAACAAGATATGGATTAAACAAATGAGAAAAATTGTTAATAAAGGCAAAAATTACAGGAATAGTGCCATGATAGAGTAATCTGTAGTGAGCTGTCCAGGAATGTGGGTTTTTCCTGCTAAAAACTCAGAGATAAGCCTATGTCACCATTCTTGAATGAAAAGGCATCTCTTAGTTTAAACTGGAAGGGCTATGTTAAATTCATAGCTTATAAAAACAAACTCCGGCTGATATGTTAAAAAGGAAAAGAAAAGTCCATAAATGAAATGATCTTAAAACTGAAATCATCTTTGCAGATACGGGGACTACCTATTTAGATGTGTCTAATTGGCCCAAAGAAATACGACATTAATTGCAAATGCAGCCCAAATGTAGAGAACATCAGTGAGGAAATGAAATGGTTCCAGATTGTGTTTTTATTTGTGTGGGTGTATGAGAAAGAGAGATCAAATAGGACAGAGACTGCAGGTGAACAGGCCCTCTCTGGTTGTATGAAACACCTCCTTGGGGCTGTGGCCTTTGTCGGCTCCACTGGTCTACACAGCACATGCTATTCTCAAGGAGGCGGTTAA
The DNA here is from genome assembly GCA_028646485.1 of Cryptoprocta ferox. Taxonomy (NCBI): domain Eukaryota; kingdom Metazoa; phylum Chordata; class Mammalia; order Carnivora; family Eupleridae; genus Cryptoprocta; species Cryptoprocta ferox. The sequence goes on from CM053564.1 coordinate 25,010,558, forward strand.
GTGATCCTTATATCTGAAGCGAACTTAGAGAAAGTGATTACGATGCCAAGCAGTAAGTTATTAAGGAAATAAGTCTGACAGGATATTCACAGCAGATTAGGAGTGTGCCTTCAAATAAAAGCTGAGCCCTTTAATTTTCTGATACATGTCACAAAGCCTCAAACATGCCTCTTCTAAATGGGAAAGGGGCCGTCTCAAAAAAGCCTCCGCAGGAAAACACCCCAAAGAAAATGGTTGAAATGGGACTTTGGCTAATCATAAAATGATTCTGGATCCCTTCCTTCTCCCACCCAGGTGGCTGAAACCATGGCGGCCCACTGTCCTGAAAAGTCAGAAAGGAGCTTCTTGGCCAACGTCTAAAGTGGAAACTACAAGAAAATTCTTTCCTCCACCAACTTTCCAAATTTGACTTCCGCCTTTAAAGCCATTTGTGTAAATTATTTGGCTCTTTATCTTTGGGACGTTTTCTTTTTCATGATTTTTAGGGAAAAAAAAGTCTGCCATTCCTTGTATTATCTGGGCCATTTTCCTGGCTGATTTTTTTCTTTTATTTTTACATCAGGAACGGCTAATGGAAATACGGTGAGCCTGAGTTAGGCGAGTCGAGCTTTCTCTTCTCTTTTTTTTTTTTTTTTTTTTTTTTTTTTTTAACACGGGGTACCTTTACGCGCTAAGGACTTAACAGATTTTGCCCTCATCTCGCTTCTCACCCTTCGGTCGGTTTGAGGGTGAGGGTGTAAAGTGGCTGCATCTAAAAATGATAGAAAAACAAAGCTCTCTTTTGGCTGCTTTTTACTGGGGGGGGGGGGCGGGTGTAGGTGGAGCAGATTTTTTTTTAATACTAAAAAATTAGCAGAGGCCGTAGTTGGTGTTTAGAGGAAAGTTAATAAATCAAACAGATTGGAGGAAAGAGCGCCGAGAATGGGAGAACGAATAAAAGCCTTCCGTGCAGACAGGGGTGGGACGCGGCCGCTCGGGTTCCAGGGCCACCTCCGTTCCCTCCGGCCGCAGACCCCCGGGCGCCCTCCGCACCCGCGCTCGCGGGAACAGGCACTTCCCAACAAGGAAAGAAAAGCCTCCTCGAAACTTGAGCGCGAGTTCTTTCAGCAACTGCCGCCGATCGCGAGCCCAGACCTCCTCTGGCTTCCCCTGGCACCGCGTGCGGGGCCGGGATCCCGACCTCGGAGCGGCAGCGCCACGCCGCGCCACGGTCTCCGGCCCAGGCCCCGGCCCCGGCCCCGGCCCCGGATCGGCCGGGGCCCCTCGGGACGGGAGGCGCCGGGCCGGCTGCGGCCCCCCGGCCCTCCCGGGCACGACCGCGCCGCCGCTCCCCGGCCAGGCTCGGCCGGCCCACGGAGGAAAGTACAAAGGCGGGCGGCCAGGCCGCGGAGGGAGGGTGGGAGGGAGGGCAGAGGGAGGAGGGGTGACGAAGGGGGGCCCGGGCGCGCCAGACGCGAGGCGCCCGCCCCTGCCACCCCAGCCCGCGGGCCCGGCCGTCGCAACAAAGACCCCCGACCGACCCGGCCGCCTCCCTTCCGAGCGCGGGCGGCGAGCGACGGTGCCGCGCCCCCGGGGCTGCATTACCTGGTCGCAAAGGGTTAAGCGGTCCTGTCAGCCCCAAGTTCATGGTTTGGTTCCTTAGCAGGGCTCACGGTGGGGGATCGGCAGAGACCAGGGGCAAAAAGCAGCCAAACACACGAAGAGAAAACGCCCAACTCCGACTGGGCTGCGTCCGCAAGTCTCTCCTCGGTTCCTCGCGAAAGTCTGAAAGCGGATGCACGGGACCCAAATCCGTACGAGAGCAGCAGCTGGCGGCGGCCGAGCGCCAGCGCCGCGCACACATCCAGCGCGGCCGAGGCCGGGCGGCGGGCGGCGGGGGGAGCGCCCGGTCCGCGCCCGCCCGCTGCCTCCCGGCCGCTCCTGCGGCGCACGGGTCGGCCGGGCACGGCGGGGACCCGAGCAGCGTCCCGGGCGGGCCGGCGGGCGGGCGAGGCGGAGAGGAGCGGCCCGAGCCGCGGCCGCGGCGCGCGGAGCTAAGAGCGAGGCGGCGGCGGCGGCGACAGGACAAAGGAGACCATGTGCGGAGGGAGGGAGGAGGGAGAGGGAGGAGGAGGAGGAGGGCGCGCGGCGGCGGCGGCGGCGGCGGCGGCGGCTTCTCCCCGGCGGCCGCCTCGGGCTCCCCGACTGTCGGTCCCGCCTCTCCAGCAGCGCCGCGGCCCGAGTGGTCCGGGTCCCGCCGCCGCCGCCGCGGCGCTGGAGGGAGACGCTCCGGGAGTCTTTATTCGGGCCCGATCTCGCCGGGCGCGGCGCGGGGACGCTGCAGCGGCCGGGGCGCCGGGCAGGTTGCGCGGGGCCGACGGCGCCTCCCGGCCGGAGCTCGCGGGCGGCGGGCGGGCGGCGGGGAGCGCCCGGGGCTGGCTGGGCTCCGGCCCGCGCTCCGCTCGCGGGCGCCTGCCTCTCCCGCCGGCTCCCAGCTCAAGTGAACTCCATCGGCGGCCGGCGCCGCGGGCTCCCGGGCTGGACGGGTGGCAGGAGGGGGCGGCGGCGGCACGGGGGCCCCTTGCTCCGGACTTCGCTCCCCGACTGCGCCGAGCGCGCCTCCTCCAGACGCTCGCAGCTCTCGGAGCGGGACTTCCTCGGCGCGCCGAGCCGGAGCAGCCGGTGCCGCCGCCCCTCCTCCGTCCCGCCCCGCGCGCCCCGCCCCTTGCCGCCCCTCCTCTCGGCCCCGGCGCCGGGTCGGCCCCGCGGGGGCGCAGTCCCCGGGCGCGACATCGACAGCTGCCGCTCCCCCCCCACACCTTGGCCCCCGCGCCTCGGGCCCTGGGTCCCCACGGCTGCCTTCCCCGCGGGCGGGCGCGGCGGGAACTGCAACGCTCCTCGCCCTCCCCTCAGTTGCCGCTTCCAATATTGCGCCGCGGCAGGGAAAGGCCACTAGGCCCGCAGCCTGGGGTGGAACTGAGACCAGGCCGGTCTCCTCTGCAAAGAGCGGGCTCTCTGGGCGGTGTGGGCTCGCTGAGAAAGTGATGTAGGTCGAGCGCCCGGCACACAGTAGGTGCTCAAAACAAAAAAATAAGCCCACTGTTGAAAATTAAGGGGGGGGGGGAGTCAGAGTCTACTATGCGAACAAAAAGGTCTTCATCGAAGCTCATTCCCACCATGATCAGAGACTCAATGCAGTTTGTCAAGTCCTAGGGATAATCCAGAGCAAGAACATTTACAAACACCCCCCGCCCCTTATTCTTCAAATCCACTGACATTTGAACACCTCACATCCACAAAAGTGGAGCCGGTTGGTTCCCCAGGCGTCTACCAGATGTAGGAAAAGGACGAACGCGACGCCACAGCCGCACTAAGCGGACAGCAATTACTGTCCCGGTATCATTTATTATCATTGTGTTCTCTAGTGGTCAGACTAGGGTCAGGAAAGGAGGGTGTGGGGGCCCACTGACCACAAACTTGGGGTTTGGTGGATTCCCCAGTACAACCCAGGCCGGCCAAAGCATACCCAGCTCCCTTCTGTCTGGCCTGGTGGCCCCTCTGCAGAATTCTGGCTTCCTTACTCAGGATCTCAACCACAGAGACCCCGAAAAGGTACTGGGCCATATATGGGGGCAGGAGACCCTGCGCGAAGATCTGGGGCTTTAATTCCAAGCCTGCAGCGTGGCGCAGTCTTTCCTTAACACACAGGAAAAGTTGCTGTGGTTTTCCCAGCACAAGGGGGAAGAAAGGGGCAAGGGAGCAGATTGCCCCTGGGACGGTTCCAGGGCACACTAGGGGGAGTGAGGGCCCCTGACAGTTCCCAATGTCCCTGCCAGTGCCACTGTTACCTGGAGTGCAGCAGAGAAGAGACGAAGGAACAGGGCTTGGGAGAGACGTATATCACATACAAATGCCACAGAGACTGGCTTAAAGCAATAATGTCCCTTCCTCACCTCTTTGAAGTTCAACATCCATCACGGTTTGATTTCATAGCACTCCTGAAAAACCTCTCGAGGGGAGAATGGGGGGTACTGGCTATATGGCATAATTTTTTTTTCTTTAACTCCCATCTACAAGGAATTTTGGAAATAAGAGAGTCTCTTCTCTCTCTAGCCTCACCACCTTCCCGAAAACTGGTCGCACTATGTGGTATTGCTAAAGACTTGTATTTTTTTAAAGATAGGTAATAGCCATTTTTCTCTACCTCTATCCCCAAAGCAGTCAGAAGAAAAGGTGCCTCGGCAGACAGTATAAGTTTGCAGTTGGATTTTCCAATTGCTTGTAAGATGTCACAAAACCCAGCTGAGGCCCTCAGGCTAGGGGCCTTCATTCTGAAGCTGTCTCTGCAGTAAGAAGATAGCTCAAAGGCAAACATTAAATTTTCAAGAAAAGACATTAAAATGTTGTTTCTTTTGGAACAATCAGAATGGGATGGTTTTCTTGTCTTGTTGCTCTAATAAAATCAATATTACAGGGAAGAAATTGCCAGAGCTCCTGCCAGGTCCCCCACAGGGTAAACTGAGATGCAGGAAAGCACGGGGAACTTAGCTGACCAACGAAAACAACCACTTAGCCCTCTACGGTGCTTTCATCAGGCAGCATTCCTGACACTTTACCAGGCCTGGCATTAGACTGTCATCTCTGATTATCAGGGACTAGATCTCAGAAAAGCCTGGGTTAAATCTGCATCTGTCCCTGTAGTTTGATTATTTGTAATCAGAAGGAATGTGGAAACGCCAATGGCCAAGCCTCCAGAGGACCCACAGAATTGGCCTCTGCACTCTGTGTCCATATTCGGTCCCCTGTGCCAGCATGTATGGCTTTTGCCCTATGAGAGCCCCAACCACCAACACCACCACTTGGTGGGCTCCCTTCCTCCAACTCCCCGCAGACACTTGAATGAGTTCATTCTGACTGATTTCCAGGTTTTGTTCCTCTTCCATTCTGGAAGGGAGGAAATCAATATCAAAATTGGAAAGGAAGAGGTATAGGAGCATGAAGAAAGGAAAGGGAAGGGAAGGGAAGGGAAGGAATTGTGAAAGGAAAGGAGAGGAAAGGAAAGGAAAGGAAAGGAAAGGAAAGGAAAGGAAAGGAAAGGAAAGGAAAGGAAAGGAAAGGAAAGAAAAGGAAAGGAAAGGAAAGGAAAGGAAAGAAAAAGGAAAGGGAAAGGAAGGGAAGGGAAGGGAAGGAAGGGAGAGAGGAGGGAAGGAATCATGGATAATTACCCTGGGGGACTGGATCTTGGTCAGAGATGTGACTTTCAAGAACCAAGATTCATTTGTTTTTCCTTGAGAAACTTAGTTTCCCTTTATTGTAATTTTCATCTAAAGATTACAAAGTCAAAGGCTGGCAGCCACCTTTTCTGTTATATTCAAAAGTTTTAACATACTAACCACTCATGGCTTTTTAACATCAACTTCGGCCTCTGAACCAGATCTAAGGAGCGCAAATCTTACAAAGTAGGTTCCCTAATAAGAAGCAGGTAGCAAGAATATGGACTCAATGGTCTTTCCAGGGTTAGATCAATTATTTCAGAACCCAAATCAAATTGTAATATATGACCAAAGACCCTGGCCAATCTATGATTTACCAGCTAAAACTTAAAACATACACACACACCCCGAACCCAAGCTATGGGTGGAATATGGAATCATCTTCTTCAAATCTCAAAATACGTCTAGAGATAAACTAGGTTTGAAAACTAATGGCAGTTCTTCTAAATCAATGTAAAGCTGAAAATGTGATTTGATTCAATTTGTAACACAAGTTACCAGACTGAGATTAAATATTTTTTGGAAAAATATTTCTTATAAATTCTGGCCTTCTGTAGAGCATCTTATATAGGAAAAGCTCCTTAGTTTTATGGTGTTCTCTCTCCTAAAGATAACTTCACATACTCCCTAGAACATGGGGTGGGTGACTCTTGGTGGGTGGAGTTCAAGGAAAGAGGAAGTCTTTATAGTTTATTTTTTATTTTTAAAGTTTCTTTAAAAAAGTTCATTTAATTATTTTGAGAGAGAGAGAGAGAGAGAGAGAGAGAGAGAGAGAGAGAATGAATCCCAACCAGGCTCTGCACTGCCAGTGTGGAGCCTGATATGGGGCTTGAACTCATGAACTGCGAGATCATGACCAGAGTCGAAACCAAGAGTCGGAGGTTCAGTGCACTGAGCCACCCAGGTGCCCCTTGAGCTTCTCTATTTTAAATGACGTGGTATAAGACCACTAAACAGGAGTAATAACACAGGAGTTCTGTCTCCAACTAGCCTTGGGAAAAAGGTCCCCTCACCTGGATTGTTTGGGTGTCTCTCAGAGCTTAATCTCTTCAAATTCTAAAACTCTTCAAGCTTTGGAAATACAAGTTTCTGTTCATTCTTTAGGTAGAGGTTAAGAGCCAGGATCCGGCTGACAACACCACCCTGTCCTTTCTGAGCTACGACACCTTGGGAAAATCTCTTCACTCTCTGTGCCTCCGTGTTTCCCCATGTGTACATTGAGTGGACAACAGTACCCCTAGCTCTGCAACTGCTGTCAGCAACGACACCTGACACTTAGTACGTGGGCTGTATGTGTTGGCTATTAGGATTGAAGATGACACTCTTTTTTGATCACTGTGGAGGCTGACAAAACAAAAGAGTGTTCTAGTATGGCTGCAACATCCATTCTACTGGCCATGCCTTCTACTGGATTCTTTTGATACGAACCACCATACTGATAATGAAAACAACCTCCTGAACATCAAAAATGACACCAAACCAGAAAGTGGTGACAGTGATTTGCCCCACCTGCATTAGGGAGCCCCTCCTTCACACAGGCACTACCCCGGGTATTCCAACCCTTTCCGATGGGGTCAGTCAGAACCAGCACACTGGATAGCTCGGGTCACAGAATAAGGCTGGTGGGATGGGAGTAAGGCGGATCTTCTTGATAGATGATAAAATCCAATCTCGAGTCAAGCAAAATGCTGTGAAGAGTTCACCAGGCTGCAAGATGTAATCAACCTCCTAATAGGGAGAGCTTCAACTTCTTCGAACGTAAAATGGCATTCATCCCAATTATGTCATTTTGATGTGCTGAATTGTAATTTCTGACTCAAACAGGCCTACAGTTTTATCTGTGACTACAGGAATGGTTTCTTACTGGCGCAGAGGCGTGTTTTGCCTTTTTTGTTCCACTTCTCTGTGTGGGATATCCACCACCTCAATGTGATTACAAAAATTTTTGTTAATGTTTATTTATTTTTGAGAGAGAGAGAGAGAGAGCGCAAGAGCAAGCCAGAGAGGGACAGAGAGGGAGACAGAATCCAAAGCAGGCTCCAGGTTCCGAGCTGTCAGCACAGAACCCAAGGCAGGGCTTGAACTCACAAACCCTGAGATCGTGACCTGAGTCGAAGTCGGACGCTTAACTGACTGAGCCACCCAGGCGCCCCCCTCAATGTGATTTTAAATTTGACCGTTCAGGAACTATGTCTCGCGTATCTTTATTCACACCAGTGCACAGTAGTGGCATAAGGAACAGCCTGGAGTGCCCAGCACTTCACTGTCTATTTGTGAGGATATAATGCTGGCCTATTCCCTGTGACATGCCTTCCTTCGGCACCGACCTGGTTTCCTGCAGATATAATTCACATTTCGGAGCGTTTGTTTACCTGTCTGGTACCCTACATGGTACCGGGAGGCCTCCCTCCATAGCTGCCTGGTGAGAGAGAAGGAATGGATGGCTGAGGTTTTCTCAGCCTCCTCTTAAGGCTGGGGGCACCTGACAAGCGTCGGGGTACCTGATAAAGTAGAGGGAGACTCAGGGCAGAGGACACCGCTGACAAGCCCAGAGGGACCTGCAGGGGCCTGCTGCTCCTTATCCGTGGCGGGTGAGCAAGAGACCTAGCCTGGAGACCTGGAATCAACAGGAATAGGTTGCTCAGCACTAGGAAGCAGGAAATCCCCTCCTCCTCCACCCCCCACCCCCGTTGCCAACATTGTCCTGCTTCCCACCTTGGTTAACCCCTGACATTGTCCCTTCCATGATGGCCAGCCCAGGAGATTAAAACCCTTTCTGGGTCCTGGGTTTTTGTTTTGTTTTGTTTTGTTTTGTTTTGTTTTGTTTTTTCCTGCGTAGGCCAATTAATTTTATTTATTTATTTATTTTAAATATTTATTTTTGAAAGAGAGAGACAGAGCTTGAGCGGGGGAGGGGCAGTGAGAGAGGGAGACGGAGACTTGGAAGCAGGCTCCAGGGTCGGAGCTGTCAGCACAGAGCCCGATGCGGGGCTCGAACTCACGAACCACAAGCTAGTGACCGGAGCCAAAAGTCAGACATTTATCTGACTGAGCCACCCCGGTGCCCATCTTAAATTGCAGATCATCATCCCCTTCCCTAGTGATGAGCGGCTAGTCAACCTCGGGTGGCCCCAAACCCCTCTGGCTCTGTGCCCCCACCCCTTCTGAATAGGTGATTTTAAAATGGAAGGTTCATTACTTATCACTCTGAAAGGAGGCTACCATATCTCATGCTCTTACTGTTGTAAAGCAAAAGCCTCTACCATTATATGCCTGTGTTGCTACAATTGATCATAGGGCCACAACAAGAGGGAAGTAAATAAACCGAACTGGGTTAGTTTATGATGCATACTATTGAGACGCAGGGGGGAATAAATATTTTCCAAGTGTAGACGTCAAGAAAAAGAATTTTACTTTCAAACTTCACGGTGTACTATAAACTACGGCGGGGGGGGGGGAGTATAAAAACCATAAACTATCTCTTACTTACCCACCAAATCTACATTAAAATATTAATATTCAGAATCTGACAATCCCACAAAGAAAGGCGATGAAAAATAAAAATACGTGCGGTCTCTGCTCATGTGGCCCAGAGGCATCTCATTTTTTTGTTCAAGTGCATGAAGTGAGAAGCGCCAGGGCGTGCCTTCCTGGACCTCACCTGTGCTTTGGCCATCCCCTGATCACACCGTTACATACCGGTGGGCGTCGACAATCTGGGGTCTAAAGACCTGACCGTTAAGGAGTCACAGTTCTAACAAGCATGTCCAGCGCCTGCCTGGCAACACCATACTCTGCCGTCCGCGTGACAGAGGGAGTCAACATTCCTCACTCCCTTGGCCAAACCTGGAACTGCACATACTCCCAAAGCTGAAATATGCCAGTTCTAGACCTACGTCAAAGTAAGTTTGGATACCTACAGTCTAGAAAGGTTCCCAGGTCCAAAGGGTCATGGTAAAAGCTGCCAGAGCTGTGCTAACAGAAGTAGGCGATGTGAGTAGCTGACCTTCATAGGTTTTGTAGTTTGGAAAGGTGCCTGGCACCCAGATGAAGGTCATCTGCAAAAGTGACGTGAGATATGGTGGCCAAATGTGTGTTAGCACTTCTTTCCCTACAACCTTTTCTCAAGGGGTTTGCCCTTTTTCCCTGGAAAAAGTATCAATAATTTTTAGAGTCCTGGAAATTCTATTCCCCCGTGTCTCCTAATACACATGGACCTAACAAAGTTTCTTTACTTCCCTCTTAGCTTCATTTTGTAGTATCCCGATGGTCCAAATATTTATTTGCAGAAATTCTTGTTGAGCAAGAACGCATTTGCTTCTTCTGTTTTGGTGACTCATACAGTTGCCGGGGTACTGTGTGGACAGCCAGAGTATCAAAGAATTCCCTTGGTTTAGCTTTCCTGAAAGCATTCCTAGTGATGAATGTTTCTGATTTTTCACCCTTACTCCAGTCCTCGCTGGGCTCCCCCTGTCCCCTGCATACTATCAACATGGGGTGGAAAAGTCTAACATGGCCATTACAATCGACGCTATCTCTGTGGCTTTGCGAAGTGCGTGAAAATACTTTGGAAATGGTCAACTGCTATACGAATGCCAGTTGCTGTGATCGCATACCGCTGTCACTTAGGGGTGAGGGCAAGCCTGCACGCCCACAAAGACCTGTTCATTCCTCTCCAGTCCCGTATGATCTGCAATTACAGAGGTTTGCTGCAAATTAATTAAATCAGCAATTTCTTCTGCTACGAACTATAGGTTGTCTTGAAGGGTTCCTTAGGGAAATACATTCAAGACAATGTCTGACATGTATTACCTGTTTCTGGGCTCACCTCTGGACACGGTCATCCTCTAGGGGCTTAAATTTCCTTAGTGGTCACAAGATGCTGCTTCGGAGGGTAAAGATTCAATCCCTTAAGGGCCAGGACTGTGCCCTAACTCCCCACCCCCATCACTATTCCCATTAACATCTCCCACAGAATGCCTTATATGTGATAGATGGTCCATACACTGTGGTTAGGTCAATGAGTTAAGAATGAATGACCACATCTCTGCCAGCTAAACATGTAAAATAAAAGAATGAAGACATTCAGTAATAAACTATAAAGTCCTTTCCACAAATTGCCACCAGCTTAGGACTTCATGGAGGATAGAACCCCTCATCATAATGCTAACAACAGAACACAAGTCAGTTCTCTTGTAAACTGATTATGAATTAAACCACCAATCACTGCGGTAACCACTCTCTAAATATGGCCTCCACCATATGTGCCTGGTAACCTCCCACGAGAAGGTGGAGGCTATGTCCTCTATTCCTGAATCTGGGGTGGGGCTGCAACTCTCTTGACCAGAAAAACGTGGAGGGAGTGATGCCGTGGAACTTCAGAGCTCAGGTGTTAAGAAGGCCTGGCAACTTTTGCTTCTTTCTTCTTGGAACCTGGTCACCATGTTGTGAGGAAGCCCAAGCAGACCCAACCCGGTCACCATGTTGTGAGGAAGCCCAAGACAACCACACGGAGAATTCCGGCATCAGGAACAAAGACCTAGTTGGATTCCCAGCTACCAGCCAGGAACACCCTGCCAGCCATGTGAATAAACATCTTGGTTTGGCTCCCCTGGCCCAGCTGAGCTTGCGTTAGCTGATGCCCTGTGGACCAGCAGTCTCTGTAGAGCTGTGACCAAACTATAAAACCATGAGCAAATAATTGTGTTTTGAGGTGTTGCATTTGTAGTTTCTTACAAAGCCATAGGGAAAGGAGACAACCATCTAGGTCACGCCCCAACGTTCCAAAAAAGGAAGCAGGTAAACACATGCCAGGATGAGATGTATCCATGAGCGTCACCTCTGCCTTCTGGCCCCTGTAAGCGAATGACGGGGGGAGGCTGAGGGTAGCAGAAGAACATTACTGAAATAGAGATAATTAATGGCAACGGGAAAATCCTGAAATAAGAACAGTCTCTGCCAAAACAAGGAAAAGTTTTCGAGTTGATAAAGTAGAAGAAAACTTAACGTGACAATGTTAATGGAAGAATAAATCTGATCTCTCCCTTTCCTTTTGGAGGCTGCGAATGTTTGCAAAACTAAAAAGTCTTTACTAATCCCTTCTTTTATCTAAAACAGATTGCAGTTTTAAGCACAGCCTCATGAAACTGCAGGTTCAAAGGAACCTGAAGCCGAATTAGCATAAAATCTGGAATTCTCATTTCCACCAAACACACAGCTGCCATCTGACAGCTCTTCTGTGATTTCTGGTTTCAAATAGAAACTGAAAGTAGCTGAGGTGGCATGGGCCAGGGCTCCACGTGTTCAACGCTCACTCCCGCCTGTGGACTCGCACGGTGAAGAGAGCCTTAGCGGTCTCCCGAAAACCCGTGGTTAGGGAGCACAGCCCCCGTGTGGCTGTCCACCCAGCAAAACCGGTGGGGCCGGGCATTGCTCACATGATATAAATACTTGGCTAATACTTGTGGAAGTGTTAAATATTTTTAAGCAAATTCACAGAACTCAGAGTGAATCTGCTGGGACCGAGTGGGTGCGGGGGGTGAGGCTGGAGGAGGGAGAGCACCCTTTCCCAGTTTTTACATTGCCAATGCCAAGAAACCCACACTCCAGATACTGCAATTTAAACACCAGCAGGTGTGCAGATTCCCTCTCGTGATTCAGTTAACACTTCCTGAGTTTCCTCTTTGGGTAATGACAACTCGACGCACCTAAACTGAATTCTGGAAAACCCCAGGGGGGCTGCCTTGCCTACTGCTGAAATACCATCACCTCTGGGACAAAAAAGTTACACTTCTTTTATAGAAAAGGGGGCGGGTAGTATGGAACTGCTTCCCCCTTGACGAGTGCAGGTGCTGGAAGAGGATTTTCTCAGCCCCGAGTAGAGAGGGTGGGTTTGCCCTGAGCCATCCCAGACTTGCTCCTCTGATTCCCATATGATCAAGTGCATGAATTCAAGTGACAGCTGGAGGGGCTGCGTCCACAGCACATGAAAAGCAGGCTGTGGCCTCGCAGGGAGGAGAGGCTTGGCCTTCCCTCCCTTCCTCGAGTGCCTCCTGCTATGCCTGCCATGCCCCACTCAGAGCCATCTGCTCCCGAAGCCACCACCGTGGACAGGGAAGGGGCCTGCTTGGTGGGGCGCGCGATTCACAGGAGGCCAGGCACGGGCTCACTTTCACCCAGGTCTGTGCCTCTTTTGAAGTTCCTCTACTGTGGGTGTACAACTTTTCACATTCTCCAGGAGGGAAAAAAAAATGTAGTGAGCATCTGGTATTTACACAGAATCTTAGAGGGAGTTGACGGATTTAATTACAAGTGTTAGTAAAACAGGAAAATTGTAGCCAGGCTTTCAAATAGCCACTCGCCTCTAAGTAACAAGAGTTTCCTTTGTGCTGCCCGTAAAGAATGTGATTTATTTCCTAGCAAGTTTTCTTGCAGAAGGGGACTCTGGTGAAAAGACAGTTGCTGGCTGGTAGCTTTTATTTTCACGTACGATGCTGTCCTTCTTATACAAAGATCAAGCTCCAAACAACATTCCACCGGGTGGTGTGCTCTGAGTTGTTTTTCCCTTCGCTAGTGGTGATGGATTCTCTCCCCATTCCCAGGGCTCACTTACAGCAGACGACATGCATTTGTGAAATGACTGGCTAGGTTTAAAGGCACAACTTAAGGCCAGGAAAACGACTGCAAATAATTGACCTATGCAAGGACTGGCGAACTGACCTGACCCCCTGGCAGCAGGCTCTGGTGAGTTTTAATCACTGGTTGCAGGGCTACTGAAGCCCATTACAGGGGAGGTTAGGTGCGGAAAGAGTACTGTACTGCATCAGCAAGGTTGGGAAACCTGGGTTTTAGAACAGGTTCGGTCCCCCCGCTAGTTGTGGCTTTGGGCCCAACTCACTAAAGCTTTTCTTCACCATTAAAATGTATAGGGGCCCCTGGGTGGCTCAGTCAGTTAAGTGGCTGACTTCAGCTCAGGTCATGATCTCACGGTTCGTGGGTTCGAGCCCCGCGTCAGGCTCTGTGCTGACAGCTCTGAGCCTGGAGGCTGTTTCTGATTCTGTGTCTCCCTCTCTCTCTCTGACCCTCCCCTGCTCACACTCTGTGTGTCTCTCTCTCAAAAATAAAACTAAAACATTAAAAAAAATTTTTTTAAGTGAATACAGGGTGGGACAAATATTCTCTCTTGCTATCTTCCATTCGGAAGGTCTTATGATTCTATGTGATGTACCATGTAGATTAGAAACAGAACAGTCTCTGCGGTGGAAAATAACATTACTCTTCCCATTTCCTTGGAGGTTACATTATTATCAAAGTGGGACATACTGTTTGACTTATTTTTTCTGGGGTTCCCACTCTTTTAGAATTTCCTGGTAAATCACTGAAATGTCTGAAGTATGCTATGGTTTTCAGTTAATCCTTCCAACTGGTGAGTACAATTTAACTTCCTCATCAAAAGAGTCAGGGCGCAAGTGGGCCTCTCAAGCTTTGGGTGGCTGTCACTTGGTACCACGGGCCCATTAAACATATTTGTCAGCTTTATGCTTTAAAAGCAAAACCTAAAAGGGTAAATATGTCATCGCGTACTCTTTAATCTGAAATCTACCGGGGAAGGAGTTCAGAAAGAAAGAAAATACACATCCTGCCCTAACCCCCTGTACACACACACACACACACACACACACACATCAGGACACCACCAAATGCGAAACTGGCTTTTGTCTTCATCAGACCATTCCTGGCCAATGCAATGTGCAGACCACATTGGGAACCAATTTAGTCATTTCTGACTTCTCAACAATCAAATAAAACAATAAATAGCCCAAACTGGGCTTGAAGGGGAAAAGGACCACATGTAGTTCCTCTCAGGACTTTTTTTTTTTTTTTTAAACATGGAAGTTTGGCTTGAAAAGAACTTATTGCACAGACACATGTGGCCTCAATAGGATAGATCTTTAACTGATGAGACAGATTCCAGATTCGAGCACACTCTATCAGGGTTTAAATCCTCAGAATTTGGTAATGGAAAGTTTGGGTCACATTAAGGACTGTGGGATCCAGGGATAAGATTTAGTTTTAAATTAGCCTCTTGGGCAGGCTGAGCATTCCCCTAAGAAGCACCATATGTCTCAAATTCCACCTTTTTCCTTCTCGTCTGCATTTCCCTCTGGATGGACCAGAAAATCCCTGGCTTCAGACTGCTTTCCTGTGAATTTGTTGTGGACCCCCATCCTTACAATGACTTTTTTTTTTTTTTAGCTCTTTTAAAAAGTTTCGCAACTTTTTATTTTGAAAAGTCTTACACTTCTAGAAAAGATGAAAGGCAGGTATGAACAACGCCTAGCCCCCTTCCCTTCATTCATATCCCTCAACTGGTAAGGAGTTGACACAATGACTTTACCTCGCGTTCCTCTTGAGCTGTCTTAAGACGCACATACGGCTGTTCATTCACTTATCTACCCACTTAGTGTTTGGTGGCAGCAGGGGGGGGGAAGGCAACCTCTCCCAGATCTTCTTCTGGCACTTTCCTCATGTTTGCTGGTCTGAGTGGTCAGCATCTGAGACTCTGATTGGGTAGCATCTACTGGTGGACAGGGTCCCTGTGAGTTGAGAGCCCACATGTGTGTTTAAAAAGTCTGCACATGCTTGGTTCTTCTTTCTGCTTCCAGAACAAGTGATGACTCAGCTCAGCTGAGGGGCCCTGGAAGTTGCCTGGGGCTTGGTGGTCAGTCAAGAGTGAAACTGGGCGGAGGGAAAAGGAGAGGGCCTGCTCGGAGCCGGAGGCACTTTACTTATCCAGCACGGATTACACAGAGGCCCATTTGGAGCCAGGAGGCACTCACCCAGCTAACCATATAGCACAGTATTCGACTTATCATTGGTCCTTCATCTATAGATGGAAAGTATAACGATCCTACCTCAGGCGCTGAGGATTCAGTTAGCTAGAATAGTACCCAGCACACAGTAAGCACTTAGTAGATGTACCTATTACTATCGTGCTCCCTTAGGTACCACTCTGAAGCAGAGCTGATACGTGAGGTAAGAGGTGAGATCATCGAAGCCTTTCCTTGTCTCCAATAGGGTGTAGCCCACTGTAGGATCCATCATTGGACAGTACCCTAAAAGCCATTCACTCGGTAAGACTTATACTGATTATGAACTATGTGCCAGAACAAACAAACAAACAAACAACAAAAAAAAAAAACAAATCAAAATGAGGGAAACATATTACTGGTCCTTAGGGCCCTTAAAATATAAGACAGGAGAGAAGACAAACACACAGAAAAAGAAGGTGGAACATGATGGCGTCCTGGGATGGTGTCGAGAATAGGGACTTCCAGGAAGAAGGTGCATCCGTCAGGAGAAGGCAGTAGAAATGGGGTCAAGGTAAGGTGAGGAAAACCCTGAAGAGGCAAGGAGTCAGGCAAAGTGAGGAGGCGAGGAGAGTTAAAGTTTGGGGAACTAGTCAATCAGGAGCACAGAAACATGAGGAGGCTTGTTGGGGAATATTGAGAAATTGCTTGGGACGAGAGGAGCCTAAAATACTGTGAGCCAAGCCCAGCTTCGGGCAGGGACTCAACACTGGACACAGAAGAGAGGGCTCAGAGTCACCGAGGAGTGAGGGTGTCCTCTGTGGAGATGACGGGGTGTGACTTCTCAGAGCACCACCGTGCCTTGGGAAGAAAGCAGAGCCAAGGACAATACCTGGATGGCGTCTGTGCTGCCTGGGTCTGGGAAGGAGCCACAGAAAGAGTGATGTGAGGTCAGCAAAGCATCACTGGAGAACCAAGGAAGGGCAAGATGCCCAGGAGTAGGGCAACAGTTGGGTTTGGGGGGTACTCAGAAGTGGAAAGCGTATCGGAGATCGGGGAAGACAAGGACTGAAATAAGACAAAGGGCTGTAAGGCAGCAGGTCTCTGGTGGACAGAACAAGGCTGCTGTGACCACAGATTAATGGTTAGTAAGTGAACGACGTGGTGGGAACACGGAGGGAGGAAGCACAGACTACTTTGAGAGGTGGAATGGAAAGGACTGGAGGCAAACAGAAAGGCACATATTAGGGCCTGAGACCGTCTTCAACTATCCGTGGCAGAGGGCAAGAACACAGCACATCCGCCCTTCAAACTACTGTGTACGTAATTTAACGTGCTCTTAGGATCTCTGTCCGTATAGGAGTCTCCCTGCCCAGGGATATTTTATATATACATAGATAGAGATGTATTTCTTTCTTTTTTTTTTTTAATTTTTTATACCTTGATTTTATTTTGAGAGACAGAGACAGAGAGCGAGCAGGGAGGGGCAGAGAGAGAGGGAGACACAGAATCCGAAGCAGGCTCCAGGCTCTGAGCTGTCAGCACAGAGCCCGATGCAGGGCTTGACCCCACGGACTATGAGATCATGACCTGAGCCAAAGTCAGACGTTCAACTGACTGAGCCACCCAGGTACCCCGAGATGTATTTCTTAATAAAACAGGAGGAGCCACTCATTCCAGATCCCCAGTTAATAATCCAAATGTCCTATACTTTACATACAGGGACCATTTTGTCCATGGGAGTAAATGAAAGCACAAGTAGAAAGAAACCTTTAAAGCATCATGGGGGCCTTAAAACATGACTGCAAATCCTTCCCATGGCGGGGAGGTGGAGCCTACACTCCTTCCCTTGAACTTGGCGTATTCATGACAGAAGTGGCACCATTTCCAAGGCGACATCAAAGAAAGCCTCGCTGCTCCTGCTTCTCGGGAGGCTCCTCCCAGAACCCAGCCGTCGTTCTGCGAAAAGGCCAGACCACTTGGGAAACCTTGGGGAGGTGCCCCCATGGACAGTCCGGGCCAAGCTCGGCCCTGAGTCATGCCCAGCCAGGCATGGGGAATGCAAGGGAAGAGGTCTCTAGACGGTCCTAGCCATTCAAGTCACCTGGACATCAGGCAGCAGAGACCTGTTGTTCCCGCTGGGCCCTGTCCAAAGTCCTGACCCCCTGAATCTGTGAGCGTAATAAAGGGGTGGCTGTTTCATACCTCTAAGTTTGGGAGTGGATAACGGGAACAAACAGGTCTTTAAATATGGATTTCCCGCTTTGTCCTGGGCATTTCTCATAAGAAAGTCCTTGACTTCTGAAGCCCTTTCAATGACTGAGGGCAGTGGGGCGGGGGGGGGGGGGTGGGCGGTTAGGGTGAAAAACCACCGCAGCATCGGCCACACCAGAGGTGCGCAAGGAGCTTACCAACAGGGCAGCGACTGCCAGTGCGAATTGCAGTGTACAGGAGGCATATCACACCGCACACCACAGACCGGGGGTCTTACCCTGTCACTTTTTCGAGAAGCAACAAATGCAAAGGAACTTGATAAATACTTTCCATAACAAAACACAATTGGTTGCCGTGGCATCCAGCTCTGTTCCTCATTAGTTACCCTTCACTTGTCAGACAAGCTCCAGATCTCGCTGAAATCCACTGTGGATTCTTTATAGTTTGTTGGGAAATGTGACTCTACATTTCCTTTATACCACATGCTTTCTGGAGCCTGCTTTTATTTTAAATCTAGAGTGCGTGCTTAGCTCCCTCTTCCCATAGGAAAGGAGCCGCGGCTTCCAAAGAGAGGTAAAAGCAGGTCGAGGCGGCTGCTTCTGAAGTGGCTGTGCGTTGGGGGTGGGGGGAAGGCAGGCTGCCATTATCAGGGGCCACCAGGTGCCCCAGGATCACGTTAGGTGATAAAACACTTGGCTGACACCAGGGGAAAGAACCATCACTTCTTCTCTCCCCACCCTTGCTCCCTCGCTCCCTCTTCTTCTTTTTTTTTTTTTAAAAAGGAGGCTTTTTACCCTCATTAAATGAAACCTTATCTCTGAAAGACTGCAATCCTCAGCAAATGACAAGTGCGCCTAATCTCATTTTCTGACAAGTGATTCTGACAGCACCTTCCCTTTGATTTCTGAGACATGTAGTTAGACATATATTAATCCGTCAGTCATCATCCCTAGGAAGAATAAAAAAAAAAGAGAGAGAGAGAAAGAAAGAAATGAACATTTGTGAATATGAAGGCGAGACAAGAGGCTAGGACACCTATTTAAACTGAGGCACGAATATTCCTTTCTCAGGCAGCCCCTCCCCTTCCGGCACAGGGAACATCCCCGGAGGGGAGACGGAAGCAGCCCAGTCAAAGGGCCAGGAGAACTGGCATCCGTGATCTCAGGTTATGTGGTCCAAGGGAAGGACGGGCGCTCTGGAGTGAGGCAGATCAGGTCCAAACCCCTGTCCGACGTAAAAGATCAGGTTGATTGAATCAGATCCTTTATCTCTGCACATCTGAATCCTATCTGTAGGATAGGGCTCAGGGCATCGGCTCACTATAAAGAATAAATAACCTGTATTGAATGTACAAGCAGGGATTGGAACAGGTACCCAATCCACAGAAATGCTGCTACTGTTATTTCCACTGAGGTCTCCCAGGGAGACTTTGAATTGGGGGAGCAGGAGGGAACACAAGATGTACGCCCATTCCCTGAGAGGTAATGTACAGAGACGGAATTCTAGAATGGCATGAAAGCTCTCACAAGGACTGCCTGGAAGAACCACATACAAACTGGCACCACACAACTATTTAAAACTCAGCCTAGCATGCACGTTGCTCCTAAACTATGCTGAAGAGATCCTTTCTCTTTTTCTAGAACCTGAAAGTACATTCTTACCTCTGTCACTGAGACATTTGTAAAGGGGAGTGAATGCATTTTTTTTTTGAGGGGTAGGGGGAGTCGCGGGCACCAAATCTGTCTTGGGTCACTCTGGGGTGAACCACGTCCATCTGCCTGTTTGATAGAGTAAACGTTAATTTGATATTTTCTAACACATGTCATTAGTCAATACCTGCATTGGGAGATGTCACCAATGTAAGTTTCTTTTCTCTTCACACAGAGATTGGCAGAAACTTGAGAAGGGAAAAGGCAAAGGCCTCCAGCCTTACCTCAGAGCTAACAGGGCATGAATATGTCGGGTGTTTGGGACTCTCTTCTGAGAGCCAGAGGAGCTTTCCTGATGGAAAGCTGTCTGATGTGCCAAGCAAGGCAGTTCCCCTTTGTCGTCTGGTTTTCAAGATCATGCAGAGGCTTGCCAACATACTCCGGAGTCACTGAGCCTGCGAATGATCCAGAGAAGTGTCCTTCAGGAGGATACCACTCTAAGACAGGCTTCTGGCTCACATGCCCCCAAATGACACAAAACAAAACGCCTCACCGCTCTTTCCGAGGCCCTCGCTGTTCCATCTTCCAGGGATTGTTATTAGATAGATGTGTTTAGCGTTGCTACGTGAGCATCAGAAAACCAAGGAAAGGAGAAGAGAAAGGAAAATGAAGAGTTTAGGGAGTCATTTTCACCCCCTTCCATACAGTGTTGTTCCATGAAAAGCAGGTACCTCCTATGACATCTGCTATTTATTTCTCTTTTAAAAAAAATTTTTTATGTTTATTTATTATTGAGACAGAGAGAAACAGAGCATGAGTGGGGGAGGGGCAGAGAGAGGGAGACACAGAATCCAAAGCAGGCTCCAGGCTCTGAGCTGTCAGCACAGAGCCCGAGGCGGGGCTCGAACCCACTAACTGTGAGATCATGACCTGAGCCAAAGTCGGACGCTTAACTGACTGAGCCACCCAGGCGCTCCCTCCTTTTCCTTTTTGAATCCGAATGCTTGGCCTCTCGTCTGTCTTCATGGCTTTACACTATGGACATGGAAATGAACTGAGGCGGAACCATGGTCATGGCTCTGCCTCGGCTGATGGAAGAACACCTGGGGCAAGACAGACTCGGAGAACGAGATGGGCTGCACTCAGGCAAAAATTACTCCGCCCATCAGCAACAGGGGGAACTACCTTGTTCCTCCTCCTCCACCTCTCTCAACCACTCATCTGCCACCTGGACAGTAATGGGCCCCAAAGAAGGAGTTCCAGTACAAGGGTGGAAATACAACTGAGGCAAATCCCTGGGGGAAGGGCAACAGGTTCTTGGTTTTAGCAAAAATGAACTAAAAAGTCTCCAAACAAGGGAAAACCGTAACTGCTCCACATTTGTTAACTCAGATTGGATAGTCCCAAGGAAAACGGATCAACAGAACAAATGACCAGGCCGCTCGCAAGCTATGTCAACTGCGGGGGGTACACCAGGGATGGTGTTGGGCTCGTCAAACAAGACTTCGGAGTCGAAAGTCCTGGCTGGGCATTCTGACCACGCCTATCGCTTCCCTGCTCTGGGCCCCATCAGTAAAGTGCGTGTTGTTATGTGAGCCCCTCTCAGGATTTGTGTGATGAAGATTACACTTAGAAATATCCATATAGTTAAAAGGCACTACATCAAATTAGAAAGGAGTTTTGGAGTATATTTATATGCATATAAATGGGTATACATTTGGTATCCGTTCGTTTAAATGTCTGAACTCTGGGTGTTACTGTTCAAAAAGATGTTTCCGGAACTTGAGAGGTTATTTTATACTAGAAAAACTACAAGGAAAAATAATTAAAACAAAGAATGAGACTGGTCAACGGCAGAAGCAGCCTAAGAGACTGCCTGTAAATTCATGGCTGAAGGGATCTGGAGTGACCCCAATCCAACCCAGGGGACCTTAGTGTCATCTCAGGGAGTCAGAAGCACAATGCGGTTAGATGTAAGGAAGCTAAAATCAAATCAAATCATTCTTATTTGTCTATCCACCCACCTTTCTAAATGGCCTTCTGTCTGTCCGTCTTCCTTCCATTCATCCATCCATCCATCATCTCCTTCATGTCTAATATGTGGCACAGACTACTTTGCACCAGTGTACACAGATAAGACACACGCACTGCTCTCAGCAAGCTCACAGTCCAGTACCGCAAAGCAGTATAATCGGAAAGTAGAATAAAGTCCTTTAAGTATAATAATAAAAGTCACTGACAGTACTGGGGGTTCACACAGGATGGAAGGGGCAATTCTGCCTGCACCTCTTGTTCTTACAACCGACCTCTGTCACCAACTGACCTTCTGATTTGGTTTCCTTGGGGATTGTCCTTCAGGGGACAATGTGCTAGCTCGTGCACCTAAGTCATTCTGGCTGGGGTCGGTGGTTATATGGTCCCTTGTAAACAGAAAGACTTGTGTTATAATTTAGTCAGTTTCCCTGGAGTCTGATTAGAGTGATCGCCTCTGAGTTTCTAGACCGGGCTGACCCAATCATTCAGCTGCCCTTCTGTGAGGCTGGGCCAGTGCCGCCAGCTAAGTGGCCATCTATGTCTCTACCTTCCTGTTCTAGAAATACTGCAGGAGGGTGGTTTTCCCGGTTGTGGGAGCTTCCTCTGGTCCTTCTGCTTTTAAAAATCACATGGCCCGCTCTTTTCAGTAAGTCAGTGACTGCTACCTCTTCACATCCCCTTAAGCTCTTCCACTGAAAGAAAAGCATGACACTGGCTTTTAACATTTATGAGGCCAACAGGTCTCTGGCCAAGGCCCTTCTAATTAACAAATCCAATAGCACTTTCTGTCTCTCTTTCTGCAGGACTTGCTGACTGTCCCTGTCTTTGTCACTGGGCTTCCATGACAATGAATAGTATCCTCTTATTTCATCAGGCGATGTTGCCTCCTTCTGCTTCTCTGTTCCTTTAATATTGGGATTTTTCAAGGTCCCCCTTCAATGTCTAGGAAGAAGGAAGTAGGAGGCTCTCACTGATTTCCCAATTTCTACCATAATTTCTAAGCAGAAAGCTCCCTGATCTCCAGCTCCATACGTCTCCTGAATTCCAGACCCGTATTTCCAACTCACCAGTTGGATGGTGGCACTGAGTGTCCTATGGACACTTCAGAAATCAACATTTCCAGAAAAGAAGTCCTAGGCATCTCCTCGTGACGGCCAAAGGCCTGGCCAGGTCCATGCCCCCCCCCCCTCGATTTACCAAATCTTCTGGATGGATACTTTCCTCCCTTCCACCTTCATTGTCCGGCTTTCCTGCAGGCGCTCAGCCTGTTGGGACAGTTGTGCTGATTGTCTCCTCCCAGCCTGGTGTTCCACTCTCTCTTTTTGCCCCTAGTAAAGGCTTCAAACAGGCAAGGGCTGAGGACAGAGCTCTGTGCCAAACCATTGGATTCTTCCTTCTAGGTTGACAATACTATAGGCCAGGTTAGACACTGGCTTTCAGGTTTCACCCCTGGCCCACCAAAGCTGCACAGATCTTGGACAAGGTATTTTAACCCCTTTGAATCCAGCTCCCTCTTCAATCACAGTGGGATGATTGCTTGCTACACCCCAGGCTGATAGGCGGGGACTGGGTATACCAGCCAATGCCAAGGACAGTCTTGACATATGTTGGTATCTTTGCTGAAATGAAGGGAAATAGGAAAAGAAAACACTTCGATGTGCCTTGCTTGGCCTGCGGTGGCTAGCCCAATAAACTGTACATAGTAGGAAACAAATATTTGCACTACCTTTGAAATAAGGAATTCTATTTAAGCAAGTCCCAAGGAGAAGAAGGTATTATTAAGGGCTAGGGCCATCCTTCTAAGGCACAATTTTCCGTTCCTTAAGCAGTTACCAGGATTGACAAGCTTTTGCTTCGACCATCAAATCTAAATCACTTTACCGGCCCGATGAATAGCTGCCCACTGCATATCCAGCTGGGGAGGAAGTAGACGCAGCAAGGCTGGAAGTCATCTCTGTGTGAGCCAGATTTGTTTTGTGATTCTCTACTAAGGCCCCTTCAGGGTGGCCACAATCACTTGGCAATCAATGGCTGCGCATAAAACAAATAGGTCAAAATTTTAAAAATAGGATTGGGGTCGCAGAGGGTAGAGGAGGCGCAGAAGTTAAAGGAAATGGGGTTGTTTATTCTCTTATCCTAAGGGCACTCGCTAACTGCCCCTGGAAACCTGAAAAGCTATAAAGGAAGTGTCCTGATTTATGGGGGTCACAGCCGAGCATGTACATGATAAGCTGTGTCTGCCCTGGGCTGTGACTGGACACGGGGGTGGGACCCAGGTCTCTCGTAGGTCACTGCCAGCTCTCGAGCCTAGGAAACCTTGTCCGCCACAGGCTGTGTGGTCTGGAATCAAGTACTCCGGGTGGATGGGTCTGATGGCTTCGCTCTGCTTTGATGGTTTGACTTGACCGCGTGAATTTGCCTCAATTTCCTGTCCTCACTTGGTATTGATGGTGATGAATCTTATTCTCGGTTAGATTAGACTTTTCAGACTTCTTACTCAACACTTGCTCTTTTCTGACACATGCACACGAGGATCTGGGCTTATACGGGATGGAATCAATTATAATGTGATTAAGACAGAGCAGAAAGAAAGGAAGTAATAACAATCATCATTTCATTTATAAGCCTTCCTTCCCCACCCAGGCTCTCGGTGTGCAGCAAAAGGCAATTAAAACAGGGTTCAATTAAAAATACTGTAAAAAAGAAATCAAATAAAATATTAAAAAGCCAAGTGCCATTATTAAATAACTGTTTGTGCCAGGAGGTCCTCAGACAGTAACAAAGAGCCAGGAGAGAGCAGGAAATCACCTGCCGGGCGGGGAGGAGGCACACCTATGGTGAATGCTGCTCTGTGTAGCACAAAACCTGCGTCTCACTGGAAAGTAAATAAATAAATAAATAAATAAGGCTCCCTCTGGCCACTCTACAAGTGTGCGACTTGCATTCATTCTACATTTCCAATTCTGAAGTGCCCTGAGCCTTTCCCCGCTTGGCTTCAAAAAGGCACATCCCCCCTTAGCCCGAGTGAGGTGTGCTGTGTGTCTATTTGAATCGGCTAATAGTGTCCGCTCTTCTGCCCAGTACAGTGTTGACGTGTCCTTAGCGCTCTGGGACCAAAGAAGAATCAAGTGAGAATCACACAGAAAATGCTGTAATTACGGCTCTTCACCCAAAGACCTCAACGCTCAGAGGAGGGACAAGGAACTGTCTGATTCTGATTGGAACTGCTAACTGAGAATCTGAAACGAAAAAAAGTCATCTGCAGGCCAGTAAGATGTACCGAGTGGAGACGGAGGAGACGTGGGCAAGTCACTTAAAGTTCTCTGAGCCTCAGTTCCGTCATCTGCTGATTGAGGGGGGCGGGGCTGGCCACGTGAACGCCCAGCTCTAAAACCCTTGGCTCCTGTACCTATGTAAACACAGCATACAGGTATTTTCAGTGTTTGAACTCCCCTGTACCTCTGTAGGGAAGGTGAGAGCCAGAGACACAAGATCCTTAGAAGTATATAATCTGAATAACCAGAAGGGATATAATTAAAATCAGGGTTCTGCTCCCACAAACACACCCAAGGATCTTCCCATAAAAACACTACGGTAATTAACAAACCTGCCAACCACACTCCACCACCCTCCAGGCCCTGCCAGGCGTAGATGTGAACCTGACCCAGAATGTCCTCACCCCTCCCACAGCAGGCCGCGCCTGACTGCCGTCAGGGTGCGTCTTAGCCCGTGGCTCTTCGGGAGAGGGAAGCATTTTCAAGTCATGCAGGGGCACGAATACATTTCTGGAATTTTAAAAATCATTACGACGGGGAAAATAGAAGGGGCCTGCCCGCGTCTGACTAGTCCCACATCTGTACTAAAGGCTCCGCTTTTCCCTCTTTGCCTCCAAGACATTGCCACAGATCAGGTGCCAAATTGGTTCCTCGGGAACCTGGCTCTGGGAGGAGCCCTCCTCTCTCTCAAGCTGCTACTCCCCCCCCCCCCGGCCCCCCCAGCCCCCCCAGGGACATGCGCTTCACTGCCCAAATCCTCCATGGCTGAGGCGTCCCATGGGCTGAGCCAGCCCGGCCCTGTTCTGACAAGGGTGAAATCTATTTTCAGAATTCTCTTCCACTTTTAACACCCTTATGTCATGCGTTCACCCAGACTGGCCCCGCAGCCCAGATATTATATTTGTCCCGTCAACTGGCTAACCTGATAAACTTTATAGTGCCCCGGCCAGGGAACCCGAGGCCACCTGGGGACAGTCTGGGAGGTGTGCTTTAGCAGAACATGCCTGTCAGGATGTCTAGAGAACACCAAGGAAAGGTATTTCTCAATCACATTGCAAATGAGGTCCAGTAGGAGAGGCCTGAGACAGATAATGAATTCTCAGACGTTTCTAGAGTAAGTTCATTGAGGGCAAGAACGATGTTTGGTTATTTTTGTAATCTCATGGGTTTATTACCACGGGGGCCTGGCACTCTGAGGGTCCTTTGCATCTGCTGATCTGAATTTAACAGCTGAACACTGATTTCCGAATCTCTGTATAATCTCTGTTTGCCAAGTGTAGTCCAGCGGTATCACCTAGAAACCAGGATCTGAAGCCTCACTCTGGACCTCATCTGTCCTGTCTGCATTTTAAAAATATTTTTTTACGTTTATTTTATTATTGACAGACAGACAGAGAGACAAAGTATGAGCAGGAGAGGGGCAGAGAGAGGGAGACCCAGAATCCGAAGCAGGCTCCAGGCTCCGAGCTGTCAGCACAGAGCCCAATGCAGAGCTTGAACTCACAAACTGAGAAATCATGACCTGAACCGAAGTCAGTCACTCAACCGACTGAACCACCCAGGCCCCTGTCACGTCTGCATTTTAACAACCCCCCCGCCTCACTCCGGTGACTGCAACGTGCACGGACGTTAGGGAACTCATACCCAGTGCCCTGAGAGGGGGAAGAGGCAAGTGTGTGTAAGAGTGTGCACATTCAGAGCTAACTGAAGAGGAAGAAACTAAGATCGGATTTGGACTGCGTTCAGGTTTACAAATCTGATCATGCTAAATACAAAAGCCCCGATTTAAGCAGGAGCCCAAAGGTGTCACGAACAGGTGTCCTCATTTACAAAACCAGCTATCTGTGTTAAGTCAGCAGAATTGCACTTCAAACTGGAAAATTGGATTCCAGTCTTCCCAAAGTTTTGAGGAAGCCTCAGCAATGAGCCAATGAGCTCTTCTTCCACGTTCCTTTGGTGACCCGCCAGCCGATGGATTCTAGGTGCCAGTGTAAGCCTGGCTGGGTTTTGCTGCCCAACGTTTGCTAGCGAAAGGGTAAAAAAGGAAAAGAAACATCAAGGTGATTTCTTTGGGGCCCTTGTGTCAATCTTCCAAAGGGAAGCACGAGGCTTTCAAACCAGCCCAGCGAGGGACTTTTTCCTCGGTTTTGCTTTTTTAGGCTGAATTAAATAAATCCGGGGTTCTTTCTCAGCTCAGGTATATTTTTCATTCGCTGATGATGGTAGAAAGCCTCCTGCTCACATTTGTATTATAATAAATGCATTATAAATGAGTAAGTAGGAAACAGTAAGGAAATGATGTTTTACTTTTAAATGCTAATTACGAAGCCCTGGTGCAGTTAATGTGCTGGGAGTTCTGTCAATTTTTAATGTTTATGCCAAGTGTAGTCTTCAATTTAACATGAGCTTTTAATCCTTTGAGTACTAAATTGCCTTTTAATGCTTGCAGAACAACATTGTGTTTGCACAAAGTCAGGTCTGAAAAATGTATTTAGTACAAGGTGTGTTGTGGGAAGGCAGAGACAAGGTGGGGGGAGGGGAACTTCTTCCCCCCAAGAAGATAGTACTGGAACACGGCAAAAGCGAGTAGCTCCCTGCTCCCTTAGAGAGCATCATTTCCTATTCTTTCTGAGGTTGCTGGGAGTGATGCTCTCCCGTGGCTGATTTAACCCTCTGGTGAAAGCTTCCAACTCCCAGGAACACAATCAGCCCCAGGGTCTACCTTGCACCATCAAAAAAACCACAGCAAAACAGGAGCAGAGGAGGGGTTCTTCCCATGTGCTCTGACTGCCCTCCCGGACACGCCAAACGGGACGAGAAAAGTGCTCTAGGTATCCCTTGGGGGTGCGGAGAACTCTGCTATAGCCATACAAGGTATTAAAAACAAAGTATGATGAGTCAACCTGTACATTTCTTACAAATAAAAGGACTAGAGATTTTAAGATAGAAAGAGGGGCAGAAGGAAGCATAGAAAGGTAGATAATGGGCCACGGCCAGCAGGGTCTTGGGACTT
The DNA here is from genome assembly GCA_028646485.1 of Cryptoprocta ferox. Lineage (NCBI taxonomy): Eukaryota > Metazoa > Chordata > Mammalia > Carnivora > Eupleridae > Cryptoprocta > Cryptoprocta ferox. Next base: position 25,037,804 of record CM053564.1, read on the forward strand.
TTTCTGCTCTGGGCAACAGGCAAGGGGTCGGCCAACCTGTGGGCTTCATAACCACATCCAAGTTGAGTCCCACCTTCGGGAACATACTTCTCCCAAACATCAGGCTGAACTCCTCACTGCTTGTCAAACACGTTCAAGGCCTCTGAGCTCTGCGTAAAAACAGCACTGCTTAACTATAACTCAGTATGGTGCTGGCCACCTTGCTAAGCATTTTATATTGACTCATTTAATCCCGTCGATAAACTATACTACTGCTATTATCACCCCCATTTTGCAGATGGAGAAAGTGGTGCACAGAGAGGTTGAGAAAAGGCCTGAGCTCACAGAGCTAGCAGGAGAGAGGTGGATCTAGGATCTGCCCCTGGTTCCAGGGTCCCAGGCTCATCACCAGCTTGCAAGGCTCCCCCTCCCCGTCTCTGCTGAAATGCCCTTCCTGGCACCTTTTGTCAACCCTCACTTGTCAGTAGCTCCCGCAAAGAAGTCCCCTGCCCTCCGTAGAGCTCTTTTTGACAATGACCCAGTCCTCTGGCAGCCACACAATATCAAGTGCTTCTGCAGCAGGACCAAATGCCACCACATCTGTGACGTGTAGTTCTGCCGATGCCAAGGAACTCCCCACCCCCCGTGACTATGTCAGAGGTGGGAAAAACGGAGCCCTCTCCCCTCGGGGACCAAAGCCTCATTAGAAATCCAGTCTAGTGTTAGTTTGAATCCACTGAAACTGCTGTTCTGACGGACAAAAATGGTTGAATGTCAGCACTTTCGCGTAGTTCAGTGTATCCCTGGCTGGGCCTCAGCGTGGGGCTGGGTCCAGCCGGCGGCAGCCTCCGGGTCATCCCCACGCCACCCCACAGACCGCCTCCCAGCCCCCTGGTGACATCACACAAGGTATGCCCCATCATCTGGAAACCACAGTTCCTGGAAGAAAGCATTTGTTTCTAAACGTTTCCCTTTGGTGATTAGGCATTCAGAGAGAACAATGGGCGCAAATACACACTTAGTAAACTGCCTAATGATTAAATAATATATTACTAAAATTTGAATATAAAAAGGCCGCCTTTACATGTGAAAGCTAATGGGCATGCCTGAAAAACTTGAGTACAGCTGCTCAGGCTGTGAGGAAACTAACCAGGGAGAGAAATTACCGAGGCTTCATCACTTGGTAAGTTCAACAAGAACCCAAAATGCTAGGGGAAGGCCCACAGCTGTCATTTACTCCAGGGCAAGTGCAGCATGAACGGCCACCTTAAATACAGGTTTTTATGCATCTATTTATTACATGGTCAGCCACATAATAGTTTGATGTTAAGCTGTGTGTTAGCTTTACAGGTACAAATACAGGCTGACGGAAGGGACGGGGCCGGTTTGGAATCATGATAGACAACAAGCATTAAGGGGCCTTCCTCGTCTCGTAAGCTGAGGAGCGATGTCTCAGATCGCTTGTAGTCTCTTGCAAGGACCACAAATGTCAGTAGGGGCAGAATGTCGGTCTGGCCCGTCTTGCTTTAGCTGGCTCCTGCCTGTCTACTTACCCTCAAACCCAACAATTGTTTCATTTCTTACCTCAGTGCCACCAAAAACCAACCAAACAGGACCCCAAAACCGTGGCCTGAGTATGTGGGTTTGAGTCCAGGCCTCGCAATTAACCATGTGACTTCAGCCAAGGCCACGTCTCTGTCGGTAAAATGGTGGAGCTCACTCTGAGATGGGGCACTGAATAATCTCCCACCAAGTACACAGCAAACTCACAACCCTCCTACAGCACAGAGTTGTCACAGGTAAGCAGCTGCCCGGCAAATGAATATGTCGCCTGGCCACTCCCATGCCCTCCGAAGCTAGTTAAGGCCACATGACCCGCCCTTGGCGATGACCCCGGAGCAGAAGAGGTTATGTGTCAATTTTGGGTCTCCTTTCCCGGGGCAGGATGGACACAGAAGAGCAGGAGGCTTAGGGCGTGTCAAAGCCACAAGAGAAAAAGATCCGGGTCCCCAAATCACTGCCTGGAGGAGAGCCACGTGCCAACCAGGGATAGCCGTGGTCAAGACTGATGGATGAGAAACAAACATCTATTACTTTGAAGGCTTTATTCATTTCGGGTTCGACTTGCAACAGGTGCTGGCTTTATTCTAATGAATATACAGAGCCTCCAGTTACTCTGAAAAAAAGCTCTTTATTGGTCCCTAGAACTTACCATCCTCCATCTGGAAAATGGGGACACGTGTGAGAAAACTCCTACAGATGTCCAGATAAAAAGTCACAGAGGACAGCAGGTAGCAACAGCCTCCTCCCCCCCCCCGCCCCCCACCCGCCGCTCTCTGTCTCCTGTAACTAGGCTCAAGAACCAATTTTTAGGGGAAAACTGACATCAATTTACTTTCGCCAAAGTAAACTGAAAAAGTTGAGAAGCCTGATCTAAGTTCTTGCCCATCTAGGTTCTTGCCCACCTAAGTTCTTGCCCACCGTGCCGTCTGACTGCCCAATCCCTAATCACAGTGACAAGGGATGAGGAGAGGCGGAAGGTGGAAAAGGGCTTACTGATACCAAACTTGTAACAAGGTACAGCCCAGACAGACTCTTTTAAAACACCTGCCTACCCTCAATTACGGAACTTCCCCCCAGGAAAAGGCTGGTGGAAAACGACGTTATTATTTCCTCATTTGGGATAAATTGCTACAGGCTTAGGTGTGTAGGCAACAGTGCCGAAGGAGTGATTTATGAAGTCCTGTTTCTCCCTCCTGGCCCGGAGATGCAGTCATAACTCCGTATTCACATGGGGGACTACGGCGTCCTAATGAATCACTGCCCGCCTACTATCTGCCCGGTGACCTGCTGGGTCTGGAAATGAGGCTGGTTTCCCAGGCAGTAATTAGGATTTCCCTTTCTTTCCTGCGAGACTTTTCTGCTCTCTAGGACTCACATCTTGGCTCTGGGAAAAGCTGGCCAGCAGTGCCTGACTACGAGAAAGTAGATCTTAGTCTACCCACTCTTTTAAGGACGCCCCGTCCACCACCCCTGGCACCAGCTGCCCGGGCCACACCCCCACTCCGCACGCGATGAACAGACAGTATTCTGCTGTGGGCTGGGAGAGTAATGTGGCCCTTCCTGCTCAGGGCCAACTTCCCCAAAGGGACAGCTGCATCAGCGGAGCTGCTGGGTACATGGGAAGGGCCCACCCGGCCCACATCTCCTGCTTTCAGATGTCCGTCTCCCCACTCTCTGCTGTCACTTGCGGTCCGGCTCACCATGCAAATGCTCTGTGGAACCACAGGAAAAGGTTCCCACTTTTTTTTTTCCTCCAAGAAATGAAGGTGTTATTTGGCAGAGATCGGTCTGGCTTTCTGGGTGGCTGTTAGCATTCTAAGATTTATTTACATCAGAGGGGCGTCTGGGTGGCTCAGCCAGGTAAGCGTCTGACTCTTGATTTCAGCTCAGGTCATGATCTCACGGTTCGTGAGTTCGAGCTCCATGTCGGGCTCTGTGCTGAGAGCATAGAGCCTGTTTGGGATTCTCTGTCTCCCTCTCTCGCTGCCCCTCCCTGCTTGCGTGCTCTCTCTCTAAAAAATAAACAAACATCAAAAAAAAAGATTTATTGGGGCGCCTGGGTGGCTCAGTCGGTTAAGCATCCGACTTCAGCTCAGGTCATGATCTTGCGGTTCGTGAGTTTGAGCCCCGCATCAGGCTCTGTGCTGACAGCTCAGAGCCTGGAGCCTGCTTCGGATTCTGTGTCTCCCTCTCTCTCTGCCCCCTGCCCTGCTCATGCTCTGTCTATCTCTCTCAAAAATAAATAAACATTAAAAAAATCATTAATGTCTGATAAATGTCAAAGAGCAGTATCTGAGAGTCATTCCTGTGCCTCACAAGCCAGTGCCTCGGCCTGCAGCAAAGGCCCCGGCTGTGCGGCATAGCCCCGGCGCACTCTCCCAGCCTGGTTGAACTGCTCAAAGCCAACATTTATCGATGACCTGGTAATATAGAGAGCAGGAGCTCATCTGAGTCTCACCAAAGTGAAGATATGATCATTCCCATTTTACAGATGAAGTTAAGGAAGTTGCCCAGGGTCACAAAGCTCTAGGTGGTGGAACTACGCCTCTGACTGAGATCTGAGCCCTTCCCCAAATGTGTGTGTGCCCCATGCCTCCTCCTACTGCCGCCCTCCTTCCATTCCAAGTGCCAGCAAAGGAAACTCTTCCCTATTCACCCCCAAGTCCTCTCGGGCCTTCTTCATTCCTTTCAACCTTCGCTGATGGCTTCTCCTTGTCCCTGCAGCCTAATTCTACTGATGAAACCCACCCATAGGGCAGAGCTCATCCAGGTACCTTTTTGCAGCGGGCGGCCGCAGGCCCTCTGTTAAATTATGGGGCGGCATGCCAGACTACCGGCTGAGCTGGCTTTTGTGACCAAGAACGGAGAGATTCCACTCCTACTTGCATTGCCATCAGGGAGAATGAGACATAAAAGTAAATAAATAAATAAGCAAGGTAATTGAAGGCTATGACAGGTGTCAGCACAGCCAAACTGGGATGGGGATGGCCAAGGGGGCCGAGAAGGCTCCATCTGGGCAGAAGGATGAGAATGCACCAGGTCTCCACAACTGGGGAGGAAGAGCCACAGGGGAAGCTTTGTAGGCAGAGGGCAAGGCCCCAGGAGAGGAGGGGAAGGAGCTGAACAGGCACAGGGAATAGGAGGAGACCAGCGTGGTGGGGGGAGTCCCATGGGGGGGCCCGCAGGAGAGGCTGCAGACACAAGAGCAGGGGCCCCAAGGGCAGAGTCTGGATTCTATTCATGGTCCCCGGGAAGCCTCTGGACATTTCAAGCAGGGGGGTGCCATGACCTGATTTCGCTTCTGCATTTGAGATCACACTGGGCCCTGTGTGGAGAGAAGGTGTTGGACAAGAGGGGAAGCAGAGTGTCATGGGGATCGATGACGTGATGATGTTGGTCCCTGGCACACAGTAGGCCTTTGCCACGCATGGCAGGTCCCTCAGGGAGGGAGAAGACTGCAGGCTAGGAGGAAAGACGTCTCCACTTCCTTGCTGTGGAGCCTGGTGTGGCCCAGAGCAGATTATAACACGGCAAAGCCCCGGCTCCCTCCAATGTAAAATAGAGTTGAAAACGCAATACCTACTTCACCCGGTGAGGAGATCATTAGGGGATGCACACATAATGCATTCGGCCTGCTGCCCGTCCCATGGGGCGCACTCCCTACTGGTGGCTGTCGACCTCGGCAGGAGAAACAGTAAGATCTGTGGGGCAGGAGGTAAGGGAAGGGGTGAGGCTTCCTCTGATTTTGCCCTGCTGTGCTTTAAACAGTCCTTGCCATGGTGCAAGACTTTCATACGTATGGCTTGTGTCGCGAATAAATCAAACGCTTGATTCCCTCATCTCTCTCATCTGTGCTCGCTGAGAAAGTGCAAGGAGCTAGGGGCCTGGACTCATCACATGCGGGCCACCCCTCCCTGGGCCATATCTGTCTTCGTGGCACTGGCCACTGTTTGACACTACGGTAGATCTTGGTAAGTTTCTCTGTTTTTCCACTGTCTCCACAAAGGCAGGGACTCTGGTCTTCTTCCCCGGCTGAAACCCAGCTCTTGTGACAGTGCCTGGCCTACAGCAGCCTTCCAATGAACATAAATGGATTGAATCCAAATAGGAACCTCTAGGGGGTAGGTGCTATTAACACCACAGGTATTCCACTGTCTTACAGATAAGGGAGCTAGCGCGCTCCATGAACGTGCCACGGTCACACAGCCAGTGAGTGACAGAGTTCTGGAACCTAGGAGAGCATCTGCCTACCAACCCTGTCTGGCGGCTGAAAATGATGAGCTGTCAACCTGAGCTGTACACAGAATCACCTAGAGGGAGGTGGGAAGTTAAAAATCTTAATGCCCAGGCCACACCCAGACCAGTGAAATCTGGATATGAGCAGGACCCAGGAGTTAGAGGACTTCCAAAATATCCCAGGTGAGCCCATCGTGCAAACCAGGGGGAGACGCACCAGTCTGGAGAGGGACATCCAGCAAATGCTCAGGACGTGGGGGGGGGGGGGGAATACTGGTCGCAGCTGGGAAGGCCAGGGAGGGAGCCCAAACTCTAAGAGAGCCGCTGGCAAAGCTGACCATAACCCTTCTTCCCTGTCCATGGCTACCTCCCGCTGATAATCCCCAGTAACCCCATCCTTTCCCATAAGAGCTAAGGCAAGTGTCACAGCAAGGCTCCTGGTCTCCTCTGAAGACACAGGGCGGCCAAGCTGCTCTAAGAAGATTTAAGTGTGTCTAACACCGCTCCAACAACCCCGCGGCCCACCAGGGAGTGGGCTGGAAAACCAGTTTAGATTCGCAGAGACGCTGGTATTGAAATCGCCGAGAGCTCTCTGGCTCAGGCGGCCATGCATGTTAGGGCCTGTGAATAATAAAAGGGGAGCTTGTAATTCTCCTAAAAAATGAAATTTCCCCATTTCTGCAGAATAAACAAAAACAAAATAATACATTAGCTCTGCAATATGTCTGTGCTTCGGGGCTTCAGATCGTCATTAAAGTTGGATTTTATCCATGACAGATTTCTCCACTCCCCATGCACCCCAAATAACAAAACACGCAGCCTTACGATGAATTTTCTTTTCTTTCTATTTTCCATCTGCATGTGGTTTATCCGTACTAAACTGCAGAGGAAGTTGGCCAGACCTAGGCCCCCTGTTTGCAATTCTTTGCTTTTCAGCCCCAAAACATCTCCCTGGATGTTCTTAAAATCCTATGGGACAATGGTGCGGTACGCAAGGTCACAATACAGGGGAGATACTGGTTGTGGAAGGGAGCTCGGAGAGACTTAGAGACGGGCTGTGGGCCCTGGATTCAAAGCAATCAGTCTCACGAGGGGCTGGATTCAGCAGAGACACGATCGAAGGCTCCTGGAGGTGACAGCAGCCAGCGTCGTGGTGACAGCAGAGCTCTGAAGCCCTTATCTGAAGAGACCCGGGACCTCCGTCCTCTGTGCGCATGTGCAGGGGTGTGTGTTGGGGCGGGGGGAGGGAGCTCTGGTACCACTAGTGTGGGCACCCCCAGGGCCGCAGACAGATCTTTGGCGGGGGGGCGGGTCTCCACAATCAAGACAATCATCCTCAGGTCGGAGGCTGAGACATTCCAGTCGAGTGCCTGCCACCCAATTTTCAAAAGGAGCTCCGCCATGCCACAGCAGGTGCCGACCAGGCTAGGCTGGGGGTTCAAGTGTCCCGGACCTGCCAGAGGACCCGGAGAGTGAGGCAAATGGAAGACTCTCATCATAGCCAAACTCTGCTCGGGGCTGCTTTGAGCAGAAGCTGAGATCTGAGGAAGCACGGACCTCATGGTTCTCCCTGCCTCTCACCGCCTGTGGGCGAGGAGAGTGCGGTACCTCACATACATGGGTGCTAACAGGGGAGGGGGAAGGAAACCAAGAAGACCGAGTGTGCCATGTATTGGAAAACAAGTCACCTGCAAAATCTGGGGCTCTATAGAAGCGATCCTCCGAGGGTCTCAAGGGGATCAAGTTTTCTGATTCCTTCCCGCTTGTCCCCAGAAACGGGAGGTTGCTTGTTCGCACGTGGTCAGGTGCGACTGGGATGACTGAAATGACCGCACACTGGCATCCCTTGCTGCCGCAGGGATGGAAAAAAGCCCGGATGGCAGCGACAGGCTGGGTTACACAGCCCAGATCCCTTAGCGGAGAAGTGGTGCTAGGGGAAATAATAGCAGCCAATTAGACACTGGTAATATTCCAGAGACAGCTCCACAAGTGGCCCAGGCTGACAGAACAACTCACATCCAGCTTTGATGTCTTGATAGGTTTTTAACAAATTCTCCTTCAGTTATCCAGCTGCTTAGCTAATCAGATATTATTACCTCCTTTGTGCTTCCTTTCCCCACTCTCTCTGTTTATCAGGCCTGCCTTGCTGTAAAAAGAGCTCCATAATGATCCCTATCTAAATATTTCACTTCTAATACAAAGGTCTGTGTTTTGCATTCCAGAGAGACTCTACAACTCAGTCTGCTAAGAAGTAGCTCCCCTGCCTCTTTGGGGAAAATAAGCTGATTCTAGCTGTACACAATTTCAGTGGAATCTTCCTGTCTCATGTCCTTGCACGCAAAGCTGGGCAAGGCAGACGGCAAGGCTGTGGGTGAACTTCAGCCCACACATGCCGAGGACGTCTGCAACAAATGCCGACTGGCGACCACATCCTGCTCATCCTTGGGCTTTGTCCTGACATTAGAAAACCAGAAGGGACATTTGGGCAAACCGCAGAATGCCATCAGAAAGCCACAGAGAAACCATCAGAGGGGTTATTAGTGAAACACCTGAGGAATCTTAGAGAAGAGTAATGGGCAGAAGTTGACATTCGGTAGCCATGTTTCTTGTCCCTAAGAACGTTCCTGGGATCTTTCTGGAATTTTTAATACAGATATGACTTAGTTCGGGCATGAACGATACACCTGCTTATAGGACGTGGTTGAAATCTGGGTCCTACAACATGGGTGGGGGATGTTTCTCAACTACCCTATGTCAGAGCACCGTCTTCCTATGGTGTGGGATCAGGGTAGATTATAGCTTGTGTCCATGCAAGAACAAAGCAAGGTCACTGGCTGGAAGGCACGGTCAAATACCCCAGAGGAGTAAGGAGCTCTGCCTAAGACCTTCACTGACCAGTCCAACACATCTGTGACACTGGGTTGCCTACTGATTGGTATATCCAAATATAATCAGGTCAAGCCCCTGATCAAAGCCATCTGACGACATCCCATAACACTGAGAATGAATCCCAACCTCCTTACGATGGTCCATCAGGCCCTATGGGGTCTACCTTGGCTACCTCTACAATTTTGCCTTTGACCATGCTCCCTTGGCTCATGCTGCTCCAGCCATAGCATCTGCCTCTGCACAGATCCATAGATTTTGGACACATCAAACGTATTTGCACTTCGGGGTCTTTTCGTTTGCTGCTCCCTCTGCCTAGAACATTTCTCACTTCTGATCTTCCATTGGCTCCCTCCTCCACATCCTTCAGCGGTTCAGCTGTCATCCTTGAGGGAATCCTTCCTCGACCATTCAAAGAGCAACCCCTCCTTCCTGTGGTACCATATTTCTCCCCAATTATATCCTCAGTATCTACAACAGTGACGGATACATACTGCGTATTTAATAAATACCTGTTGAATTAAAGAGCAGATGAACCGCGGTCTCAGATCTCTTTCACAAAGGATGCCAACAAGAGTCAGCACGGTGTCCTAATGTCGATTCGGGTTACTTTTTTTTTGCTTTGTTTCCACACTTACTGTAAGCTCTCATTGTAGTTTCCCATTGTCTAGCCTCCTTTTCTTCTACAGTACTAGAATTTTAATCTGATGTAGTAGTCCAAAATACAAACATTTCCCAGTCTTCCTTGAAGCTAGGAGAGGCCCCGTGGTAGAATTCCAGCAGCTTCTAGGAATCTGACTCTTGATCCTTGCCCGTAGCCCTCTTCCTCCTTGTCCGTTCCCCCTACACCAGTCCCGCTGTTTGGAAGGTCAATGTCTGGCTGAAGGTCCATCTTTAGCTATGAAAAGAGGACCGTATAGAGCATAAAGCTGGATGAAGACTGGATCCCAGAGGACTCTGAGGAACAGGGGTCTGCACTGCTTACTTCTAGACTTTTACATATGAAAGAAGCTTCTTTTTCAAGCCCCTGCTATTTTAAGGTCTTGGGCACTTATAGCTAAACCTATGATACCTGCTTGCATTTGCTATTTCTTAGTGGAAACTGTACCAAGGAAGGAAAGGAAATTTCTGAAGAAGTTCGGGCAGAGTAGCAGAGGTTGAAACAAGCAGATAGCATGGTGGGCCATCCATGGACAAGAATGGCCTTCTGTAACCCTCTTTCTAGGGTACAAAGAGGAAAGTGCCTCAGAAGTGGACTCAGAAGGAATCAGCTCCAGTACCAACTATGTGAAGACCGCTAGGACTTGCCCCGGCTGCCTTAGTTCTTACGGCCTTATCTCTTCATCTGTAAAATGGGGAGAACAGCTATGGAAAGTATTTAGAAAACTAGGTACGAAAGTGCTTTGCAAGCTATCAATCTCTCTGAAACTCCGGAGTACTTAGGAGTTAGTTCTAGTGGGTGTCTCACAGATGAAATCGATTCTTACAGTTCTTAAACAACTTCTTACCACCTTATATATGTAACATCAAAAAAATGAGAGCCAGTAGCGTCAATCACAGAACTGACATTTTAAACTATGCCGTGACATTAGAACTGGCAGAGGAGAACCCCTTAAACTTATTTGCATTTTGAAATTTTCATCTATTACTTAAAATAGTCTGTTAAAATAATACCAAATCATGTATTTTGTGCCCCGATGGAAAAAAAACGCAGACACTGTATGATTTTTACTATGAAAAAATGAAATTACTTTGTAAAATGCATCAAGGGTCCCAAAGTGGCTTATCTACACCCCAGAAGGGCTAGATCAAGGTGCAGAGGACCAAAAAAGAGTCAGCCGGGCGGATAAGACATAGTATCCAAAAGACTCAGCAAGCTCAGATCCTAGTAGGCATCTGGAAGTCCTGCCAGGTAGAAAAAGCACTGATGGGGAATCCAGATGTCTGCTAATGATCAGGTAAGACTGCTGGCAATAATTCCAGAGAACTATCCGCAGACAGTAGACTCTTGGCAAAGCTTTAATTTGTGGGTCAAAGCAAAAGGTGCTCTAGCCACCAACTGGGGGCGGGGGAGGTTAGGTCAGGTGCAGCAGACACAACTGGCTAGCTACCGAATAGCCATTTCCCTTTCTTCTCTGTCAAGAGAACCCTAATTATGGTATGTGTCCAGCACCAGGGAGACTATGATTGGTCTAAGCCAATCATGGCCATCTCATTCCCCAGTGCTAGAAGGCAAGTCATGCTGTTTTAGCTAGTACACTCCAAAAGGAGACCACTGGATGCTTCTGGGAACACTGCCCTGCTAAAGTGGAGAGCATAAAGAAGAGCCCCTATTTTTATCTCCCTCACCTTCCTTCCTGCATGGCATGGTGCCACATAAGGATGTGACATTCTGCTTGGAGTTTCAGCACCCATCTTGCATCTGTGATGGAAGTCATTCCCAAAATATCAACGTGGCAGGCTGGAAAGACGGAAAGGGCCCAAGTCCTCTGTGACAACACTGAACCTCTACAATAGGCTTGTAATGGGAGATAAAGATCTTTTTTTTTTTTTTTTTAGGGTCCTATTTAGTTGGTGTTTTGGTAACTTGCTCCAGTAACAGAGCTCTAGTCCTAGCTGATTCAGGGGGCCAATTGAGATGCCAGTTGCTCAACCTGTGTTGTTGTGAGAGGAAATGGCTGGGGACATGATGAAAATGTGGGCCACCAGGCTCCATTGTTGGGTCTCCTTGACTTGGGTCAGATTGACTACACAAACACTTGGCATGTGACTCAGAAGAGCCTCTGGAGGACACGGTCCTGGCCAGGGACAGGACAGTAATGTCTGCAGAGCTCAGGGATAACACTCTTCCTGTCACAATGAGCTCTGGAGAGGGCCTGAGCTTTAAGGGGGGGCTGTCACAGACCTTGGTTCTGAGACGGTAGACAAGCCAAGAAAGTGGGCACGGGCCTGACCTTCAGGCACTGCCAAAATAATCTTATGGCGTGTGATGTCCCCAGTGCGTGGGACCCTGCTGCTATGACGGTTTTCCACCGCAGACTGTGACAGGATCATTTTTAAGTCTGAGTCCTAAGACATACATTGTGGGTGTCCAAACTCCATGGACTAATTATTTCAAGTTAACGTGCAATGCACTTGAGGCCCTGTTTTAAAAGTTTATTTCACATGGTTGCATTTATTGGTCTTTTGACTGTCAAGAAGAAAGGCTATTACTCCATGCAGTAATTTAAAAAGAGAAGTGATGATTTTTCAAGTAATTATCAGCAAAAATGCCAAACGGGAAGGTACAGCCTGAAACATCCCACTGAGAGAAACTACCAAGACAGAAAATAATGCATCACAGATAATACCAGAAAAGCGACTTGCTGGCAGATGAGGTACTTTATCAGGCCGTTTTCACCTTTCTTTAATGAACCGGCCTCAGTGGCTGTCTTTAAACCACGAACAGAACTTAGTTTTATTTCTTATGCTGAGAGAGTCCAGAGACTATTAACCCTGAAACACAGAATACTGTATATTCTTGAAAATAAGTAAACAAGTTCACCTTCCCATAGTTTTTCTTGCTTTGCAGGAACTCAATAGCTGTTGCCAAGCAGGGAGAATGAATGTGATTACTACAATTTTTAAAAAGTAATTGGTATCATTTACACTCCTCTATGGCTTTGAATAGACCTGTGGGCCAAATCTTGCACAATACCTGCTTTTGTAAATAAAGTTTTATCGGAACACAGCAATGTCCAATAACTTATGTATTGTCTTAAATACATATGGATTAAATATGGCTGCTACTGTGATGCACCAGCAGGGTTGGGTAGTTGCTGAAAGACCTCACAGCACAAAATATTTACTATCTAGCCCTTTACAGAAAATGTTTGCCGACCCTGGTTTAAAATAATGGTTATGCTTTTCCTAAATTGACAGATAATGTTCATTCTGACAATGCCCCCACATCTTGCAGAGTAGGGAAGCAGTACAATAATTCCATAGTTCTATAGCCATTAACAGTGATTTCTAGCTTATTATGGGCTGTGGCACAGAAAAGATAGGCTGTGGATTACATATAATTTCCTGGGTCCTGACTCTCATTCTGCTCTTTCTCTTCAATTCAAGAAACAAATCACAGTGCAAAAGAGAAAGTCATGTTGAAGTATTAACACTGAAGGATGCCATTATTATTATCATCATTAAAGGATATCACCGAAGGGAACCATTCTAATTCATAAAAACAGTAAACAGTTTGCAAATTTCCAAGCCCTAATAATCCATTGATAGCCAATTACTACAACCCACACAACAATTGATTGCATTGCCCCAGTGGGACCAGCACCATGGTTGAGAAGCACTGATCTAAACTGGTGATTTTAAAGAAACAAATACAATCCATGATCTGAGGATTGACTGATTGACTGATTGATCTTTTCAACATGTGACTACTTGCTGTGGGCAATCATTCTGGAATACAGACAACTGAAGAGACCAGATACCTCCCTGGCCTTCAAGGAACATGCACTTCAAGAGGACAGGAAATTATGTCGATGGATTACTGCCAGTTTGGGGGAAATGAAGAGGAAGCCATACCAAAGAGAGCTTCAGGAAGTAGCATCTGAACCAAGCCTTGAGAGAGGGATAGGATTTGAATGGGCAGTGGTGGGAGGGCACCTGGCAGGAGGGAAGTCCAGAGGGGCCTGAGAATCAGAGGGGTTAACGTATTTCACCCAAGTCACAGACTTAAGCAATGGAATCAGTGTTGGAACCAGGTATCCAGAGTGAAGCATTTGTCAGAAGTCATTTGAAATATACTTAGTAGTTAGAGTTCCGAGGAGGAAATAGCATGAGAGAGAACATTATTTTTAAACTTTTAAACGTTTTGTTTTGATAAAAGGCAAAGGTTGTTACATAAACTATACTAAGAAAGGGTGTCTACACTAGAAAAAGGAATCTGGATCTCAGGCCAGATATATCCAACCAACCAGCAAAATACTCTACCCCTGTCAGGAGTCAAAAAGATCTCAATATTCAAGAGTAAGCTAGAGACCATCTTTAGGCTACCGTAATACAAATACCACCAATAAAGCCATTCTTTAAATTCGGGGCTACTCTAGTTTTCTGTAACTTGGCTCATTTTCTCAGTAGGGGTGTCTTGGGGATGTCTCTGTTGGTGCGGTCTTTTATATTAACTTGGGTCCTCAATCATTATGAGAAGTGATAATCTAAGACCTTATATTCATTAACTACTTGTGTTTAGATAATATCAATCCTTTTCCCTCTGACAAGTAAATTCCATTTTAATATCTTTTTTTTTCATTTTTTTAACGTTTATTTATTTTTGAGAGAGAGAGACACAGAGCGTGAGCAGGGGAGGGTCAGAGAGAGAGGGAGACACAGAATTAGAAGCAGGCTCCAGGCTTTGAGCTGTCAGCACAGAGTCCAACGTGGGGCTCGAACCCATGAACCGTGAGATCATGACCTGAGCTGAAGTCGGCCGCTCAACCGACTGAGCCACCAAGGTGCCCCACCATTTTAATATCTTAAGTGGTGTCAACTGTTCAGGTCTAAAACAAAACCAAACCCAAACAAACCGGGGGAGGACAAAGGCAGAGTACTGTGCCGTGTAGTACAAAACACATACCACAGAGGAACTAAAGACTTTCAGCTTTCATCTCAAAAGGTGAGTGTGTTGTTACCATTATCCTGGGTTGAATCCTACTTAGAGAAGCACCAGGAGATACGCAGAAGGCCGTCAACCACCACTTAGTCAATCATAAATACATGGGCGTTGAAGGTTTCCCCATATACATCTGATCACAGTAATACACATGGGATCAGGGCAATGTGCAATTATGATGGCTCATGCGATGTATTATCTGATCATAATAATCTGGCGACGTCTTCCCTGCTTACGGATACACATAAACATCCCTTACTTCCAAAATGGAAGCACAAAAGTACGAGGGAGAAGCCATATTCATCAATACTGCTGGTGTCCTTTGTGAGTACATATGTGTTCGGCAGTGTTTTCTGGAATCCAGATGGCTGGATCAAGTTCTGGGCACTTCTGGATTTGGTGAAAAATTTGCCTACCTTATCTCCCATGATGTCTTGCTACATAAATCCTCCCTTCAACTAAATCAATATATAGATGTTATATATATTTCCCCTCACAAAGCCATGAACTTTCCTATTTCATGAGTTTGCTTACATTAAGCCACGCTGAGCATAAGTGGAGAGTGTGAGCCCTGATCCCTGGGTCCAGCTTTACTGCTTACTGACTGTATGACGTCGGTAAGTTAGTTATCTCTCCATATCTCATTATCCTTACATATAAAGTATATTGTACATCCTTGTATATATATAATAAACTCCATCTTGAGGGCTTTTGTGAGGATGAAATAAGCTAAAACATGTAAAGAGCGTAGAGCTTTGTCTTGTAAACAGTAAGTGCTCAATAAGTGTTGTGATCATTACCATCATCATCTATCATCAGACCATGTAAGCTTCCTCCTCCCTCCTCTCTGTTAACTCCTCTCCCCAGTCCTCAGCCATGTCGCCACCATGATCTCTTCTTCCCCTGATTTGAACACAGGTCACCGTAGCTGGCACTATTAATTTATGTGTAACTGCCATGGGTACAGAGTTTTCTCATCTAGACTGAAAACTTCTCCTTTTTTTAAATGTTTATTTATTTTTGAGAGACAGAGCGTGAGCAGGGGAAGGGCAAAGAGAGAAAGAGACACAGAATCTGAAGCAGGTTCCAGGCTCTGGGCTGTCAGCACAGAGCTCAACGCGGGGCTTGAACTCACGAACCGCAAGATCATGACCTGAGCCGAAGTCGGCACTTAACCGACTGAGCCACCCAGGCGCCCCTAGAATGAAAACTTCTTGAGGACAGGACTTCCAACTGTTATGTTTGCTCTGCATGTAGATGTGTCTGACACAACTGTTGCCTAATGGTCACAGAAGCCAGACAGAAGCATCTAGATATGAATGTGAACGGTTCTCACTTCTAAACAACATCCTTGGTCACAATCGGCAAGGCAGGTGTTAGTGGTGATGGTATCGACAGAAATGTGTTAATTGTTACGTGCTCGATGTGAAGCATTTGAAATGGAGAGTAATGCCAGAAGGACCCAGGAGTGGGGATGGCAGTGAGAAGAAAGAGGTTCCAGTTGTAGGTCTGTTGCTAATCGCTTTACATCCTTTGAGGCTCACAGAGGTTCGACGTCTTGTCCACTCCTAGTCTACCAAGTGGTTGGTCAGAATCGGTAACCCCTAAAGTCACAGGCAGACCCTGTTGGTTGCCTCAGTCAAATGCTTTTGAGTTCAAGAATCCCCAACTTTGTCTGAGTTCTGTATGGCACTGTGTAGCCTCCCCCATTACAGGGGCCCAGACCAACCTTGGAAATCCTATTAGCCCTTGCCAGTGATTGCTTCAGGAGTAGGACCCAGGTCTAGCCCATGAGACCTGAGGGGAAGTTTGCTGTGGGGCTTCTGGAAAAGGATTTCTCCCTCATGAAAAGATAGAGATCTATGAGGAGAGACACCCTCCCCCTTGCTTCCTGTCTGTGAGTGTGGCTTCTTGAGGAAATGGTGATGAAACCATGATGAGAAAGGTAAGAGAACAGTAGCCAGTCTAGTGCCCCAATTTATTTACCCAGCTGAATTAACCAGCCCATGTTGGGAATAGTAATTCCCCTACTGTTTAAGCCATTTTAGTTCTGTTGCTTGTACCTGAAAAGTTCCTGATGGTCACCATGCCAGACACCACACGGTTGAGGCATGTTGTTAAGCTATGGGAAATGTGACACACAGATCATCTCTGATGACAGACACAAGCCCTCTGGGGACATTCTTAGACTAAACGCCACGCTGGCCAGGCTCTGCGACCCCAGAGACCCCAATTTGTGTTTCTGAGCAACCAATGTTTATTCATCTCCATCTCACTTTGGCACTGTCATTAAGCTCAGGCTGACATACTCATAATCAGAGATGTGGGTCAATAGGAGAAGGTACCTCCCTAATTTCAAAACAGATCTAAACTCTCTAAATTCCTCGACAGAGGTCTTCTAATCCTTCATTCAGTGGGGTTATCTTAATAAGCTCATTTTAGCACACTGTCCTAATGGTTCTTTCCAAATATTCCTTCCATTCCTTCCAATGGTTCCCTAGTTTGTGTGTCGTGTGTCTCCATCAAACATTCTACTGTGCTCATGCTTTACGGTCTGAAGTTTATAAATTCTGTCCAGGATCACAAAACTCTCAGCGGTACACACACAGATAACAAACGTGCAAACTCATCACAGGCCCTTCAGGACTGCCAAACCAGAAAGCTCAGCGCGACCCCCTCTCTCTCCTGCTGCAGGTGAGGAACCTGAGGTCTGGGGCAGGGGGAGTCGGAATGCCTTGGGGAAGGTGACAGTGAGCTGGTGGCATCGTGGAGTGCAGGAAACTGAGGTCACTGGTGAGACTAGTTACGATGACACCAACCGAAACAACAGCAACTCACATTCACGCTCGGCTTAGGACAGAGCGGGCACTACTCTACGTTCTTCATGTGTTTTATTGCATTTAAGTCTCCTCAGAGCCCTAGAGGAGGTAGGTGCTACCATTATTGCCATAATATAAATGAGCAAACAGGAGACAAAGAAAGGAAAAGTACCTGTCCAGGTTAACCAATGCTCTATACACACGTGATCATTGTTCAGCCACTTAAGAGTCTCCTGACACTCCACCAAAGGTGGTGGTTCTTGAATGCCTACTGTTGGTAGGTCGATGGCTTGAATTGCAACAAACCTACTAAGTACAGTGGATTCTCAAAATCCTGACTTCTGTGCATTCCACATGTATGCAGCACAGTCCTTAGATCTCCTGTGCCACCTGAGCTCCTAGTGTGCAAACAGCAGGGGATGGGGTTGGGGGGGGGGGGAAGGGTGGGCAGGTGGTCAGATGGGAGAGGGGTTAAGAGCTAGGCACCATAGAGAAAATCCGTTTCTTTCCCGGGCAGTAGTCCCTGCCTACTCACTGAAGTGCAAACCCAGAAAACACGGAATGGAGTGGAAGAGATATGGCGTGACCCCAGATGCCTTGTCCTGAGATTGCACAGAGTCAGGGAGAAGATTCTACAAAGCAGCATCACTTTCAAGGAGCCATCACTCTTTCCCACTTAAAGGCAGAACCGACCAAGCTGGCGGAACTACTTTTCCTGGGTTTTTATTATATTTTGAAGCACAGGTAAGCACGGGCGTAAGCATGGGGAGCTGGAATGGCCTTTTTTTTTTTTTTTAATTTCTAATGTTTATTTATTTTTGAGACAGAGAGAGATAGAGTGCGAACAAGGGAGGGGCAGAGAGAGAGGGAGACACAGAATCTGAAACAGGTTCCAGGCTCTGAGCTGTCAGCACAGAACCCAACGCGGGGCTCGAACCCACGAACCGCGAGATCATGACCTCAGCCGAAGTCGGACACTTAACCGACTGAGCCACCCAGGAGCCCTTGGAATGGGCTTTTGAGGTGATCTCGTCCAAGCACAGTCAGTGGCGGCAGGAAGAGGCAAGCCAAGGCCTGGAGAAGTACGGGGGCCTCCTCCAGCTCAGACAGCCCACACAGCCATCTGGAGCTTCAACGGCTTCCCTGCTCTGTGACGAGGATGCGGAGCATGGCCTGAAGTGGAGAGGAGCTTTGGGATGGGTAATCACTGGGGTTCGGGCTCCTCTCCAGAAGCTCAGGGACCTGAACACGTTCCCCAACACAGAACCCCAGTCCAGGGCCTCCGATTAGCTGCTGAAGCAAGCAAGCCTCTCTCCTGGGTCCTGCCTGACCTCTTCTGGGAGAACGTCCAAGAACAGGCAATGCTCGGGCCAGGCTAAAGACCTCGAGGCTCAGCCCAGACACAGAGGTGGTAGGTTCAGCCCCGAGCCCCCAACTGCTCAGCCAGCCTGACAGCTTAACGCGGCCCAAGCAGACGGCATCCAAAACAGGCAAAGGTGGGGAACTGGCTCGGCCTCCTCTGATCAGATTGTTCAACAGCCTCCGAGCGGGCTGGCCTGGCGCAGCCCCAGCCCCAGCCCCGCCACCCCGAGCTGGTGCCTTCGTGTGCCTGCGGGCCTCGGGCGGCAGCCTCGCGCGGCCCTAGATCTTCTGGCACCACATCTAAGTCCATCTCGCCTACAGCTGTCGGCGGCGCAGCCCATTTGATGCTGCCCGGATGGCAAGGATTCAGCCATTCCGGGGATATTTCCAGGGCAGTGTTCTTGGGCACGGGAACAAGAGAATCCCTTCGGGGGGCCAGAGGCGGTGGGCCACACTGCCAGCAGCCGGGTTCCTCTTCATCTAAACACCATCAAAAGCCTGCCAGGGTGTCTTTGTTGAAACCTGGCAGTGGGATGGCCCCTGACATTTGACTCAGGACCAAATCCTGGTGACCTATTTGGTGAGATGCGCTCTTGCAGGCTGACCTCGGTGGATGTGACGGCAAGCTCTCATGGCTGCTGTAAATAATAAAAATCCTTCCCGACGTTACTTAGGCAGAGAGGGAAATGGCCCCTTTGGTGAAACCCCGTGGCCTGTGCCTTCACCTCACCGCAGAGGGCTGCTGGCGCAAGGCTGGTATTTGCCTGCAATCTTTCCCTGGGAAGTAATTAGTTTCCATTTAGAGGGATGACAAATTGATCAGGCAGGAGTCGCGCTGAGCTCTGAATTGAAGGTAAACTGTGATGGCTGTGGCTCTAGCAAGTCAGGTTTGTAGGTCTGTCGATGCATTTTACAGTTTCAAAATTCAATCACCCAACAGCAGGAGAGGAAAAGACACTGCTTGGAAAAAGAGAACCAAAGCCTGTATCTCCTTCTGCAAGTTCATTATCGCCTCGCTAAAGCATGACGGTGGTGTGAAATGGGTTAGACGCAAGGATGCCTCTGTTAACGGCCAAAGAAAAAAAAGTCGCACATCATTAGGAATGGAATAAACGATACTGAGGCACAGAGCAGAAATGATTTGATTAGTAATTTCCAGTTTTGAAAAGACCTGGAAAAGTACCAAATGACTATACAGAAGGTGTGATGGAGTTCTTAATTGCTATAACTGCTCTGGGAAACGTGATGATTTGTGACATAGAGTACAGCACAGTACGCTAACGCTAATAACCGTTAATTAAATGCAGCAATGATATACTCTCAAAATGCACATACAAGTTACCATAATTTCTAGATTAAAAGCTGCACTGTCAGAAGCCAAAGGCAAAGAAAGGTGGAGGGAGCAAGAGACATCTCTCTTGCCGTCGTGAGCGGGCCCCGCGGTCTGCCCAGAACAGAGAGGCCAGAAAACACGATGGGAAAAAAACACACTTAGCTGGAAAATGTGAAACGGTTCCTGAATGAAGCTGGCCCTCTGGAGGGAGAGTTATTAATTCCGAAAGGCTGTTGCTGCACCAGACCATCTGGCGGTGTGTGGCGAGTTCAGTGGCTGGTGCGGCTTCCGGTTGGGTCTGCCTTGCCCCCCTCCCCGTGACAATTCCCCACTTGGGCTGTTGTCGTCCCAGCTCCAGGTTGTCTGGAGGGAAAGCGGGAAGAGGGGAACCTGGTGAGGTGGTGGGGCTCCGCCGAGTTAGAAGGGCTGTCCTTTTTACATCCGGCCCCCAACGAATGAGGGGAGATTAGGAGGGCTGGGTTGTGGGGGTGGGGGACAGCTCGAGGGTGATTCACATGAAAGCCTCATTTGAATGGAAGATAAAAGAAGTCAATTAATCTCCCTCCCTTTGGGTGAGGAACGCTTGTGAGCCCGAAGGAAGATGAAGGAAATGCTAGTTCCAACTCAATTACCTTGGTAATGGCACACAGAGAAAGCTGGGACAGATCGAGAAATCCAGAGAGGATCTCAATGCTCCATTTGGGCCGTGGCCTCTTACTTTCTCCTTTAACGCTGGCTAGAGCCACCAGCGTTTTGGACACACGAGAGGCCTGCCTCTTGGGAGAAGTCAAGGGGCAAGAGAAATGCTTTTGGCCCATCATTCGGCTAAGGTCTACTGTACCCTCCCCGGAATACAGAATTGAGACAGGCAAGGAATATACAAGGGAGGTGCGTTCTAACGTTGTGGAACACTTCTGGGGATAAATGTTCCTGCAACGAGCAGGGAGAGGCCACCTGTTGAGTGGAAGAACTGGGGACAGTGGCAGGGAAGAGGGGCCCCGGAAGCAAATCTGGAGTAAGTTACTGGATCTGGACACGAGGCATACGAGGGGCACGGTGTTCTGGGGGTGGGATCGCACAGTAACTACCCTGTCACCACCCGTATACAGCGGGAAAGGGAAAGGCCAGTAGAGGGGCCTGGGAGGGGTCAGGTCAGCGTGGTGCGAAATGGATGAAGGGAAGGGGAGGCACACAGTTCACTGGAGGGCCCAGAATGGCGGTCGGATGTGGCCGCCTTTTTTTCGGTCAGGCGAGTGGCACAGTCAGGACAGTGTTTTGGGAGGATTAATTGTAGAAGAATCCATAGTTATCTCTGAAACCCTCTCCTTCAGGGGCGCCTGGGTGGCTCAGTCGGTTGAGTGTCTGACTTCGGCCCAGGTCATGATCTCACGATTTGTGGGTTCAAGCCCCGCGTTGGGCTCTGTGCTGACAGCTCAGAGCCTGGAGTCTGCTTCAGAGTCTGTGTCTCCCTCTCTCTCTGCCCCTCCCCACCCCCCACTCATGCTCTGTTTTTCTCTGTCTCAATAATAAATAAACATGAAAAATTTTTAAAAAAACTTCACAAAAAATTATTTCTCAATTAAAGAAAAAAAGAAACTCTCTCTTTCAGGGACCTGTTGAAATGCTGCCTCCTCAGAAAGCTTTCCCCAACCACCTTTCTCCGGCGACACTCTTCTCCGATCCAAGTGCTAACCAGGCCCAATCCTGCTTAGCCTCCGAGATCGGATGAGATCGAGGGCGTTCAGGGTGGTACGGAGTAGTATGGTATCTCTGCTCTTCAATCCCTTCATCTTCCTTAGTTTTTTCTCAGCATTTGTCACTCTAGCCATCACGTTACACCCATTAACTTTCATTACGGGTTATTTCGTTTCGTAAATGTTCGTTGCCTGCCCCCCACCTCCTTTCCCACGAGTGACTCTGGTTTGTTCACTGCTGATTTCTGGCACTGGGATGGGTACCCAGCCCTGGTGCTCAACAACTACTTGCTGAATGAGCCGGTGGATGGATGGCAGAAGAAGCCGTGGTTCTCCAAGTGCCATCCCGACCAGCAGCCCCAGCATCATGAGGGGACGGGTTAGGAAAGCAACTTCTCGGGCTCTCCTCAAGATTTACCGAATCAGAAGCTCTGAGGCGGTGGCCCATGCTCTGTGACTCATCAACTCTGCAGGCAAGTCTGCTGCACGCTTAGGTTTGAGAAGCATCAAGTTAGAGGAGAGTGGAGGCAGGGAGGCCAGTAAGGAAGTTACAGTCGAGGCCGCTTTGATGGAGAGGAAGGGATAGCCTGGGCCAATCTTCTGAGAGGTAAGATGTGTAGCACTTGGCAAAGGAAGAGTCTGGGACGTCTGTTGATTTCTGGCTGTGCTAACTGACTGCATTGTGAGCACGGGGATATGGGAGTGGGAAAAGGTTTGGGGAAACAGAGAAAGCAGAGGCTGTAAATTCAATTGCTACATGATAATCAAGTTGACTCCTTGGATTTCAAAGGCGGTCTAGACAAATTCCCAGCAGTCTATCTGAGGACACTGGTGGTGTCATTTAAAAGCCAATGAATCAGCAGAGGACACACAGATTGGGAGGAAGGTAAGTTCAGTTTGGCATATTTTTAATTTTCAGTGCTTGGGAGATACTAGTGGCGGCAGTGGGGAGACGCCATGTTGCCTCTAGGACATATGGATCCAGTGCTCCAGGGATGAATGCGCCAAGCACCAACATCATCCCCAACACCAACATCATCCTCAAAGTGGCTGTGAAAACCACAGGTTTGGGTAAAGTCCCTCAGGGCAAGGTAGAATAAAACCTTGGATTATGTGGAGGATAAGGAGATCTGGGAGTTGAGAGATAAGAAGGAGATGAGGAGAGAAGAATGTCATAAAGCATTAAAAAAAATCAGAAGGGCAGTTGTAAAGTTCCAGTGGGGATCACTGAGGCCTCTGGGAGGGCAGAGGCAAGCGAGCTCCGGGCAAAGGTGACCCATGTGAGGGACCAAGAGACAAGGGGCCTGAGGACAAAGATCCAGGAGTGGAAGTGGAGCAACTTTGTCACATGGTGGCAGGAGACACGTAAGCACATTTATGTGCTGAGAGGCAGAAAGAGCTTATGAGAGAGGGGAGCTCACTGGGGAGGAAGGACGGGATGGGACACGGAACTGGGCGCGCAAAGGCCTGAGTCTGCACAGGGTGACCCCTCTCCCGCTGAGAAGGGAGGGAAGGGCTGGTGTCCATGGGGACACAGGTACGCAGGTAAGTGGGCCACCCAGGTGAGGGCAGGCAGAGCTGAGGCTCTGACGGTGAATGTAACATAGTTTTGCTTCCAAATCTGATCGAGGACACAGATGGGAGATAAAACTCAAGACAAGTTCTAGTGAATAGTATAGAGTCGTATGAGATGGATTAAAGACCTGAAACATGAGAGATAAAAACCATGCAGGTTTTCATAAAAGAAAACATAGAATGAGATCTGTGGACTAGGGCCAGACAAAGACTTCTTAAGTCAGATTTCCCAAATGTGGGACCACAAAAGTGTATGTATCTCACTAGAGAAAAATGAAGAATATCTCACTAAAGGTCACTATAGACAGTTAAGGGATATAGGTGGGAAGAAGATACTTGAGTGTCTAACAAGTGATCCATAGTTAGGATACACAAGAAACTGCCAACCAACAAGTTAGAAACTCAGAAGAATGTTCCATTAGCAATAGTACTTTATATGGTCAAACGGCAAAAACTAGAAAGGCGGATAACAGTAAGTGTTGGCAAGGACACCCGGGGAGGAGACCTCTCACCCGCTCCAGGTGGACGGTCACATTCACAGCAATTCCGAAAACAATCTGCAATATTTACTGAAATTAATATCTGTTCTATGACCCCATGAAACCTCCTGGGATGCACCTCAGAGGACTTCTTGGAGAGTTCCATAAATGGAGACATTTTGAGGAGGACTATGGTAGTAGTGGTTGTCCAGGCAGGAGGCGAAGGCAATCTTGGCTGCCCTTTGCTAGTGGAACACATACTATGGGATTCTCGGCAGCACTGAGAAGTGACAAACGACATGTGAGCCCAGCAGCATGGGCGGATTGTAAGAATTCAGTGTGAAATACAAGGAAAAGAGCTGACATTTACACATATTACCACTTACGTGAGCAGAACACACTCACAGAGTAACACTAGCTAGTGACACTGCTTTAGGCTGGGGGTCTGGGGTGGCATGAGCAGACTGAGATATTGGCAGAAAATTAAGAGGGGCCTCATACAGATCCAGGATGATAGCACGCTCTGAGGAGTATGATTAATTCAATTATCTGGTCTTCAAGCTCGCATTTAGATTTATTTACAAAATTTTAAAAAAATGCATGGGAGAGACGCATTTCAAGCAGGGGTCTGATAAGTCTTTGTGAAGTGGTGGGGTTTGTGTTGCATCTTTTTTTAATGTTTGTTTATTTTGAGAGAGAGAGAGAGAGAGAAAGCAAGAGCATGAGCAGGGGAGGGGTAGAGAGAGAGAGAGGGAGAAAGAGAATCCCAAGCAGGCTTTACGGTATTAGCCCTTACATGGGGCTTGATCCCATCAACCATGAGATCATGACCTGAGCCGAAATCAAGAGTCAGATGCTCAACGGACTGAGCCACCCAGGCGGCCCTCATGCTGTGTCTTGGAGGATGGGGCCAGGCCTCTGGTTTATGCAGGTGAGAGGCTTCTGAGATGCAGAGGTGGCCTGAATGGAGACGGGAAAGTACAGGGTGGGACACCTGACAGACGAGCATGGCTGGAGCCAGGAGCAGGCAATGGAAGGTGGTTCCAGAACCACATGAGCAAGGGAGATAAAAAATCATTTGTGAATGACTTTGGATGGCAAGCCTGGGAGCTGAGGAAGGACGCGGCCACACTGGCTGTGGAGTGGAGCGGGGAAGAGAGGAAACCTAGGGGGCTGGGAGCCCAGACAGGAAGCTCCGGGAGGGTAGGGGCCGGAAGTGACGACAGTTCGGGCTCCGGCAGTGGGAGCTGAGCTCGTGGGGCCTGCCAGGTGGCCTCTACAAAATTCCGAGGTAGCAGCGCTGCGTGTGGCCCACATCGGAGTTTAATGATGACTTTCTACCAAAACAAATTGTCATTGTGTCTGTGGAAAAGTGTTTTACTGTTCCAGGCCCACACTCCTATCCAAGGGAATCAAGCCTTCTTTCAGTGCCCACCCACAACCACCACTGGTGCCAACGAGAGCCTCTCTGTCTCCATGAGTTGGTTTGTCTTTCCTTCACACACACACACACACACACACACACAATTAGTTCTGTCCTAATCAGAGAAGTAAACAGTTTCACTGCATCTCCTTCTAATTTCTCTTAGGTAAGCATGCCAGTCTCCCGACCTTAACCTCATGCAGGGTTTTTGCTTTTCTGCTTTTTTTTTTTTTTTTGGTAAGTTTATTTTCCAGGGGTTGGTTCGGCTTATTCTAAACGATTCAAGCGTTGGGGCTCTAATATTTTCCCTCGCGAGAATTATGACCACTAGGAAAAATTTCCCGTTTCATCCTACCATCCAGGCCACCATCAACCATTTATTTTTCTTATGGGGACCAAGAAAAACGTTTTAAAGTATAGTTTCTAAAGAGATGAATGTCATGAGACATAACATCCATGTGCTATTTACATCATGGCCATCTCTGGGGAAGAGACCGTAGTGTTCCCTTAGCCACCAAAATGCACCCCGTGGGATTAAATCTGCTCCAAGTCAGGGTATAAATACGCGTTTTTCTTCTTCTTTTGCCTGACAGCCTTAATCCCTTTAAAAAGGCTCAGCCGTCTTGACAAAAGAGGACATACTGTAATGTTTTCAAGTTTTGCTCTGAAACACAAGGGAACCTCTGAAGAAAGAGCACATCTGCCAGATGTGATCCCACAGACGCTACTGAGCTCAGTCTTGCAGACCCATTCGAGACCGAATGTCATGGCTTCTTGCCTTCCTGTTTCCAATAGGGAAACTGAGGCAGGTAAATGGAAAGCCGTAATTAAGGCTGCGAAGACTGGCCTAAACAGCCTGTGTGCAAGGTCCAAATGCGGACGATTGATTCCATATTTGTCTTTGAGCTGGTCTGAGGGGGAGAGGCAAAGAGAAGGGTTTAAATCCTCTTGGGGTCAGCTCATTTGCTCCAAACTCAAAAGCAATTATGTAGTCCCTCATCGACGCCGAAGAGATGATATTTCATTTGGTTTTATCTGAAAAACAGATTTTTTTATTTTCTTTCCCCCAGTGAAGGGCTATAAAAGAACCAAGGATTTTGGTGTGGCGGCGGTGGTGATGGCGGCGGCGGGGAGCAGGAATCGAGGGGGGGGGGGCGGTGGGACGCGTGAAAAATTATACTTTGACATATATTATGCGCTTAATCTTTTGTGGCAACTTTTTTACATTTGTAAGAGTTATGGATTTTAAAAGTCAGGGCTAAGATGGCTTAATGAGCATTCACCCCCCCCGGAAGGTGAAGTAAGGCTGATGTGTGTTAGTCAGCTGTTAGCTTTATTGCCTCTCTTCTGTACTAAAAGTGACAAGTTGAACACATTATAGAGAGCTCAGATGTGTTATGCAGATGAAGCCTGCAGCCCTATCTGCCTGCTCTCTATTATTTATGATGTCTATATAATACAATGGACTGAGATTTAAGCCATTGTGATGCAGTTTGTTTTCCAGGGTGCTAAAGTACAGCACATTTTACAGAGAATTGCATCTCTGTTACATATTAATCAAATCTATCTTACATGCAGCTCTTACACTGTAAACTAAAGGGAAAAAAAGATTAAAGCGCTTGGCTTTTCCTCAGCTGTCAAGGACTGGCAATAAAATAATAATAAGGGCTTCTAAATAATGTGTGTGTGACAGGCCTGTGCTCGCTCGCACAGTCCTTTATGGAGGTTAACTACAAAATAAGTTCCAGTGAGTGATCGGGAACAGGCCTGTGTGTAATACTGTAATGCCAACGACGGCATAATTCTTGAAAAGTTCATTTGCAGAAAATTCTCTGACTTGATGAGGCAAAGTTTGGCCTCCTGAATCATTCTGCCACGGTGTGCGGCGTGTGTGGAGTCGTTCTGGAGTTTACGGTCCTCGCACTTTTGAACTTGCTTCAGCTGCAGTCCATTAGAAACTGAAAGCCCCGCTCCTTGGTACCCAGGCGGGGGTTTACTGTCCGGGAAGTCATGGGAAAGTGGTTTTATGGCGGGACACATGCAGAGGTTGCTGAGCGCTGTGGTTTGGGTGGGGTGGGGGTGGGGTCATTTTGGTGGTGGTGGTGTGTGTGTGTGTGTGTGTGTGTGTGTGTGTGTGTGTGTGTTTAACCGGAAGGTGTTCAGGCTCTCTGCTACTCTGGGTTTGGGGAGGAGGATGGAGAATCTTGGGAACAAATGAACAGATGGGTCTCTGGAAGTTCTTAAGGTGGTTTCTCCAAACCCTTCATCCGGGAAAGCACTTCATGGCAACTTACGAGACTTTCGTGCCTTTGCTTTTCATTCCACGGATGCTCGAAGAAAGAACGTGGGCCACAAGTGTCAGAGCTGCGTCTTATGCTTCCTCCTAGGAATGGAAAATGCCTGCATGCCAGCCTGGGCCGGACTCACTTTTCAGCTCAAGGTAATTTCTAAAGAGAGGAGGGAAGGGAAATTGCACTTGGAAGTACTCACTCAGTCTGCCAGGGAGTTAACAAAGAGCCTGAATTTGCTCCTTTGTGATAATCAGCAGATACAACACAATGGTTTCAGAATCTGTCTTTCTACCCAAAAGCTCAAAGTACAAAATTTACATTATTATGCCTCTGCCCACCATCTACATAAACCAACCCCCCAAATACTCCTACTTAGGGAAATTGCTTAGCCTCCCAGGGGTCTGCTCTTCTCCTGCTAATGTGGGAAGAACGACACATGCCTCTTCCTACTTCTTCAGGCCTCGCAAGGAGGGGGTCTGGAATTACGGGTGCCATGATATTCCACCAGTGTCTCAGAGTCTTCAACTTTTCTCAAAGGACAAACTGTAGTGGGGTGCCTGGATGGCTCAGTCGGTTAAGCGTCTGACTTCGGCTCAGGTCATGATCTCATGGTTCGTGGGTTCGAGCCCCACGTCGGGCTCTGTGCTGACAGCTAGCTCAGAGCCTGGAGCCTGTGTTCGGATTCTGTGTCTCCCCGTCTCTCGGACCGTCCCCTGCTCACGCTGTCTCTCTGTCTCTCTCAAAAATAAATAAAACATTAAAAAAAAAAAAAAAGAAAACTGTAGTGAATGCGACTTTTCAAATACTTCATTCAAATTCTTAATTCACAACCCTAGTTTATCGAGTGCCTGGGGTTTGCCAAAGCTCTGTGTCCCTTATTTGCATCTTATTTCTCCTGGAATTTGCAGTGACTTATCTGAGATGTAAGGGTGGTGATATAAACACAATGCACAGTGGTTCTCAAACTTACGTGTGTATCCCGCACGTCCAGAGCGTTTTAAAAGGAACATTAATGGCCAAGCTCCACCTCCAAACCAGTGGACTCAGTGTTTTTGAAAGCTCTGCAAGCAACAGCCCAGCCAGGGTTGAGACCCAGCATAAGGCGTGATCGTTAAGAACACAGACTCCCAGTGAAACTTCAAAGCCACTATGGAACCAAGCTGCACGGGGTTACATGTCCTGCTCTACCGAGTTATTTAAACTGAGCCCCAGCTTTCTCTTGAGTAAAATTGGGATAATAAGAGAAGCTACCTGACATAATACACAGCGGTCTCTTACTGCGGTCTGAAAAATGGTAGGTGCTCGGTAAATAGAAGCTATCAGTGTTTTCCTCCTGAACCTTCTGCAGGTTGAAAATGATCCCATCTTATATATGAAATGCTGTAGGCTAACAAAGCACTTCTGTGAGCATCGATTTAACTTCATCCTCACAAAAACGGTGGGGAACACACCTGATTCCCATTTTAGAGATGAGGAAACCAGGCCAAAAGAGTTCAGTGCCTTCCCAAGGTCCCACAAGAGGTAAATGCAAGAGGAGGGCTTGAACCCACATGTCCTGATGCCTACACCTGCCACCACACAGGGCTGCCAGGATGAACTACCCCATCGTGGATGTGAGTTGAATCAACCACGGTCAACATGAATGTCCCACTTAGAGCAGTGGTTCTCAAAGCACATCAGTGTCACCTGGGGGCACCTAAAAACAGACCGCTGGGCCCCACCCCTGGAGTGTCTGACTCAGTAGGTCTTCGGTAAGGCCTGAGAAGGTGCACTTGTAACAAGTTCCCAGGTGATGTGCAGCTGCTGGTGGAGGACCACGCTTTGAAGACACTCTGCTTTGAGTTTGTGAAAGAAGGTGAAGCTGCCACCTTACATCCGGCCTGGGCCACCTCCTAGTGACAGAGCCACCTCCATCCTCTCTGCGACGGCGCTGCCTACTGGCCGAGGCCATATGTCATCATATGAGTCTGAGCCTGAGGACCTGCGGGGGCATAAAAGACCTAAATCTGCTCCTTCCTCCTGAGAGCTGCCAGGCCCCTGGCCGAGATCCCATGGCCCCTGCAAACACACAAAACGGAGGCAGTATGGCCTGCACTCTCAGCTTCCTGGGTAGCACTGCCAGACGAGGCTGGGAAGTGCCCGGATGCTCTACATCATAGCCTCTGTCCACTTGGCACATCGTCAACCATGCCTCACAAGTCTCTCCTAGGGTCCCTCCTGGGCCCAAAGTCACCTGAGAATATAGGTCCTTCTGTCCTTACTCATGTCAGACAGGGGAATTCACACCTGCCAAGACCGGAAATGCAAGTCCCTGTTTCCAGCACGAGTCCTCAGAGAGAATCTAAAAGTTGAACAACACTCTCTTCATCTCCCTCTTCCCCAACCACCGATCACCTCCTCCCTACCTCCTCCCCCATGCGCACCGGGATGAGCGCACATACAGGACTCTCCTCCACTCTTTTCCTGCATTCAACGCCCAGCTCAGGACCCTCCAGGGAGAAGAATGACTCAGCCAAGAGCTCGTAAGCCCAGTTTTGTGTCCCTCTCTGTCACATACATTTGGTAAGGCCCAGACTCTGGCTTAGGAGCCCAGGCCTTCGGCTCCCGGGAAGAAATGCTGGTGAAGGCCTGAGGCACAGGCGAGGGGGAAGGGATGGTCTCTCACCAGGGCCCTTAGGATACGTGGGCACTAACTAACCTCCCCCCTCTGAGACGCAGGACACTCTCCTCGGAATCTCAGTCTCCATGAAAACCCTCTGCCTTTACAATGTTCAGAAGGTCCCACTAGCAGCCCGGAAGGTAAGTCACAAAGATGCGGGGAAACACAGAAGAGGCACATCTGACTGCCCACATCTTGGGAAACGGCCCATGTCCTGGGGGCATGGACAGAAAAGCAGCCCACCCAAGCTGCCCCGTCAAGCAGGCCAGGCTGGCACACAGCAGAAACCAATCCCCAACATGGCCTGAAAGACACCCAAGCATCATGCATGTTTGGGGAAGCAGAGTTCATGAGGCACTCAACACTCTCCATCTCACCAATGCCCAACTCCCTCTTTACAGTGGGGGAGGGGCAGGTATGAGGTTCAGCGACCCACTCAAGGGCCCAGCCACCCAGCGGTAGAGCAGTGCCAGGTGTCCAGCTGGCCAACCCTCCACCACAGCACTAGGCTGCCCAGAGACCCACAATGTCTAGAGAGCAAACAGGATTTCTGTGGCATGAAATTCACACTCTGCCTTTGCATAGGTTTATTTCGTGATCCTTGTAACCGCTCTGGGATGACAGTGAATGTACTCCCATTTCACAGATGAGGAAGACTGAGCCTCAGAAAGGCCAAGTGGTTAGCTGAGGTCACCGAGTTCACCAGGCTGCGTGAGATGGGATGGTGGCCAACCTGGGCCCAGACCCACATGGTCTGATTCCTAGCCTGGTGCTCCTTCCCCTCGCTGTGGTTATCCCCCTTGAGGCTGGGGCAGAAATGATCATGTGTGTGGACATGATGACACTCCGGGTGGCAAAGGCGATGGGGCCAGCTCTGACATGCTTGCACGCTACAGATCATGGGACTGCCACCACAGGTCCAAGCTGGGCAGCTGAAACTCAACGGTGACCTCGAGCATTTACCAAACTCGAGGTGAGCTCATTACCAAGGCCAGGATCGCCCCACAGCAAGTGAGGGAGGGGAGGTGGATGTGTGCAAAGCAGAATTCATGGGACACTCCGCACCGCATCCGAGCATCCACTCGGCGGCCGGGCAGGCAGCCAATCTCCTGGGGTACGGTGTGCAGCCTGCCCTCTGCTTGGAGCGCTCTGTGGGGCCTGCCTCACCTCTAGCCTCATCCTACATGTCCGTCCCTTCTCAGTGGGACAGTGGGGACTACCCCGACCTCCTGTTTAAAGGAGCGCCCCTCCCGTTCCAGGGGGCCCCCAATTCCCCATACCTGCCCCTCCTAACATAGCACGGTTTGCTCACTGATGGTGCTCAGTGTCCCTCTCCCACCATCCACGGAGGTGAGCCCCAGGAGGACAGGGACCCCTTGCCTTTTTTATTTTAAGTTTGTTTATTTATTTATTTTAAGGGAGAGTGTGAGTGGGGAGGGGCAGAGAGAGAGGAATAGAGAGAGAATCCACTGAGTGCAGAGCATGATGGGGGGGCTCGAACTCATGAATCGAATCGTGAGACCATGACCTAAGCTGAAGAGCTGGACACTCACCTGAATGTGCCACCCAGGCGCCCCATCTCTTTTGTTTGTTTGTCTGTTTGTTTTTGAGAGGGAGTGTGTGTATGAGTAGGGGAGGGGCAGAGAGAGAGGGAGACACAGAATCCGAAGCAGGCTGCAGGCTCCCAGCTGTCAGCACAGAGCCCAATGTGGGGCTCGAGCTCACAAACCCTGAGATCATGACCTGAGCCAGAGTCAGACACTTAACTGACTGAGCCGCCCAGGCACCCCCCTCCCCCACCTCTTTTGATCACTGATGACATGCCTACTACCCAGAATGATCCCGGCACATAGCAGACATGCATAAATATTTTTTGCCATATATTTTACTTCGAAAAATCTTCAAACTTACAGAAAAATAGAAAGAATATACTGAATACCCATCACTCTTGACCTAGACTCATTATTAACACTTTGCCACATCTGCTTTATTTCTGTGTGTATGTTATGTGTATGCGTAAATATGTAACATGTATTCCTTTTTGGTACACCTTTGAATTAAGGAAAGACAGTATTTCCTAAGAACAAGAACATCGCTCAGAAATTTCAATTGGTGGGGTGCCTGGGGGGCTCAGTCAGCTGAGGGTCTGACTCTTGATATCCGCTCAGATCATGATCTCATGATTCATGGGACTGAGCCCTGCACTGGGCTCTATGCTGACAGCGTGGAGCCTGCTTGGGACTCTCTCTTTCTCCCTCTCTCTGCCCCTCCCCTATTCACGCTCGCTCTGTCTCTCAAAATAAATAAATAAATATTTTTAAAAAATAAAAGAAATTTCAGGTGGACATATCATCTAATATATAGTCCACATTCAAATTTCCCCAGTGGTCTCCCAGACACCCTCTAAAATAAGCTTTAAGAACTTTTATACCCACCGCCCAATCAGGGATCAGGTGTTGCATCTGTACTAATCAAGAGCAGTGCAATGGACATCTGATGAATGAATGAATGAATGAATGAATGGGTGAGCCATGCTGAGACGGCGTCCTCCAGAGATGTGCCAGCAGAGCCATCGGGGGAGCCGGTGGGGCCCTCACCCTGGACGTGCTCCGCACCTCTCTTCCACAGTAGGTTGCCCAGCACATTTACACAGGATAGGTTCCACTGCCCGCCCCGCAAAGGAGGTCCCTGGACTGTCATTTTCTTGCCACACACCTCCATGGGGGAGGGGAGATGCTCCTCCTGAAGCCCTCCCCCACGTGAGCTTCCATTATTCTCCATATCCAGACTTTTCTTTCTTTACTGCTCTTGGCTTGTAGATTTTTATACAAACACAGAGGGCTGAATGTGCGGCCTGGCTGGCGGAAACCTCAAAGGACCAGCTTGAAAGGGCTTACGGGGCAGGGGGCCACTGGCTGCCTGAAGGAGGTGTGTTTTGGGTCACCGGTGGGGCTGTGTGTCCTTGGGAGGCCCACAGAAGGCCGTTTGCTCCGTAAAAGCCAACCGTGGCTATTATGATGCTATTACTGGCGTGAGCTGTGGGATGCTCAACACACAGGAAAAGTGTGCTCCGAGAGAGGGCAGGAGGAAGGGCCCAAGAGAGACATAAAAAGGCAATAGGATTTAGAGAGCACTCTTAGGAGCGAGGAGGGGTGATGGATGGAACGGAGGGGGTGAGGGCGGGGGAGACATGCGAGTGGAGAGAACAAGCCAGACATGGGGACGGGGCAGGAGGGAGTCGGGACCTGAGAGCGACTGGGAAGGCAGGATCCACGGGGAGGCGGACAGGCCAGAAGACAGGAGCCCTGGGATGAGACGGGGGAAGACAGAAGGCTCAGGAAACCAGGAAGTGCACCCTCACTGGGTCCCAGGGCGCAGGGGCAAAGGCAAAGGGGTTTAATTAGAAATCAGCAGGGCCTCTCCCCTTCCTCTTTGTGAAGCCTTGGCCTGTGGTCATGGACCAAGAGGAAACCAAATCCCCTGGCTGCCCGTCGCCAGGGCCTCTTCCTGCCTTCTGTCCCTCTGTCAGTGCTCTGTGCTAATGACTGCCTCACCACTGCGCTGACAATGGACGCTCTTGACTGCTCCCAAGGATGGCCGTACATCTGGCTTACGTTCACCCGGCAACTCCTCCAGCCCCCCGCTGCCCCTTTCCAGTGTCACCGGAGCAGGAGTTGGTTACGGCCTCCACTGTGGATACTGACCATCTAATTTCCCAGTCTCCGAGGGGCTCTAAATCCAGCCCCCTCTGACCTGCCAGCGGGAGAGATGACCTCACATTTGTCCTGCTTATCACTGGTAATAACCATTAGGGACAATGGCAGGCGCTCACACCTGCTGCCCACTAGGCCGGCAGATCGGGTCTCCACAGGAGGCCAGAGATGCAAATCTCCTCGTCCTTTTCATCACAGCCTAACTCCCAGGCTGTCCCACACGGACAGGACAGCACTGAAGCACGGGTTGGGGGTGGGGGGTGGGGATCTGGGAGAGAATTAAGCCGGAGATGCAGAGCGAGCCTGCCCCCCTCCCCGCCCCCCCCCCCAGCATGGCAGCAAACACCCAGGCAGGGGTTTACAAGATGTGGCCAGGCGGCCGGTATTCATAAAAGGACATTTGGCCACTGACTCCCTTGCCATGGCCCAGCCTGAGGCTCGGACGTGGGACAAAGTGGTGCCGGCTGTATGCTCTGTGCAACCATCTCTTTGTGAGGAGTGAGTTTCTGCCGCTTGGGCACTCTCATGGCCTCCCCCACCATCCCGGAACCGGTGCCGAGAACGTCTGGGACCGAACCCGTGGCGCTGGAGTCACTGCCGGCACTGCCGTGTCCATGCCACGCTCCGGGTTCGAGACCACCCTCCCTGCCCACCCTGCTCCCACGGATGAGAGACCACGGGAGGCCTCTGGGTGCCCCAGTAGACTCCTCCAGCAGAGGAAGACCCTCCCCACTGCACCCAGCCCAGCGTGCCCATGGCCCCAGGCAGACGACAGGCGACAGGAGCGGTGGCCAGGCCCCGCCCTTGCATTCTTTTTTGCTGCGCGCCAGCAGCCAGCAGCAAGCCGGGCCCCAGCCCTGCTGTAAAGTATTAACTCATACTGAACACAGTTTGTCTCCGAGGACCCTCTTGGCCCCTTCGTCATCCTGTGCTGACATTTTAATCGTGCTTTTGTGGGAGCTGGCTGGCAGTTTGTCATCAGGAATGGCGCGGCGAGGGGCCAGAGCGGGTTGCTGGCTGTGGCTGCAGCTGAGGGAAGCGGCCCATTCTGACAGACTGAGCAATAATCTGAACTTACTGCGCCGAGCCTGTGGGACACCAGCCGGGCCGCTTTATCTTCTTCATTAAAGTGCGCTCAAAAAAAAAATCCATTTTCCTTTAAAGTCTCAGGAACAGATGGAGTAAAATTAATTGCGCCATTAAGTCCCGATAGACAATACCAGAGTGGTTTTCTTTCAACTGTGCATGTGTGTTACAAAGTGCTCTTCGTAAAAGGCAATTACTGCAACATTTGCCATAAAATAAAGGTTGCTTTAATGGGCAATAAACACAGGCTTCAAATTTTGTATGAAATGGGTCTCCAAAGGGCGCTGTTAGAGGCAGCTCAAAGGCACGACTGACTTTAGTATTTCTGCTCGGGCTTCAGCTCAGCTAGTTCCGAGAACAATGATTCCCCACCCTTGGATATATTCTGATAGAATTATGTATGTGATGTTCACTCGCTGCATGGGCCTCTCCAGCCAGATTTTTCTGGTCAGCAAACCGGCAGGCAGAAGAGGGGTGGGGGAGGGAGGGAGGGCCAAGTTCACTAGGGTGTCCTCGGGGCGGGCGGTACCCACTGCCGGAGGAAGGAGCCAGTTAAAGGGCCAGGCCCGGTTCAGGGGGCTGGAGAACACGATTTACTAGTTCTCGGCCTCACAGGTCCGGTGAGGGTTTCCAGTTGATTCCTGGAAGCAGGGCTCAGTGAGAAATCTATATTTATGTATATTTAGAGCGCTTTAGGACAGAGATTTGGCAAAGGGGCAAAATAGGCTGTGCTTCACAACCGAGACGAAGATGATGATGGAGGTCTGTCAGCAAACGGACGACCAGGCGCTCCTGCTGGAGCCCGGCTCCCTGTTCCTTGGAGGACAATCGTACACCACTGTTTAGGGGAGCCCAGAGAACACGGTGGAACACAGGTCTCTGCCAGTGCCGGCGGGGGAGGGAGGGCGTCTTTTCAGAGCCCCAGCCCCCTTCCTTTGAAAACCCCATATATAAATTTTCCCCTTTCACGGACCCAGGCCGCTCAGACATGCTTGGATGGGGGCAGGAATGCAAAGACCAGAAACTCATTTCAATCCCCTATATTTCTACATTTCAGTAATTACAAAGTTAGCATGACATATAAATGATCCATTAATTGAAATATGGACTACACCAACTCCAATATTTATGGTATAAATCCATATTTCATTAAACAAATCCAATAAGCAAATATATCAAGGAGAACATGAGAGCCGTTTTATTTAAGTAGGAGCTCAGGAGCTAAAAAGGACCATTTTCTGTCCAAAATATAGACCTACAGCTTTAAAAAAAAAAACACCCAACCAACCAAACAAACAAAAGAAGCCTTAGTGGATTTGGAATTCAGTGGGGCTGGTGAGACAGAGAAGCTCCTGGTGATGAAAATTAACTTCAGATGAATCCAGGGGCAGCTCATGTGGTTGGGGAGCCCTAGGAGCCCCAGCAGTCACCAGCTGCCATGATGTGGGTGGCACTGGTCTCCACTCAGACTGCTGAAGGGACGAGGAGAAGCCACACATGTGCTCATGCTGCTTGGGCAGAGCAGGGCTGTGTTCTTTTTTAAAAATTTTTTAATGTTTTATTTTATTTTTTAAGAGACAGAGAGAGACAGAGAACAAGTAGGGGAAGGGCAGAGAGAGAGGGAGACACAGAATCTGAAGCTGGCTCCAGGCTCTGAGCTGTCAGCACAGAACCCGATGCGGGGCTCAAACCCACGAACCATGAGATCATGATCTGAGTCAAAGTCAGATGCTCAACCAAGTAAGCCACCCAGGCGCCCCCAGGGCTGTGTTTTAAAATAGGGTTTGGTTTGCATCCATCCAGCCACCCAACCTCTATTTTGTTTCCAGGTCAAACTGGGATCTGCAGAGGGGTGATATCCCCGAAGCACAGCCAACCTGACTGCCTCATGACAGATGTGAACCTGCCCTTGGGACCTGGGCACTGTGACCCCTGTTGCCTCCCCCACAGGCACTGCCTTGCATCCAGATGGAAACTCCACCGGCCCCTCGCCCCGAAACCTGTTCTCTGGGTCAAGTGAAGACACCACCGTCCACCCTGACTCCCCCGGCTCCTTCATCCCTGCTCCCATCCTGAAACCCCACCTCCTGTTCTCCACCTTCTCTGCTGGGTCTCGGTCCAGACCCCACTCGTCTCATCTGGATGTTACGGCATCCTGGCCGGTCTCCCTGCTCCAGCCTCAACCTCCCACCATGAGGGTTTTCAGCGATCTGGGCTGGGACCTATCTCTGCGGTGACCTGGCTAGAGGTGCCAAGAAGGTCAACATCGTTGGTGAATGTGGAACCCGTTATGTGCCTCCCTCGGGAAAACGGTGAAGACAACGGAAACAAGCTGGTGAACTAAGTACACTCGCTCCTTCTGTGACAAAAGAGAGATGGAAAGATGTGCCGTGGGCATCTGGCACTGTGGTTCCCGCACTAAACTGGGAGCTGGTGGTGCCTGGACCCACAGCATCACCTCTAGTGTAACATCTGCCACTGGAAGACGGAAGGGATGGAAAGACCAGTAGGAGCCCCACCATTTGAAACATCGCTAGCCTATCAAATAAATGGGTAAATTTATGTAACAAAAAACATTTTGGATGAGAGTTTTCATGTATTCCTTTGGCTCAAAAAAGTTCCAGTTACTGAATTTTGCGGGAGGTGGTGGAGGTGGGGATGGGGGTGGATAACTATTACATAATATGTTCCTTCCCTCTCTGAGTGTCCCTGTTTGGACGATATGTTATAATCCTAGTTAAAACCCCTGGCAAGGAGTTCGAGAAGTTCATCAAGAACTCCTGCTAATTTTGGGGAAACTCTAAGGCCGTTAAGCTTCAGATCCAGATTTCGTGGGGCTTACAGAATCTGGGGGGCCCTATATAATACAAAATACAAAATTTTTATAAAATTTACCTTAAATTTGAATTTGCTAATTAAAAAAAAAAAGGAACACCACCCAACAAAACCCAGCATGTGGCCACGTGACGATACTGCTAGAGCCCCAGGTAAGGGCCTGGGGCAGTGAGGGGTCCTGCCATTTAAGCTTGAACAACCTCGAGGTGAGTCCAGGCCCACCTGGAACACAAGCAAGTTGTCTGTGATCTGGCCCCGTCCTAAGACCTCAGGCTCCCTCCTGATGACATCCCTCCCAACCCCCTGTGCGCTTCCCCACACCCTCGCCTGTGCTTCAGCCCCAATAACCACGTCTAGTGAGATCAGTGTGCTACCTTGTCTCACCCCCCACCTCTGCGCACATGCTCTTCCACCAGCCAAGCAAAGGACGGGTGGAGGGGGGAGAGTGTATCTGGGCAAACATCTAGGCAATCGTTAGAACTCAGCTCTCTTACCATCTCCTCCAGGAAGGCTCTCCCAGCGACTTCAGGCAGGAGTCAGTACCCTTCCTTCGGAGCTCCCATGACATTATGATCACTTTTATCCCAGCCTTGACTGCACAACACAGAAATGAATGGTCTCCTCCTCCACTGAGTACACGGCAGATACTAAATACATGTCTAATGAATGAGTAAGCAAATGTGTGACCAAAGCATCCCTTTTTTTCAGTGCCATGTGGGATCTCCACTAAGGCCAGGCACTGAGGCTGGATGCTGCCTGGAATGGAGTGGGGGAGGTGACAGGAACTGGAGCTTATTCCGCACCATGAAATTTTAACTCTGCTCTCTCTCAACCAGGGAAGTTACCAAACGAGAGCAAATTGTGAGTGAATGTTGGCAGGGATGGGATATTGAGCTGGTATGGATTAATATCCACAGATTAGGTCAGCAATCCTCAACTTCGTTTGCACATTAAAAATATCTAAAGCATTACTGGGACACCTGGGTGGCTCAGTCGGTTAAGCGTCCAACTTTGGCTGAGGTCATGTTCTCAGTTTGTGAGTTCGAGCCCCGCGTCGGGCTCTGTGCTGACAGCTCTGAGCCTGGAGCCTGCTTTGGATTCTGTGTCTCCCTCTCTCTCTCTGCCCCTCCCCCACTCACACTCTGTCTCTCTCTCTCTCTCTCTCAACAATAAATACGATAAAAAATTTAAAAAAATCTAAAGTATTATAAAAACATATTTCATTGCCTGATGCCTAGACTCAGAGATGACTTTTTATGTGGTGGGATCCAGTCATCAGTATCTTTGAAAAGCTCTCTGGATGACTCTAGGGTTGAAAAAACAATGACCTAGCCAGTCCCATGTTAATGAGAAAGTGCAATTTAAAATATTTTTTACTCGCATGTGGATATGGTCATAGTTACCAACCTATCTACAGTCATGACTACACATGGTCTGTTTCTATCATTTCCTCATAATGAAGGAGCACCTGTTAAATGTCTGTGTAGAGGGAGAGAATGACTCGGCACTCCCTACCACCTCACTGATTCAGTCAACAAATGCTTCATGAGTGTTTGATACAAATCATTCCCTGGAAATACACAAAAGTTAAGACTTAGCCCTTATTCCCAAGGAGCTTACAATGTCTTAGGTCAAATCACAATAAAAGCTCATAGTTAAAGAACATTTGTAAGCCATATGAGTGCCAGGGATAAGTGCTTGTGTAATGGCGTCCCCCCATGGCAGAGCTATAACCAAGCACTCTATGAATCCCACATGCTGGATTCATGGAGGAAATAGTAACTCCAAGAGTTGTAAGTCAGGAGATACCTCTAAAGTCAAATTAGATATCCATTCACTCATTTCTTCTATTTATTTTAATAATTATGTATCATACACTTATGATATGCAACACATGATGGTGGGCTCCAGATACACGGGAGCATGGAAGATAGAGACATTCTGTAAAAGAGACTCTAACTCATTATGCATTGAGGTCCTCAACTGCCACTGTGGTTAGCGCTGTCAAGTAAAAGTCCAGGGTCCTAGGATGTGAAAGACGCTTGTACGTCAAGGACCACAGAGATCTATGTCCCAAGAACACGGAGTTAATGTGCTCAACTCCAACAGTATCCAACTCCAGTCGCCATCTTTGAGGCGGAGTGTCAGGAATAGTCTTGAGAGAGGCTGGTGAGCAGAGGAGATCTCAGGCTTATTCTCCTTGCTGGACAGAAATCTCTCCCTCTGGCACAGAAATAACCTGTAGGGGCCTACACGGTGCCATGTGCAGATGGGGTTTAATGAAGGTGGTGATGATAATGATGATAATTATTCAAACTCTTTCCTATGTCTATACCCCAGGGAGGCCAGTGCTGCCTTTTGTCATCTGACTAAATTTGAGAGGTGACCCTTCCTCCTAAGTTTATTCTGTAATGTCTTCCCATGCATAGTGCGTTTTCTCTGCCCTCACATCACTCAAATCAGCATAT
Organism: Cryptoprocta ferox; assembly: GCA_028646485.1. NCBI lineage: Eukaryota > Metazoa > Chordata > Mammalia > Carnivora > Eupleridae > Cryptoprocta > Cryptoprocta ferox. The sequence goes on from CM053564.1 coordinate 25,077,870, forward strand.
GCACAGCAGGGTGCTAGATACTCGGTAGGGTACAAAAGAAAAGTGAGATGGTCAGGAGGTCCCTGGGCCCTCCTGACATTGACGCTAGGAGCAGAGGCTGGGGCTTATACAGGGAATACTTTAAAATAGGAAATATCGAGTGGAAAGAGGATATAATGAATAGTTTGTATTCATTTGCTATACTTTGCCTCTTTCAGAAAAGAACGTAAGGAGAGTTAAAATAACATAAACAGATACACACAATAAAGTTACTAAAGTTGAAATAGAAAATCAAACATCTGATTAAGGAAGCGAAAGCAAGAAATATAACCATGGGGGCTAATAAAGTCAATATGACCGAGCACTGAATTTAACTCTGGCGTTTCCAGAAGATGGGGCAAAAGAGAAGAATGGGTCACGTGATTTGCGTTCTCCAATGGAAGAAAGCTTCACAGTTCTTGCGAGAGACACGTAACATGCCAAGGCCTATGCATGCAGTGCTCTGCACAAATGGTCCACGTCCTTAGTAATGAATGGTTTTCGTAGTCCATGCCAGTCATCTTCATGTTAGTTTTTTCAATTAATAAACACAAGCTATAAACACTAAAATATGAGCTATCAAAGATAACACAACTGAGGAAGATAAGCTAATGTCCTTCAAATATGTGGTGATCTAACTTGAGGTAAGGAGACAGCGGGCATTACCTGGGGGTAGGGAGCATGTCCCTCTATTGACCTTCAGTATATAGTCACCCTTCTCCCCTGATTTCTGGGAGGAGCTGAGAGCAGTGCTACCAAAAGCCACTGTGAGCCCTTGACACCCCTAAAGGTGCTCAAAGGCGGACCCTCAGTTTGGACGCCCAGGATGGCTGACTTTCTGATCAGAGACAAAGCTGAGAGAACTTGCTGGGTCATCCTTCTCCATATGGTGATGAAAGCCAAGATGTCCCTCAAGGAGGGGCTTTGGATCCACTGACCCCCTGCACAAGTGATGTGTTGAGACTCTAGAGCACTACTGTCCTAAAGAATTCTCCAGTGATGACAGTATTCTCTATCTGTGTTGTCCAATACGTTAACCACGTGTGGTTACCAAGTTCTTCAAATGTGTGTCACTGAGGAACTGATATTCAGATTTTATTTACTGTTAGCAACTTAAATGTAAGTTTAAAAAGCCACACATTGCTAGTGGCTACCGTACTGGACAGAGCAGCTGTAAAGACCCTCATCTTGGAACCGAACGAAGCCGTCCCTACTTTGCAAAGTTTCGTAACAGCCGTTACTCGGAACCTACCGAGGCTGTAGATAAACCCCAGCAACGCTCTTGTGGGCCTCTCAGGGTGAGTCCGCATCCGAAGAGTACTCCCAGGCACTCGAATAAACCGGTCTGCTAAATGAAGCTATTTAGTATCGACCAAACAAATTTTGGAGAATGTTTGCCAAACACAACATTGGAGGTTTTGACAAATCTGGGGCTGGGCCATCCTGGTGCTGGGTAACTATGAGGCCCAAATGCTTCCCCAACCCATTCCTAATTCCCATATAATCCATGGCCATAAAACACCGTCGAGCACACAAGCGGCCACTCTCTTCCTAATTGCCATGGCAGGAGGGTATGTGGGGAGTTCATCTGAAAGTGGTAATTAACTCCCACCTTAATGGTCTAGAATAAAACACATCTCTGTTTTCAACACTTGTGATTAAGATCGGGCAGGTCTGGATATCATTTCGCCCAACCCCTAACTCTTGCAGTGATAATAAAACACAGCCTTCACCAGAGTATCAATGGCCAATGATTCTGGTTACGTTTGGCCCTAAGCTGACTTCAGTCCACAAAGAAAAAGGCCAAGGAAAGATGCATGAAAGCCGCCAAGAGTTCTGGATTCGTTTTTCCATAAGTCGAAAAGAGCATAACCGTTACATAAAATGTTTAGAAACATGAGTTAGGTTTTGTCACAATGTATTAAAGCTGATTTCACACAAAAAAACTACAAACCCTCTTCTAGTCTTATGCATAATAACAAATATAACTTTGGATTGCTGAAGAACATTCTTGGCAAGAGCGGTTAAGAGATTATGGAATAGAAGCCTGGTGATTTCACTGGAGGGGGTTCTGATTCCAGGGAAGTCTGGGAGGCAGCGGGAGGGGCGGCACGGCCGAGGGTGTGAGCGGTAACTGTGGGGGTGCTGAGTGCTGGAAGCTGGCTGAGCACCACGTTCTGCTCGGCAAGGACGTGCTGCCCGAAAAACCGGAGGACCAGCCCATTCAAATGCCAGGTTCACAGGGTGAGATTTCAGGAACAGAGGACAACGGCAGACCCCTGAGGCATGAGGGGACACAGGTCGAAGTTTCAAAAGAACTTGGGAGCAAGAGGGTTTTGTGAGAGACCGCACAGAAAGGCAGTTGCCTGGACGTCTTGGCTCCAAGGTCAGCCTAAGGAACGTGGTCTACACTATTTATATTTATTTATCAGTCAAGTGTAATTAACATTCAGTGTTGTGTCAGTTTCAGGTGTACAATAAAGTGATTCAACAACTTGTCTTTAAAAAGTCTATACTGTTGGGGGGTTGGCGCCTGGGTGGCTCAGTCGGTTGAGCGTCTGACTTTGGCTCAGGTGATCTCACGGTTCATGGGTTCGAGCCCCACATCAGGTGCTGTGCTGTCAGTGTGGAGCCTGTTTGGGATTCTCTCTGTCCTCTCTCTCTGACCCTCCCCTGCTTGTGCTTTCTTTCTCTTTCTCTCAAAATAAATAAATAAACTTAAGAAAAAGAAAAGTCTACACTGGGGTCCCAGGGTGGCTCAGTTGGTTGAACCTCTAAAACTTGATTTCGGCTCAGGTCATGATCCCAGGGTCATGGGATTAAGCCCCATGTCGGGCTCTATGGTAAGCATGGAGCCAGCTTGGGACTTTTTCTCTCTCTGCCCCTCACCCCCACTCATACTCTCTGTCTCTCTCTCTCAAAAAAAAAAAAAAAAAAAGAAAAAAGAAAAGAAAAAGAAAAAAAAAGAAGGAAAGAAAAGAAAAGTCTACACTGAAGTGAGCCTGACTATCCATAGCATTACAGAGCACTCAGCAAATCTCCGAATTGGCCCACTGTGCGGTCATAGTTTGTGCTAGGCCTTCCTCCTTCATCTTTGCTCTTGCTCTGACCCGATGCTGACATAAACATCTGTCTAAAAAGAATCGGAGCTAAAAGGTTTCGCAGGTCTGGGTTTCTCAATCGAATATCCTACACAAGGAGCGGTCCCATATCCCCCACTTCCGAAAAACAAATCCGGCAGAAGATGGAAAACAGAGTCAGAAACACAGATGGGTCTGTAATTTGGAGGAAGGAAAAAGTTGCACTTTGCTTTACGCTTTGGGTTAATCCAGAGAAGCCCATAAACGAGGAGAAAATTGCTGGGAACGGTCTGGAAAGAACCGGGCACAGCGTTTAGAGAGGATTTGGAAAGGGTGTAGGTGGCCAGAGGGTTCCCTCCATGGGACCATCATCCTTCAGAGCCCACTGACTGGGATGCAGGAGAAGGGGAGAGCTACCAGCACCCACCATCTGAGTCAGCAGCCTGGGAACTGAGCAGTCAGGAGGAGGCGGCCAGCCTGGCATGGCAGGGCGCCCATCCCTGCGCTCCGTGGCAATGACACTCAAGCCTTCAACATGCCTCTCCTAGTCTCCGGGAAGGGGAGACGTGTGTGGACGGGAGCTGGCCCCTGGTCTTTCCAGATTCCCCAAGCTGCCGCTTGGTGCTCCATCTTCTGGCGCCCCACCCCCACTCCACCTTCTCTAATCATCACTGCCCTCAGCACATTCTGCTCAGGTGCGGGGGTGGCCTCCCAGCCATGCCTCTTTCCTGCAACCTCACTTCCGACAACCCTTCTCTACAACTCCCCAGTCTCCCTCTCTGCCCCTTTGTCTAGGACCAGGAGGGACGAGTAGCAGCAAAAACCAAAACCCCAACAAAGAGGCTGCGAAGCAGTGTCAGCAAGCAGGGAGTAGGGGGAAATGGAGCCCAGAGGAGTTTTTCTCCCCAGAGGAAAATTAAAGACAGATGCACTATCAACCAGCTTGCTCCAAGTTCTGCTGGGGCCTAAATGAAAGAAGTGAAAGGGGTGGAAAAAATCCCAAGGAAATCACCAGTCCAGACAGCACAGTGACCGCAGGGCTTGGATGGTCAAGGTTCAGGAAAACTGGGCGGGAAGCAGTTGGGGTGTGGCCACACCCCACTGAGCACAGGGCCTGGATCAGCTGGGTTCTGGTCACTTGTGGGTCCCATACTGCATGTGCGCTCACCAAGGTGTGCTCTCTAGCAAGGGGCTCCTGGAACAGGTAACTCAGGGCTGGATGCGAGCTCTGATAAAGGACTTCTCACTTCATAAAGGGAGCCGTGAGCTGAGCTGCCTACACCAGGAAGTAAACAGGATATTATGAGGTTTCTCGGCTTCATCTTGACTGGCTCTCAACAACGTAAATCTGTGCTGTGCAGGAGTCCACACACCCCAAATTCCATGCACGTGCGATTTTTCAGGCGTGTGTCTCTCCCATAAACTGAGGCACACCAACGCTGTGCTTGGAAGAAGAAGGTAGAAAGAAGGCATGAAGAAAGCTGGCCTTGGTGCGCCTGGGTGGCTCAGTGGGTAGAGTGTCCAACTTCAGCTCAGGTCATGATCTTGAGAGTTCAAGCCCCATATTGGGCTCAGTGCTGTCAGCACAGAGCCTGCTTTGGATCCTCTGTTCCCCTCCTTCTGCCCCTCCCCTGCTTTTGTGCATGCTCTCTCTCTCAGAAAATAGATAAACATTAAAAAAAATATTAGAGGGGCGCCTGGGTGGCTCAGTCGGTTGAGTGTCCGACTTCGGCTCAGGTCATGATCTCACAGTTTGTGGGTTCGAACCCCACATCAGGCTCTGTGCTGGCAGCTCAGAGCCTGGAGCCTGCTTCCGATTCTGTGTGTCCCTCTCTCTGCCCCTCCCCTGCTCATGATCTGTCTCTCTCTGTCTCTCAAAAATAAATAAATGTTAAAAAAAATTTAAAAACATATTAAAAGAACAAAAAGAGAAAGCTGGCCTTCCTGCCCTTGGGCCCATGGCACTCCCAGTCTAAGGGAGAAGGGAGGAGGAGGTGCACCTGCTGGATGGGACCCCGCACCCCTGCAGGAACTAGTGTGGTAAGGCAGCCAGGGTGTTAAGCATCTCTCGGAGGCAGTGCTGTGACAGGGCCCCTGTCACTGGCTTCAGCTGGGACCCAACTACCCCAGGGGGCTAAGCAGCCCCAGGGGTGAGCCCACCGTCTGAGAAGGCACTGGGGCTCCTTGCTTAGCAAATGACTCTGAGAAAAGCGAAAGGGAGAAAATGATAAATCAGGAGAATCTGTCATGTGGACACATGCAATTCCTTCTTGTACTTGGCTGGAGGGAATCCTCCGGCAGGCCGTTCCCTTTACTTGTCCCTGCTGCCACAGCTAAAACGCTAGTCATTCTGTGAGGGTCAAATAGCAGGTGGGACAATAACCTCTTAAAAAACCAAATGCCAGGGTTACACGATATATTTTTTCCCCTCTTGGCTGTTTTTTTTTTTTTTTTTTTACCTTGACCAATACTTCTAATTATTTCAGAGGGAAGATAGGAAATCAAAAGATCTGGCTCAAAACACAGCTCTCTCTTCCTCCTCCTGGGGCGAGCCTGTCTCCTGTGAGATAATAAGCATGAAGTGGATGGCAGGCTGCAAGCACTCCCCAGACAATGGCCGGGGACAAAAAGGAAACAGCTAGAACACGGGAGGCTGGCAACCTGCTGTCAGCAAAGGGTTAAAGCCGGCAGCCTCCTCTAGCGCCCTGTCTGCCTTTCCATAAAGAATACAAAGCTCAGTGGGGCAGGGAGGGAACTCCCACCGGGTCCCTATTAAAACAGATCAAGTCACACATGTCGATATCCCCATTTCATAGATGCTATAATTTGTTTGACAGGAGTGATTCCTGCTGATCCAAGTCAGGGCAAGGAAGGAAAAAAAAAAAAGGTCTGCTAGAAAGGGAGCCCCAGAGAGAGCCTGGTGGTTTTCTGTATCTGGTCTTATTTATAAGAAAGCCTCAGGTCACCCGATCTGCAAGTAGTTTGAAAACAGGGTGTGTCCCAAGTAGAATACTACCCTTAGGCACACACACACACACAGTGTGTATGTGTACACACACACACACACACACACACACACACACAGAGTGTATTGTTCTGATCTAACTGTGAGATGTTAAAAAAGGTACAATAAAGCTTTTCCCTTTCCCAGTGGAGAACAGGATCAAACCCAGCTCACCCTCCGGTAATCCTGATAAATGCAGTGCCAATGTTCTAACAAAACGTGGGGCCGCTGTTAGCGCGCCTTTCTCTCACTCTTGTTCTTTTGTGTTTTCCTTTTTTTCTTGCTCTCTCTCCCTGCCTTTCCCTCTCTCTCCCTGTCTCTGTTCCTTGCCAAAGGCATTTAAAAGAGATGAGAACCACTCCACCTCGCGTGGGGAGATACTAATCCACTGGCCCCACTCTGCTGGGAAAGCGGGTTGTGAACAGGGCCCCGGCACACATGAGATGAGTTTAGTGATCGCAGCGTAATTCTTAACAGGGCACCGCATGCTCTGCGGATGTGAAATATACAATATGGGCAACGGAGTCCTTGTTGGAATTGGTTTTTCCTCTTGCTTAATGAGGGTCAGGGGAGAATGAAGACACAAGCTGAGATGCTAAGTAGGACCTGGGAGGCTGACCCCTCCGGGGAGACACTGCTTGGGGAGGGGCCAGGGCCACCTCAGCCATCCCTCAGGGCAGCTGGAATCATGGAAGGGTGAGAGGATGTTAAGGGCTGGCACGGTCCTCTGAGATCCGCCCAGTTTCCTTTCACAGCCCCAGCAGAGGTAAAGTGACCTGCCCGAAGAGGCAGCCAAAGCCCAGGGCAACCACCTGAGTCCTCTAGAGGTCTCCTGGCCCCAGTCACCACTAGACTAGTTAATGGCCCATTTCTGGACCAGTACGATGCAACTGTAACTGGTAAATGGGCACGCTGGTAGCTGGTAGGTGTTAAAAGGCTGATGTAAGAGGGAGGAAGGGGTGCAAGCAAACTTGTTTCTATCAGAGCTTCCTTGAGAGGCTCTGCACAAGCATTAAGTGGGGTTCTTTTTTTGCTTAGGTTTGTTCCCCCGTTTCCCAAGTTAAGTTGTTACTGGGAAGAAATGTTCTGGCGATCCGAAGCAGAAAGACAATCATTTTATGTGGAGATATTGGACAAAAGTAGCTGCTAATACTGAGGTAAATCCTTTCTGTTACGTGTAATGGTTCAATTTCTCTTGGAGCGGGGGGGGGGGGGGGGCACGCATGGAGACAGAAAGTGGAGAAGAGGACGTTAATTTCAGCAAAAGTAGATTTCACAAAACTGTGATGCCCCTAACTTCACCAAGTTCTTTGAAACTCCCCTGTGGCCGCTGTAGGATGGCCATGGTGATGGAGCCCCAACCCTTGTCCTGGCCAGCTGGCAGGCAGCCCACGGAGCCGGTGCCCCACCCTCTCGGCACCCTTGCCCACTGCCCGGGTGGGAGCTACAAGCTCACTGTCCCATCTTCCTTGCGACTCTGGCCAGCAACAGAGATGCAACAGAAGCCAGAGGGGATGTTCCTACATTTGAGCTGAAAAAGGACAAGAAGGACACTTCTTTTCCTTGAGTGCAGATGTGATGCCAGGAACGCAATAAACGGAGCATGGGAGGGTCAGGCTGAGAAAGTCTCAAAGGTCCTTACAGCTGAGCCACTGAACCAATGACGGGGCTGCCCGCCTGTGCCTTTCTTACAACCACGTGCGAAAAGTACATCCGTAATTATTTCCCACTCTGCTGGTCAAGCTCTCTATTACTTGCCTTTAAAAGCACTCCTCGGCAATACAAAGCCCAAGACTACAGACTGAATCCTGCTTCCCCCCCCTCTCTTCACCTCTGGTCTCTAAGGAGGAAGTGCCCTCTTTCTGCTAATGAAAATTCTTCTCTGCTCTTGACCCTGTCCCTTAAGATCTCCTCTGGGACCTTGTTCTATCAATAATCCCATATTCCCTCTGCAATAATTCCTACTGCTTGAGTTTCTCCAATCTTAAACATTTTATTTTATACTCTATTTTGTGGAAAGTATCTTGGATTCAGAATGCACATTTACTTTGAAGACATGGTGTGTTGAGCCCTGACCACCATTCATGCACTTTTTCCTGTGGCCACTAAGTACGGCACACACACCAAGTTCAGGGCACCCTGTCAGACACTGGGGACTCGGCCGCAGATAAAAATAGACATGACTTTGCCCTTGTGGAGCTCAGAGTCGTCAGATCATCCCACTATAAATGCAAAATTCGAGCTGTTACCCACAGTGGGGCATGTGGTGTCAGCTGTTAGAGCCAAAAGGTACATCCTTGACCAGTCATGGTCACCAGTGTCCTCTTCAGCCCACCACGTGGGTTCAGATCCTGGGCCCTCCATGTGGCAGCTACGTGATGCTGAGAAGGCTCTGGGCCTGGTGTCCCCACCTGCCAAATAGGGCTAATGCCTGTCCCTCCCTCCCTGCACTACCTCCAGCATGACATGACACCGTGTCAAGAGTCCAGTGCAGTGCTCTGCACAGAGAATGCGTCCTCCAAAGCTTAGCAATCATTGCTATTGTTGTTTGTGTCACTGCCCTGTGGACTCAGAGGGACAGGCGAAGTTTGAAGAAGAGGTACAAAAGCCATTTCATTCAGATCTTTTACCTTCTTTCTGGAGAAATTCCTCCATTAAACACCTTCTGGTAACATAAAACTTTGTAGCACAACAGCACTGCCCTTTGGCCTTGTCCCCAGACTTTTATCAGGACAACTACATGCCCGAAAAAGACAGCCCAGCTGACCTCTACCTATGTCAACAGGGAGCCACACACATATGAAGTCTGGGTGGCACCAAAGCAGAAGAAATGCTTTTCACTTGTTCTCCCTAGAAAAGCCACATAGCCTGCAGGGCATATTTTCTGGAGGCTGGGCAGCAAAATCCTAAGCCTGAGAATCCCTAAAAATTCTGAGAAAACTGTAGACTGTTCATGATGTTTATGAAGCCAGGGCAGTGACTGGAAGGAACTTTCCCTGAGAGGCCTCTCAGGACCCTGCTCCCTTGCTATAAGATCTGGTTCAAGTGATGGAATCGTTTCTTTTTCTTCCCATCCATCTCCTACCCACCTCCCCTCTGGCAACTTGAAACTATTTGTTTGTTTTTTGGATTCCACACATGGAAATGAAATCGTATGGTATTTGTCTTTTTCTATCCGACTTATTTCACTTAGCATAATACTCTCTAGGTCCAGCCGTGTTGTCACAAATAGCAACATCTCATTCTTTTTTAATGGCTGAGTAATAGTTCATTGTATACATATCCACATCTTCCTTATCCATCCATTTGTCCATGGACACTTGGGCTGCTCCCGTATCTTGGCTATTATAAATAATGCTACATTAACATAGGATAGGGGTGCATATATCTTTTTGAATTCGTTTCCTTAAATTATTTTCTTTGGGTAAATACCCAGTAGTCAAATTACTGGATCATATGGTATTCCTGTTTTCAAATTACTGAGGAACCTCCATACTGTTTTCCACAGTGGCTGCAACAATTTATATTCCTACCAACAGTGCATGAGGGTTCCCTTTTCTCCAAATCTTCATCAACACTTGTCTTTTTGATACTAGTCATTCTGACTGGTTTAAGGTGATATCTCATTGTATTTCCCTGATGATGAGTGATATTGAGCATCTTTTCATGTGTCTGTTGGCCACTTGTATGTCTTTTTTAGAAAAATGTCTATTCAGGTCTTCTGCCCATTTTTTAAACAGACTGTTTGTTTGGTCTTATGTTGTATAATTTCTTTATATATTTTAGATATTAACCCATCAGATATATAGTTTGCAAATATCTTCTCCCATTCAGTAGGTTGCCTTTTCATATCATTGACAGTTTCCTTTGTGGTGCAAAAGCTTTTTATTTTGGTGTAGTCCCAATAGTTTATTTTTGCTTTTGTTTCCCTTGCCTGAAGAGATATATCCATAAATATCCTGCTAAGAGCAATATCTAAGAGATTAATGCCTATGTGTTCCGGTCTCACATTTAGGTCCTTAATCCATTTTGAGTTTATTTTTGTGCATGGTGGAATAAAGCAGTCTAGTTTCATTCTTTTGTATGTTGCTGTCCAGTTTTCCCAGCGCCATTTATTGAAAGGCAGTCCTTTTCCCATTGTATATTCTTGCCACCTCTGTCATAGATTAATTGACCATTGATGTACATGTCTATCTTTGTGCCAGTACCAAACTGTTTCGATTAGTATAGCTTTGTAGTGTATCTTGAATCTAGGATTATGATACCTCCCAGCTTTGTTCTTCTTTCTCAAGACTGCTTTGCCTATGCAAAGTCTTTTGTGGTTCCTTTTAAGTCTTAAAATTATTTGTCCTAGTTCAGTGAAAAGTATTATTGGTATTTTGATAAGGATTGCATTTAACCTGTAGATTTCTTTGGGCATTATGGACATTTTAATAATATGAATTCTTCCAATCCATGAGCATGGTATATCTTCCCATTTGTTTGTATCATCTTCAATTTCTTTCATCAATGTCTTCTAGTTTTGAGAATAAGTTTATTCCTAGGTATTTTATTCTTTTTGGTGCCATTGTAAATGGAATTGCTTTCTTAATTTTTCTTTCTGCTATTTCATTATTAATGTATAGAAACACAAGAGATATCTGTATTCTAATTTTGTATCATGCAGCTTTATAGAATTGATTTATTAGTTCTAATAGATTTCTGGTAAAATCTTTAGGGCTTTTTATATATAGTATCATGCCATGGGCAAATAGTGAGAGTTTTACCTCTTCCTTACTAATTTGGATGCATTTTATTTCTTCCTCTTATATGACTACTGCAGCTAGGACTTTCAGTGCCATGTTGAATAAAACTGGTGAGAGTGGCCATTCTTGTCTTGTTCTTGATCTTAGAGGAAAATCTCTCAGCTTTTAATACTGAGTATGACATCAGCTGTGGGTTTTATATATGTGGTACTATGATGCGATATATTCCCTCTAAACCCACTGTGTTGAGAGTTTTTATCATGAATGGATGTTGTACTTTGTCAAATGTTTTCTCGGTATCTATTAAAACGATTATATGGTTTTTATCTTTTCTCCTGTTAATGTGATGTAGCACAATGATTGATTTGCAAATACTGAACCACCCTGCATCTCTGGAATAAGTCACACTTGATTGTGGTGAATGATCTTTCCAATGTACTGTTCAATTTTGCTGACATTTTGTTGAGGATTTTTGTATCTATGTTTATCAGAGATACTGACTATAGTTTTCTTTTTTTGTAGTGTATTTGTCTGGTTTTGGTATCAAGGTAAACCTTCCTTCCTATTTCATTTTTTGGAATGGTTTGAGAATAGGTATTAACTCTTCTTTAAATGTTTGTTAGAATTCTCCTATGAAGCCATCTGGTCCTAGACTTCTGTTTGTTGGAAGTTTTTGGATTACAATTCAGTATTGTTACTAGTAATCTGTCTGTTCAAGTGGGAATTCTTACTTCAGCAATGAATGTGCTGGGGAAAGGAGACTTGGGCAGGAAATCATTATGTTTGGGATCCAAAGGGGTTTTAGCCCATTAATTTTCTCCCTCCAGGGATTTTCTAACTTGTATATATACCTCCAAGGCTCTCAGTGTCTCTCTTACCCCACCCTTCCTCATCCCTGCCACTCACTTCCCACCTCATCATCCAAGGCAGATGCACAAACTGCTTTCCAACTACAGGAAAATGAACTCACAAGGATTTTTCCTTGTGTCACTGACCTAGAGACTGGGAAATTGGAAAGACAAGGAGCGGGAACGGTCCTGTATTAACCCCCAATGTAGCTGGCCAGTCAGTTGCTCTTCATCCAGCACTTATGCTTTTTATTTCCAGGGAGCCACAGTGGCTGCCTGGAAAGGCCCGGGCAGATGGGATGCAATATCTCAGCCGGTGTCCAGTCTGAAAGGCAGTGCACCACACTCGTGATCGAGAGCTGGGTGGCCTGGGGCGCTGGGGCAGGTTGGCCCTGCAGCCGGCCGGCCTCTGGGCCCCTGCCAGGCTGCCGGCCTGCCAGGGGAAGTGAATGTGCTCAGCAGGAGAGTGCCAGCTGGCTGGGCTTTCCCCCCAGGGGGGAGGCTGTAAGCACAGATTACTAGTGACTTTGTTCAGTTCTGCTGGCGTGCTCCCCGAGGAGAGGAACATCACAGCCCAGCATCAGTACTAATAGGCCCTGATGCGCCAGACCCAGGCTGAGAAAGAAGCAGGGGGAGTGCGGCAGAGAGCAGGACAAAGGCCACACCTTCGAAGCCAACAACTGGCTCAGAACCCGATAAGGAAGTGCTCTCTGCAGAATATTCCAGTCCCTGCCTTGTGGCTTGGGTAATGATTTCATCACTTCCCGTCCTCTGCTGTCCACGCCAAACAGAAACCCCCACTTCACCCTATCATGGGAGCCCCTGGGATCCACTAAATGACAGAAGAGAACTGAAAACTTTCCTTTGCTTCATTTCAGGGGTCCGTGACTGTGAAGTCACATGAGCCACCACAGCCAAGGAGTTGTCATGGAGACGGTGGTGGCAGCATAACTGAGGTGGTGGCTGCTTCCATATATATATATATATATATATACACACACACACACACACACACACATATATACACATATATATACACATACATATGTATATATATATAAGCAATTTGAATTTTTATGTATAAGACCAGTTCATTAGACAGAGAAATTAAATGGATAATTTCTTTTTTCTTTTTTTCTCTCAGAGGAATTTCTGAAGAGCCGAAGACTAGCTGCTGTAGAAGTTGGGTGGGATTTCGGCAGCAGAACACCAACCAGCCGGGGAGGGGGTGGGGGGTCTCTCCAGCCAGTTGCACCTCCGACCTGAAACTGCTTTTTTTCAAGAGTCAAAGGCAGCTGCTTCCCCAGCATTGAGTCCACGTTCCCGTGTTTAGGCCGCCACCCGCCATCCCAGCCACCATGTCAGATGTGGTGGAGCTCATTTTGAGCCAGGGTGAAAAGACTTTGAGGAATTTTGGTCACTTGGAAGGACCCTCTATTTGGACACGAACCTAAAACGGGCGTGTACAAGGATGTGAGTGCACATGCGTGGAACCCCCGGCAGGCACCCAACAAAGCCCAGTTTGATTACGAGGGTGAGCACAGGCTCCCATTCATCCCTCTTCTTGCATATATGGACCTTCCCTTTCCATTCCCCTCCTATGTGGGGGCTTGCCTGCGCCCACCTCTCTCTGATTGACGTCCCGGTATCTCCTCTGGGCTCAGCAAAGGAGCCCCTCCCTGCTCTCCTTCTCCTCTCAATCCCTCGGGTCACCACTGTCACAGTAGGACTTACTGAGGCCAGCCATTCTTGGCACCCCTCCCCTTGGCTCTCCTGCGGCCACCTCTGATGTCCCTGGGAGGAGGGAGGCTTAATGAGTTCTCACCAGGGTCAAACCATAACAAAACACACCTAACACAATACCCTCCTCGTCTCTTTTCATATTAGGTAGGCAGCTGTTATCAGAATCTACTGTGACGCTCCCAAAAATAGAGTATTACTTGCAAAAGAGCATTCTATATTCTCAGTGGAAATGTCTCTGCAGCCTTGATTTCAGTGGTTTGATCTGGAAAGGGACGATGTGTTTTTAAGGCGCCCCCTCCCCCAAAACACACACACACACACACACACACGTATATGTACATATATATGTATATCTATGCCTCTCCAACCTCTTTTCCTCTTGCTATTCTGGGGCTTGCCTTTAATGAGCAGCTCCAAATGACAGCTTTAATCACTGCCTCTGGCCACTGAAAGAGGCCGCTAATGATAGGAAAGAACATAGGGCCATTTGCATCAATCAGCTCCAGTCTAAATCACTTTTTATGATAATGCACCCAAGCGAAGAAGAAAGTCTCTGATGTCGCCTGCATGATGATGTACCACCGTGCTGGATCCCCGGCTCAGACCGCCACATAAATCTCTTAAAGCGGCAAGCACCCCACCCCGGCCTGCCCGGCACTGCCCTCATTTTCTACACCATTAATGATCCACCACCAGGGCAGACGCACGAGGGGCCAAGCAATCTGTTCCTTTAGTTCTCAGTCTTGGGGCTACACCCTCTGTTAAGAAAATAAATAAGTAAAAGGTACAGGGGAAGAAATAAATCCTGACCTGCTTATAGGAGAGACTTACTTAGGACACGATTTCATTTTGGTGTGTCTTTTATTAAACAAATTTTTTTAATAGTTATTTATTTATTAAAAAAATTTTTTTTTAACTTTTATTTATTTTTGAGAGGCAGAGAGAGACAGAGCATGAATGGGGGAGGAGCAGAGAGAAAGGGAGACACAGAATCCGAAGCAGGCTCCAGGCTCTGAGCTGGCAGCACAGAACCTGACGCGGGGCTGGAACCCACGGACCGCGAGATCATGACCTGAGCTGAAGTCGGTTGCTTAACCGACTGAGCCATACAGGAGCCCCAATAGTTTATTTATTTTTGAGACAGAGAGAGACAGAGCACGAGTGGGGGAGGGGCAGAGAGAGAGAGAGAGAGGGAGACACAGAATCTGAAACAGGCTCCAGGCTCTGAGCTGTCAGCACAGAACCCGATGTGGGGCTCGAACCCACGAACCGTGAGATCATGACCTGAGCCCAAGTGGGACGCTTAACCGACTGAGCCACCCAGGTGCCCCGATTTTTGTGTGTTTTCTAATCTCTCAAACAAACTTGAAGGTGGATATGTTGCCAAACTTGGCATCTGCTGGTCCTGGAAATGGAAGGCCACGCCGTATGATGACGAGAACACCAGGTAGAGAACTCTGAGGTCTGGGTTCCTGCCTGCGCTGCCCCAGGTCCCTGTGACCTCTGGAAGGTCTTATTAGAGTCCGCAGGCCTCAGTTTCCCCAACTTACAGGCAATACTAGAGCACCTGCAAGATTCACATCCTCAAGAAACTCTCTGTTTCAAGACTGTGACGAGGTTTCCACATCTAGAATCCCATTCTGCTGGGAAACGAGGCTCGCTGTTCTTCTTCCTGGACCAGCGGTCTGACCAATCACAGCTCAAATGTCAGGTGCAGCAAACAGTTCTCATTACAGGGCCTCCCTAGAGTACAGAAGCCTGGAGGTACCTTCTGATACTCTGCAATAGCTAAAGAAATAATTTGTAAACAACCACATAGTCAGTTCTGGTGCTGACATGGTCCCAACACCGGAATTTTCTAGTTACGTACTCAATGTATAATCTAGATGCCCGTGGTACTTTTCCCATTTCCCCAAAACTACAAAGGTCTGTTAGGAGCTAATAACCTGGGGTCATCTGTCCCTTTGTGACAGTCAGGAGCAGACATTTTCTGCTACTTGAAGTGTAAAACAATCAACACATACGTGTACGCACACACATACACGCACGTACCCTGGAGAGTTCCCAATTTATTATCTGTATATTTTGGAGAAATACTGAAAACCCATTGGTAAGGCTCCCTTTGTAGAGAATATTACCGCTCCAGTGAGCGTGACTCTCAGTTCATCACAGAAGTCACTCCACAAAAGTATGATCTGGATGCCCACATGGCAGATAAAATTAGTATTTTATTTTATTCTGCACAAGGCCGCGAGTGGCATTTTGGTAAATGCTACTCAGAGCACATTCTAGAGAGTGAGTGGGAGACTTTTATTCCTCTGTGCTCCTAGTACCTTTCTACACTCCACAGTTACGTGTGGATAGTGATCGGTGGTGACTGTGTAATTGTAACAAAAAAACGTGATGGAAGAAATGACTTCCAAATGTTAGGAACTTAGGAAGGTGAATGATAGATCCTTTTAGAGCCGTTTCCCCACTGGGTCAGTTAGGATTACGTTTGGCTGAATGTGACAGACAACCTAAAATAACACTGGCTTAAACAAGAGGTCTCGCGCTCCGAGGTGAAGTCCCAAGGCAGGCGATCTAGGGCTGGTATGGTATTGCCTTCCACTCCCAAAGCCACATGATGGCCCAGGACAATGGCTGTGTCCACGCTCCAGACCGGCATGCCTCTGGCCCTTTAAGGATACACTCTACAAGCAGGTCCGCCCTTTCATTAATACCCAGCAGCCACAACGCAGTCACATGACAGCACCTTGTTGCAAGGGAGGGTATGAAATGTAGTCTTTATTCTATTTAGTTGGGTCATTCCGGTGGACCATTTACCAAGCTAAAAGTCAGTGTTTCCATTAACGAGGAAGAAGGGGAGAGTGGATATTGGAAGTCATCTAGCATTCTTAGCCATGCCACTTTGCCACTAGGCAATATACCAGGGAACTGTCTAACAACCATCAGCAGGACCCATGCCAGAGTTCCCCAACCCCCTACACACCCCTGATGTGAGGCAGGGGAGCTCCAAGCCATTTGTTCCTTCCATAAGGGTACCCCAACTGGGGACACTTCTTGATGACCTTTAATTTCTCCAAGGGGGTCCGTCTGAGAAAGCTATCCCAGTAAGAAACTAGAAAATGGAGCACGTTCTTCTAGAAAAGGCATCACAGACTCAGAGAATCATTTGCATGCCATGGGAAGCAGCATTTTAACCCCTCCCCCCCGATTCAACACCTAGTTTTTGCCTGTCACGCTGTCGAAGAATAACAAACCGAGGACAAAGCACTCAGAGTTGGCAAGGGTTCAGGGAGGTGGGTGCCCTGGTACGCTCGCTGGGGGCGCAAGCGTTCTTACTCAAGTCTTCTCGGAAAGTGACATTATGTAACTATTTGTAAAAATAAAGGTTTTTAATTTCTTAGCATAACACATTGACCACCAACATTTCAATGTGGAATTCCTTCCTGGAAGTGATTAACTTTTAAGTGAACACAGATAGCAGCAGACCTCCTACCAACTTCCTTCTACAATGCCTAGGCAGCTTTCCTTCAGAGACTTCCATTTTTTCCCCTAAGTATAAAGATCTGGTGAAGCAGTGAATAGATCTCTTAAAAGAACAACCATATACATCTTCACTTAAATGTAATCCTTTGGGCGATACCATGTGCCAAATTAATCCCCGCCTCATGGGCATGGGGGTGTATTCCACGCATGCCTGCTGCCCCACCAGACTGCGGGAGAGGCCCGGATGAGATAGCATGGGGACTGCACCCCACCCCAGCAAGTCTGGGAATCGTGCCTAAGGGCAAAAACTGTTAGGGAACAGTCACTGCTCATGGCTTCATCTCCCAAAGTTTCCTGGACTCTTCCATTCACATCAGCTCGATCCTGATAACCCCTCTCTGCCTCCAGCAGACGATTGCTGGAAGCAGCACTCCCTTGCTTGACGAAGTGGGCCGGCCGCAGATGGGCCCCTGGACCTGACCAAGAATGACCGGTTGACACAGAAAAGTTTATATGAATGGCGAGCTGCCCAGTCTAGCAAGTCACTGAAGATTCTGAAAAGATGATATACACAACATAAGCTTCATGAGGGTAGAAGTTGTATACATTTTTTCACTACTATATCTTCATCGTAATGTACTGTCTGCACATACAAGGTGTTCAGTAAAGGGTTGTTGACTGAGTATATGAACGAAGCTTCAAAACCAAGAACCAAATATGTCACAAGCGTAATTGTTCATAGGCCTAAATAATTTTTCTTTGCAAGAATCATGGATGGCTGGAGTGGCAGCGACGTTCTTAAATCTGAAATCTAGTTATTCCCACAGGCTTCAAGGAGAACCTCTTCACAGCTATCAGATCTAGATGAGACTCTTTTTTAAAGATCTGGAGGTACAATGATCTCTTCTGATAATCTTATCCGGTGCCCAACAAGCTTTTATGAGACAGCAGACCTCAGGCAAACTCTAATTTTCCACTATTTACTGAAAGTGTTCCAGATACAGCCTGTGAAGTAGATTTCAGTGCGAGTTTTTATGTTTACATATAAAAGAAAAGAAGAAGGAGAGAAAGAAAGAGAAAAGAAAGAAATGAAGAAAGACAGAGAGAACGGACCGGGACGCACAGTGGCCAGTGCCAGGAGCATATGGATGCGAACATGGCTTCATTACAACGGTTGGGCTGTGTGACATCTTTTCCGTGTAAGACACCTATTCGAGTACCTGTTGGCTTCCTCCACCTGTGAACATCAAAACCGTACTATTCCAGCTCCTAGACCATTATTTCATCTCATTTAGCAATAGGTGGTTAGCTAATGTCAATGTCGAAAAACAAGAACAGCCAACGACTTCCCCGTATTTCCAAGGGATGTAAAAGTGCACACAGGACAAGGGAAAATGCTGTTTTATAGAGGATGTGTCACTGTCTGTACGTTTAGCCTTAGTGAAAAATGGAAAATGTTATGCTAAATTCTTCACATGCTTTGAAAATGAAGAATCATAGAGGAGGAGGGGCCCTTAAAAGACATCATCTGGGCCATTTGTCCGCTCAAGAGAACTGCCCTAAGGCATCACCAAAAGCAAAGATCACAGGTGCACTCAGCATCCCAGTCGCTAGGACATAGCTGGTGGCGCCGGCGCTTTGCTCTGGTCTCACCCCCGCCCATCGCCAGCCGAGGGTAGAGAGTGAATATGGACTGAGCGAGCAACCGTCAGCAAGTTTCTATTCTGTGCCTCTTCAGTGTACAAAGGGTGAGGGATAAACATCATGCTGCAGAGAGGACTATGGCACCTAAAATGACCATCAAAAGGAACAAAACTGCCCCAAGAGGTTCAGTCACCATTTGTTTATTTGGCCAGTAATTACTGAGGGCCCTGGGGAGTTCTACGAAACAGACCTTGCATCAAACGGTATATTGCTGGTGTGTGCCAGGCACACTTAGGACCACTGTGCCACACAGCCTCACCAAGCTGCCCCTCAGGGTCCTGTGGGACAGCACAGTAAGGTGCTGAGACCGCTGGTCCTCAGTAAATCTTAGCTCCTATCGTCTGTGCTTCAGAGGCACTGAGGGAGGCTGGGTATCATTAAATGCGTCCTTCCTAATTAGGAGGAGAAAGCAGCCATTTAAACTATTGGCAAAATCATCTCCCTAACAATAAAATGTTTTCTCTCTTGCTCTTTCTCTTTTTCTTTCACTGGCAGGAGAATCACCCTTTGCAGGCCCCTCCTGTAAGGGGCCCTGCTCTCTGGCAGGTGCTGGAGGAGTGTGCTCAGTGGTCTTATGGGTGACAACAGCGCCCCCTCTCTGAAACACCTGCCCCCACCTCACTGACTTGGCATTTCTAAGTCCCGGGTGAAGGGAAGCAGAGCACAGCAGGAGGGCACCACAGAGGCCAAGCACCAAACCCCAGAGCCGCTGCGGGAACCTGCACGGGGCCACCTTCTGGACCCCTGCTGGGTTAATGCGGCTCAGCAGTCCCCTTCCAAGGCCTGGCTCAGCCAGGATTCGCAAGCACGGGTGAGTGGGTGTCTGGCTCACAGACACCAGGAAGAGGGCAGGTGAAGAAATGTTCATTGCAAGACTCTTATCCCAAAGAATATTGAGAAACTTGAAGAACTCATCTCTGTTGGCTGCTTGGCATTTAAAAAAAAAAAGCAAGCAAGCAAACAAATGCGGAAATGGTGTAACAGGGCCCCTTTTGCCCATTTTTCCACCTCTAATCTGTGTCTGTGATTCCGAAGGGCTTTTACATGCCTTGTTCTTCGAAAACAGAAAGAGAAGGCTGTAGAAACAGTCTATACAGACAGAAGTAGCTTTAAGGAAATAAGCATGTCCGATTTCTGATTGACAGAAGAAATGAATGGGTAGAGGTAGAATAATTTGTCTCGACACACAGTTCTTTGTTTTATCAGAGGATTCAATCTCTCTGAGGGTGCAGCCCTTGGGAATTTAAACTGGGCCTCAAATGACTCAAACCTGACCGACGCATGACTTTTTAAGACACATCCTTATCTAAGACAAGGCACATCTGGAGAGCTCAGCTGGGGATGGATGAAAGCAAGCCACAGTCCCACGTGTGGGCTATCACGACGTACCACTCTCTGAGTTCTCCGCTGCCGGGGTTTTGTGTTGTGTTCAAGGAATGGTGACTCAAATACTCCAATGATTACCCAGCCAACTGAAGGGTAGCTGAAAAAAACTGAGAATTGAAGTCCATTCAGGAAATATCTTTATGCTGCAACCTCTCTGCAGGGCTTTGGAAACACTTTCCTTCAATGGGACCAAGGGTGACCTCAGGGCGTTCGGGATATATCACCGCAACGGAACACACACGGTGCCAACACCAAACAAACACGGATGGCTGCTATCATGGGACCCTGAACCTCCTGAGAGCCTCCACTTACAGACCGACAACCAAAACACCCCATCATTAACCCTTAGCAACCTGGAGAGTGAAACTCCCAGGTAAGGACATCAGGCCAGGTGTGGAGGGACCAGGGATCAAGTCCTGGTCACGCCACCATCTAATCTGCAGCACGAACCGAGTCCTGTCTTGGGGCTGGGGTTTCCTCCCCCATAAGCTGAGAGGGCACCGTTTAGGGTAGACGGTGCGGCACGGGTGTAAGGTGCCGAGGCTCTTGCTGGACGACAGCAGGACAAAGAGTTTGCTTTAAGCACCTCGGCTCTGAAATCCTGTTGCTCCAGTATTGCACACTCAGAGTGCGCTGCAGCTGTACAGAGAAGCTGCCTGGAAGCCTCCCCAGCACAGCCACCGCAAGACCCGCTGATAGGGAATCGGAGGCTCTTGAGGGACACCTGCAAACTGCTTTCTCACCTGGGATACAGAGTGATCCGCCCCCCTCACGCACTCACAGAGCATGGTAATGAACTCTTACAACCTCTGATAAATACGGAGGCCAATAGTCTTTGTCCGGATGAGGAAACAGATGAATCATTTCACTTCCTGAGGCTGGTAGGGGACAGAATCCACGAGTCTAACACCCACTCTATCCCAGCAACCCACACACAAGGTCTCTCTGTAACCTGAGTTGTAATAGAAAGTGAATCTCTTCGGTCGAGCCCTCGACAGTGGACTCTCTTGTCCTCTTCTTTCACTGTGCTGCATCGAATTCAAACTTTCCCATATTAAAGGCTGCTCCCTAGGCTTTCTTTGGTACATCCTATAGCACCTGTGCGGGACCAGACACAGAGCAGGCAACCTGAGTGACTGCTTAAGGATTAAAGTCTGTCCCACAAAGGATCTGAATAGACACTTCTCCAAAGCAGACATGAGAATGGCCAATGAGTACACGGGAAGACGTTCAGCGTCACCAGTCATTAGAGAAATCCAGATAAAATCACAGGGAGCTATTGCTTCAGACCCACCAAAAGCACCTAATAAAAAGATAGATAACAACAAGTGTCGGGGAGGCTATGGAGAAACTGGAACGCTAAGGCACTGCAAGTGCTAGTACAAAATAGTGTAGCCACTTTGGAAAAGTCTGGAAGTTCTTAAAAAGCTAAGCACAGAGCTACCATAACAACCCAGCAATTCTACCTCTAGGTCTTCACCAAAGAAAATTAAAAAAATAGGCCAACACGAAGACTTGTACGTGAACGTTCATATTAGCATTTTTTACAAGAGCCAAAGAGTGGAAACAACATACACGTTCATCAACTGACAAATAAACTGTGTTGTGTCCATACAATGTAACATTGCTTATCTATTTACAAAAGATGAAGGAGGAGCCTGGTTGGCTCATCCGTCTGTGGAGGGGATGACTCTTGATCTCGGGATTGTGGGTTTGAGCCCCACATTGGGGGAGGAGATTACGTAAAAATAAAATCTTACAGGGGCACCTGGGTGGCTCAGTCGGTTAAACATCCGACTTTGGCTCAGGTCGCGATCTCATGGTTTGTGGGTTTGAGCCCTGCGTTGGGCTCTGTGCTGGCGGTGCAGAGTCTATTTGGAATTCTCTTTCTCTCCCTGCCCTCCCCCACTTGTGCTTCCTCTCTCTAAATAGAATAAAACTTAACAAAATAAAATCTTAGGAAAAATAAGATGAAATACTGACACATGCTACAATATGGGTGGACCTTGAAAGCATTATGCTCAGTGAAAGAAAACAGACACAAAAAAACGAGATTGTGTGACTCCATTCGTATGAAATGTCCAGAACAAATCCACAGAGACAAAAAGTAGATTAGGGGTTACCAGACTCAGGAGGGGGGTATAGAGAGACGCTGCTAATAGATCCGGGGCTTCTTTTCGGGGCAACGGAAATGTTCTGGAATCAGCGGTGATGGAGGGACAACCTCGTGAGGACGTTAAAAAATTACTGACACTTAAAAATGGTGAATTTTACTATTGAGATAGCATGTGAATCAGGGGCGTCTGGGCTGGGTCAGTTGGTAGCACATGTGACTTGATCTCAGGGTCATGAGTTCGAGCTCCCTGTAGGGTGTGGAGATTACTTAAAATAAAATCTTTAAAAAAAATGTGAATCATAGCTCAATAAAGCTGTTGTTAAAAAAACAAAACCAACCACAAAAAGGCTGCCTTCGAGCAGTGGTTCTTGAACTTGAGCGTGCAGTCGCCACCTGGACAGCTTGTTTAAACACAGGCTGCTGGGTGCCGCCCCGGCAGCTCCTGGCCTGGCGGGTCCGGGGTGGGGCTCAGGAATTTTCTTCACCAGCAAGTCCCAGTGCTGAAGGTCCTGCCGATCTGGGGCCACATTTTGAGTGTGTGTGGTGGGCACTGTCCAATGAAGGACGCACGGCCCCGGGACAACTCCGGAGGCCCGTCTAGCTCTGGAGCTCCCCGTGGGGTTGGTGGGGGCTGTCCCTGGGCCTGGGTTACGGAGTTGCCTCCTCCCTCTACTCCTTTCTGCGCCCTGCTGCCTACTCCCACAGGTGCTGATCGGAAGGGCACTGCTGAACAAATATTCTGCTTGCTAGACTCCAGCTCAGAGCCCTCACCATGGGAGAAGTCATTGTGCACAGATCACCTGGGAATCTCGTTAAAGGCAGACTCTGGTTTGAAGCATCAGGGGGACACATCTGAGGCTCAGGATTTCTAACGAGCTCCTAGGCAATGCTGAGGTCTTGAAGCAGGTCTTCTGATTCCACAGTGGGAAGACCCTCGGGGCCATCGGGTCAAATGTAAATAGAGAAAGAGATCTCATTGTATAGGCCTCAAAAGGCAGACATTACCCTGCCCTTGAGATCCAGGCCAAGGAACTGGGTTACAGGTGAGTGTGTTTCCACAAGGCCTTTTAGATACTTCTAGTAGGTAATCCCCTTGGACAGGGGCCAAGAGCAGCTTGAGTGTTACTTCTTCCATGCGCTATTGTTACAGCAGGCTTCAGGGCAGTACCTGGGCAGAGTGAGTAATCTGCATTACGAAACCAGCAGACAAGTGGCGACTGATACCCACTACATCACCTATTTTGGGAACCTAAGACTGATTGGGAAGGAAGCTAGAGACCTGTAGAGGCCGGGGTCATGGCTGTCATGGCTTCCAATGCTTCTGTCCTCCAACTAAGTGTAGACAGCCTAGAGGCCAGTTTGTGTCGTTTCCAAGATCATTTCATTAAGAGCTGGGACTCTGGTTTTGACCGGAATCTGTTCATAACTTGCAGGGAAGCTCCGTGACTTGTCTTTAGGTTTATTCTACCTGTTCAGGCTGATCTGAGATAGATGCATGGGTGACACACTCCTCTCGGGTTACAAAGAGAAGAAAGGGGATTGGGAACCAAGTCTTAAAGATGGTATCTCGGAAGGCAATGTTCCTGACATCGCAACAAACACCCACTGCTCAGAAAGAGAATCCTGGGGTGAGCAAAATGTGGGCAGAGCTTCTCAGACAATGGCTGTCCTTGACCCTCTATCTCACATCATCTGGTTATCGTAACTGCTAGGAAGAGGCGGCCATGCGAATGGTGAATGTTTGAGCGGACAACATGACGTGTGGATTTTTAATAACGAACTCCTAGGGAAAGTGAGGAAACCTGGCAGTCTGTAATTCTGGAATGGCACAAGTCTGTGTTTTCACTCCTGCTGGGTTTTCAAGAATCTGCCAATTGTACGAGGTCACGAAGAAGAAAAGGAGTCTGCTGTGCCTTGGGCAGAACACATAAAGGGAGTGGCAAGCCAAGAAAGTGGTTCTGGAAGGTCACAGGGTAGGTGTTTTCAGCAGTTTTGTTAGATTTTCATGGCCATAATGACATACCAGGGCTGGGAGACCAAGGAAAAATCAGAGTACAGGTAAGTCCTTAAAATTCCAGGCACCTGGAGGGGCTGAGGCAGGGAGGCACACATTCAGCAAATGACTTCCATACCTGCTTTCTCTCATTAACAACGGGGAATTATGAGTAAGTCCCCAAAGTGCTTTGGAAACTTTAGAACCCATGCAGGATTCAAGATGCCTTGCTCTCTGCTCCTGCCCCTTGCTGTCTCTTCTGGAGTGACATGCAACTTTAACGGCATTCTCTGAGCCCACTCTGCAGTATGGGAGCTCTTGAGAGCAGACAGTCTCTGCTTATCCCGTTGAAAAATCCAGACTGGGTGTAAGCAAGAAAAAGAGGTCAAGGTACAAATATTATTATTTGAAGCAGTGGTTATTTACCGGTCTACGCAAAACCTAGTGATTTCCAAATCTGCCGGAGTTTCTTACAGAAATAAACACAAGCATCCCAATGCAGGGTTAAAAGGATTCCCAGAAACCTACACCAAAAAAAATACCAGAAAATTATCCTCTGAGAAGGGATTTCTCTCCAGTTTCACTGCTTCCCACAAGGGGAACAATTTCACGAGAACATTATAGTAAAGGAAACAATCCACCACCAAAGAGGAAAATAACATCTTTATAATTACAGATTAGCTCTCAAACAAATTCCACACCTACACGCTCACTCCGCTCGGGGCTGCGCCCGGCCCCTTCAGCTATCAACATTTATAACAGCTTAGAAGCTCAATCATGAGATTTTTGATACACACACCCCAGATGGCAAAACACTCTCAAATGACCCACTCGTTTCATTCTTGGGGGATGTGGAAAATACAGTCCCAGAAAACACGAATCCGGGCTAATCCCACCGCAGGCGAGCGCTCGGCTTTGATGTCTTTGGAACAGTCCGTGGGCCAGTGTCAGAGATGACCTAATAATTTCTAAGCCGATCCGATCTGCATGAGACAAGAATGAGCAGTCCTGCTTGGCCCCAACTGGCATATCCCTTTATCAGAAATTCATCTCAGGTCACATTACTTGAGCAAGGCACCCACACTTCTTTCAACTCACCAGTTATTTATCTATTACGTGGAGTTTCTTACCCATCACACTGGTGATTTGATTCCTACCCCATGGCTCCCCCAAGAAATAAAAAGTGCACCGTAATTATATAAACTCTTAATTAAACTGAAGAATTCAGTGTTGCCATTACCTGTCAGTAATTCCACTCAATTAGGACAATAGGCTTCCATTTATTACTGAACTCCTAATTGCTACTCATTTTCCTGGTTAGTAATTGCCAATCCTATCAGACAAGGTGCTTAAAGAAAATTCTGCCATGAAATTATATTTCTTCCCATCACAGGAAAAGGTCGAATCCGAGAGCCCTTACGTGGTCAGGAGTTGGGTCCTCTTCTCCAGCCTCAGGCGACTCCAAGGCTGGGGATGTTAAGGGCTGCTGTCCCCCGGGCTCGGTTACCGGCGCTGCGATCCACGGGAGACTTACCCACGAAGGAAAGGCGTATCCAGGTAGCCAGAGAATCCCAAAGCCAAAGCGGAGCTGACGACGACGCCAAAACAAAACCACCGGACCCGGTCTCCGGATCGCCAAAGTTCACAGTGTCCGGGAGACGCGCCTCTGGGGTCCGCAGGCAGGCGGCAGCGTCGGCATCTGCTGCATCGCCGCCGCGCGGGGGGGACCGAGCCGCGCGCGGGTCCGAGGGCAGCAGGCGCGTGGCGTCAACCCCCGCTCCCCCCACCGGGGCCGGGGCGCCCCGGCCTCTCCCGGGTCCCGGCTTCCGAAGCGGGGCCGGGGCGCCGAGCGGCCCGAGGGGGCGGCGCCCGGGAAGCGGGGCGGGCAGGCGGCTCCGGACGCCGGCAGTCTAGCCGCGGTGCGCGGGCCCCCGCCCGGCCCCGGCCCGCGCACCGCCCGCGCGACCCCGGCGCTGCTCAGGACCTGCTCTCCTAATTAGCCCGGAAGAGTGAAAGCGGCGGTGGGGAAACTTGACAATTTATTCCCGGCCCGGGGGAGGTGACCCGCAGTGCACGCGCCGATTGGCTGCGGCGCGAGCCCGGGCGTGCCGGCGCGGGGTCGGGCGGCCGCCGAGGCGGAGTGCGCGCCGATTCGGACGACTTGGCAGCCCCGCCAGGGAGGGACAGGCGGCGACGGGGTCTGGGGCGTCAGGGCGGCCCTGAAGCCATCTGAGGCTTGGGACACCGCGACAAGGGCGGTCATCGGTGCCTGGAACCACAAAACTGCCCCACCCATCCAGGCTGGTGGTTTGCAAGAAACGCTCCTTGCTGTTTGGGGTTTAGACGTCACAGTCTGAGTCTTCCGGTTGACAATGGGCTCAAGCCATTTACAGCCAGAAGAGATTCTGAATGAAGTACTTTCTCCAACCTCGTGGTACAGAGGAGGAACCAAAGAGGAAGGGACCCAGTGACTTGTGAAGGTGAGTAGGTGGAAAGCTGGCCACATGCCACCTCCTAAGCATTTCTCAAGAACTCCTGGGCTGCCCTTGTGGCCGCCTTCCTCGCAGAGAGCCCCAGCCTTGGAGACATGCCCAGGAATGCACAGCACCGAATGCATGCAGTAAGGTTGGCCCACCATCGGAGAGGCGGTGAAGTCAGAGAGCATCCCCTCCATGTTACACATTGAGAAATGAGGTGTGGTTCGGAAATCTCCTTGATCCTGGGCTAGGAAGTGACAGCACTGGACATGCAAACCAACCCTCTACCTCCTGAGTTTCAGCCACAGCATCCCAGTGCCCCTTCACCAAGGAGGCGTGCGGGGGGCGGGGGGTGGGGTGGGGGGCACTTGCCAAAAGCACCAGGCCCCTCGGAAAGGCTGCTTCAATGCTGGCTT
Organism: Cryptoprocta ferox; assembly: GCA_028646485.1. Taxonomy (NCBI): domain Eukaryota; kingdom Metazoa; phylum Chordata; class Mammalia; order Carnivora; family Eupleridae; genus Cryptoprocta; species Cryptoprocta ferox. The sequence goes on from CM053564.1 coordinate 25,104,892, forward strand.
GCACATCTATCTGCCTCCCCCCGCCCCCCAGCAGCTAGCAGTCATTCTTACCACCCACCCCACTTTGGTGGCTCTGGACATGTCACTGCTCAGCGAAGTTAATGCACTCCCCCACTCCTACCACTCATTCCGCTCATTGTCTCTAGTCTGGGCTCTGCAACCTTCCTCCAGAGAAATGGAAGGAAAGTTATCAAACCAGGGCAGAGAGAAGCAGCAAGCTGCGGACAGCTTTCCTTGGGCTCAGGACCGAAGCCTCTCTCTGTGGTCCTTGAATGCACAAAATCGAGAAGGGCTTCTGGCCTGGTTGCCTCCTTTCTGGAAATGGAACTTGCGGGGCTCAGCATGTGAACCATCCTGTGAAGTTCCTGAGCAGCGATCAAGGCCTGCTACTCACGCCTGCTCTCCAAGGGTTTCTCCAAGTGTGGTCACTCTAGACCAGCAGCATCCGGGAAATTGTTAGGAAATCAATCCTTGGACTCATCCCCAGACCTGCCTAGTCAGAAACTCTAGGGAGGTGGGGGGAGGCCCACAGTCCGAATTCTTACAGGCCCTTCTGGTGATTCTGGTGTGCGCACAAGTTTCAGATGTGCCGGTCTCGGCCACGGCTCTGCTAGGGAGTGTTCTGAAAGGGCACGCCAGTCTTTTTCGTGCCTCACTGCAGGGTCATTGGCCTGACCCTTGTCTTCCGTTCATCTCCATGCTAGAGGCCACAGGATGGAGGGCTGCCGGGCCAGTCCTGTGCTGTGTCTGCCCTGCTGGCCAGACAGTGGCTCTGCTGTCTCTCCCCAGAGTCGAGGGGCGAGCTTCAAAAGCAGCCAGTCGTTACTATGCAGACCCTGACACTGAGGGGAGCAAGCCTCCCCTCCCCGCTCAGGGGACCTGCTGTCCTCTCCCACCTAAGGGACTCTACTTTCCCGTCCACTCAATGGGAAGAGCAATGCCTCACTTGCTGTCCTAGGGTTGGTAGGGACTAAACAGGATTTTGTATTTTGGGGAGAAAAATGAAGCGTTGTTATAAATACATGGGGCTTGTTGGACCCGGCACCATGATCTCCACTAATTAAGGGATGTGCTACCAAATGGTATTGGACATGGGTCTCCATGGTGATTCCATAATCACCAGACCAGGGTCGGGCCTTGATGTGCACAGTTAGGGCAGGTTGCTTGGCTTTGAACATCAGTTCAAATAGGTAGTGTCTGCTCTCCCAGGTGGATGAAGATGGAGCTGGGGGGAACAGAGGGAGTAATGGAGGGGGTAATGTGTCAGTGTCCATCCCTGTCTTAACACAATCATAGGTCCTGTGTTCTTATTTAATAAAATATGTTTTAAGAAAAATAAATATTGCCAACTTGGATCATTCAGTGCTTAGTGCATGTCAGGAGGCGCGATTCTTAGTGCTTTATTTGTGTCGATGCCTCAGAACACCCCTGTGAAGTAGGTATTGCGAACCCCATTTTAGAGGTGAGAGGATGGAATTACAGACATGTCCAAGGTCACAGAGCTATTGAGTGCCAGAGCTGGGTTCAAACCCCGGTCGTTTGCCTCCAAAACTTATGTCCCTAAACTTAATACCGCCATGCCCACGGCAAAAAACTAAGAGAAAAACAAAGGATTCTGCCCTTCCTTTGGTGGGTCACACTGGACACACACACACAATAATGTAAACTACACTGATGGCATATGTGAATATTTTTAAATACATGTTGAATTTTCTAGAGTTTATCAATGAGCTCTGTTTTACATTTGAAACCTGCATCATGTTTAATTGCTATTATTTTTACAGACTAGAGTCTCTTTGGAGGGATCAGCCATGAGGCGACCCTCGAACCTCCTGGCAGCCCTCAGGGTTTGTCTCTACATGTGGCTGGGGGCGGGGGGGGGGCGGTCAGTGGCTGCGCAGCTTTGAGAGCTGTACCAGCCACGCTGAGGGATCAGCAGACAGGCTGGAAGCATGCGTGGCCCCCCCAGTGAGCTGGGGGGCGGGAGAAGAGGCACCGGGCACTCTAAGGACACGTGGGTAATCCTATTGTCAGGAACCAAGGCCTCAAAGAGTGGGCTGGTGTGGGTCTCCGAACTCTTTCTCCCCCTGTCAGCAAAGGGGGACAGAGTGTCCTAGGACATGAAACCTTCTAAACTTAAAAAATATTTTTAATATTTATTTTTGAGAGAGAGAGAGAGAGAGAGAGCGAGCACCAGCAAGCGGGGGAGGGGCAGAGACAGAAGGAGACAGAGAATCCAAAGCAGGCTCTGTGCTGTTGGCACAAAGCCCGATGTTGGGGTCGAACCCACCAACCTGAGCTGAAGTCGCCCAGGCGCCCCATAGGAAGCAAAAGCTTCTAAATGGGCAAATACAGATGGGGTCTGTCCTAGCCCATCTGGTGAACCCCAGCACCCAGGTCCCATCCAGAGGCACCCACTCTGTCTCATTTGCCCTGGGACTCTTGCTGTTCCCCCAGCCCAACAGGATGAGCACAGCGGGTGTCATCACTGTCTTCTTCTGAGCCTTACAGAAGCAGAGACACCGGCTCCAGTCCTGATGGGAAGCGGCCCCGGGGCGAGAACCAGCGTCTTCGGAGTCCTAGTTCAGCGTGCATTCGCCATGCAAGATGCCAGTCTACGTAAATCTGCGATTCCCTTTAACTCAGAAGCAAGTTAAGGAAAAGCAATGGAGCAGGCACGCTACTTATTACAAGTGTCACAAATATCTGTACAACGAAACTAAATGCACGGAGCCCTCACAGAAAAGGCGGCAGCAAATGAGGAGAACCGCGACGCACAGAACTAGTGCGCTTTACCGGGCCAGTTCCTGTGCACATTTGTTACAACTGGGAAATCTGTTACCTTTGGTTGACAACTCAGAAACGATGTCTATACTCCTGCCACAGCCCTGGGAGAGTTCCACGCGCAAGGAGAGAATATTTTCATGGATTTAGTCATAAGGGCTTCTAGTATATTTATGACTTAACAGAAATTTCTTTTCAGTCGTAAAAGTAGAAAGTTATGATGACTGGCTCAAAGGTCTGGGCGGACAAGCTTAGGGACAAGGAAATTACCTTATTACTCCAACAATGCTACCTTTCTCCTGGAGACAGATCCTCATGGCAGCAACACTATTCAGAGTCCGGAAAATAAAGGAACAGTGTCCCCCCAAGAACTGGCAATGGGAAGTAGGCAGGAAATGGTACAAATGAGGAATTCAGGCTCGGAAAGACCTAAGTCCTGAGGCTCACTCAGCCACCAGACCCATGAACTTGGAAAATCACTTCGCCCTCCCCAGGCTCTGGTGTACCCACATCACGCCCCCTGCAGGCCCCCGTGAGGGTGAGTGCAGGCTGCCAGAGAGGTGCTCGAAAGCCATGAAGCATTGTCCTCTAGCTAGAAGGGCTTGTCAGTACTTCTGTGGGCCCAGGGTTCCCCTGTGTTGGGGACTCTTTAGATACCGAAACAATGCAGCAACAAGCCCGTGGCCACTGCTCTGTGCAGTCACCTCAGTGCAGCTGTTTAGACCAAGTTCAGCGCACAGTTTGAACACGTAAATCGTAGTGGCCCCATGGGCCTTGCCTCTGCGGACTACTCTCACTCTTTTGATGGAAAGCAATGTTTCTAGGCTCTGTGGGAGGGAGTGGCGGACTGTTCTGGTGGGGAGCAGTGGAAGAAGAAGCTGGAGGGGAAGAGGAGGGTACTTCTATAAGAGGTTTTGTCACGCAGGCCTGAGAACCACTCAGAGCCCTCCCAGGGTCCCCCTAGAGATTGGGCGGAGGGAGATGAGCTAAGTAATAGAAGCTGAACACAAACGATCAGTCATACCTCCATGACTTTCTAGGCCATTCTTTGTTTTCTAATGGGGTTCTGCAAACAAATGGGCTTGCTTTGGCTTCCTCTTCCTGGCCAGCCCAGGTGACCACTTGGTCCCCAACATGCTCTGTCCACACACAGCCCCACCTCTCCCGCTGGGGGAGCTCAGGTCCGCTAGTCTCCGCTTGGGGAGAGGGGTGGAAGGAAATCCGCCCCCAGACCCTTTCTCCTGGCTGCTGGAAGGATCGGGTGGCCCAGTTCAGACTGACAGTGTGTGCTGAAAAGGCTATGCTCCACCACCACCCGAGGCCGGCGCCGGGGACAGGGCCCCTGCTGCCGGAGGGGCCACCTTTTCGCCAGTGCCACCTCTGTACGAAATGCTCTAGAGGGATTCTGGTGGACACGGGGTATCTGACAAATGTTTCAAAGTAGATGTTTCACTTTCAGTGAACATCAGCTTTGTAACCCCTGCTACACAGACCAGAGTCGGGATCTGCTTAGATCTCAGAATGGAAGGGTTTCTAAAGGAAAACTCCAGAAATACCCGAATTCAGATGTAAAAACCTGTGCGAGAATCAAGAACAAAGCCAGGGAAAGCAGAGGGAGTGAATAACCTTTCATTTCAAGCCGCTCTCCCCGCTAGAGACAGTCATGATCTGCGCAGCACTATTTGATGCAAATGCCTCTCCGAAAAGAGCCAGTGGATAATAGATAAAAAGATTATCTGTGACATTATGAAAAATGAAAGTTTAAAAATGGCTACAAGTCCCTTAAAAAAAACCCCTAAACTTTATTCAGCCTTGGTGAAAGGCAACAGCGCCCTGTGCTTTATTCAGCCCCTGGGGTATCTGCCTCTCCTGCCATTGTTCCAAGGCCCCCACCAGCTCATCAGTTTTCAAGAATCTTTCCCGCTGGTTTCTCTTTGCTGGAAACATAAGGTCCAAGAAGCTATCACAGCCCCGTTTCTTTTTCCTAACTTGACTCTGATGCTGGAAATTCAAGTGCCACAGCTTCTGCCCCTCTCTCTTCCCTTCCCTGCCGTCCCCCTCTGTGCTAAGCCACCAGCTGCACACTTGATTTAACAGATGAATTACAGATTCAAGGCATGGGTTTCCAGGGCAGGAAAGAGTCTGATTTTTTGTCCAGGTCTCTCTTGATTGGCTCAGCATGGAAGTCTTTCATTTAATGGGCCAGGTCCTGCTGAGAACACCTCTGCTGGTACCACGCCGATTTCTTTCGTTGCTCGGGAGAGGAGCAGAGATCGTAAAGAGAGATTGTTCCGTCTTCCAGATTTCTGGTGTGCTCACTACACATCATTCTTTTTAAACAGAGCATCAGGAGTGTAACCCAAGGCTCCAGGAAACAGTTGATTCATTTGACCAGCCATCTTTGATCTCAAAGTTGGCCGAGGCGTGGAAGGACTGATTTGAACACCCAGGCCACAAAAACAGGCCTTTGTCTTCCGCCCAAGGAGGCGGCATGGTGCGGCAGGGCGGTGCCAAGGTCCGAGGCTGCACTCGCTACCTGGTTCAGATCCCAGCCCCAGCCCCGCCACCTGCTAGCTGGGCTGACTTTGAGCAAGTTTCCGTGTCTGAGTTTCTGCACCGGCGAAACAAATACCAAAGAGTATGACGTTGAAGCGTATGAAGTTGCTGATGTGTGACTGTTTTTGAATATGAGACTAGATTGAATCACGTAAAGCTGCCAATATTTGACTGTTTTTGACATACAACAAGTGGCAATTTCATACGGCTGATCCAAATACCTGCTCCAATAGGTGACGGAGAAATAAGAGCAAAAAACCGTAACAAGGGTTTGCCAAAGGGCTGGTGTGCACAGCATGCTCAGTAAAGGCTCGCTGTTGCTAGGCTCCCATCAATCACTGGCTGTATGCAGATCACTGTACCGGGCGCCCACAAGTACAGTGTCCGGACCCAACAGTCACTGGCTTGCCAAGGAACACCTGCCTGTGTGAGAGAGTGCTCGCAAACATCGCCATGGGTGGGGTAAGATGTGGGCTCAGTCCAAACCCCACGTTCTCATGCCCCTCTGTTCTCAGGCCTCCTCTCCTCTAGAAAAACCCATTCCCATGTGGGGTGTCCCTTCTCACTCTGGGGCCATCTTCCTCACTCCTGGCCGCTTTTGTAAGCTAGTTGGGATGACTGGCATTACACTTGCACCTACTTGGACAGAGATTCCAGAAGCATGCTTGAAAACACATGTCAGCTGTAAAGATCAAAAATAATGAGGAGAAGGGTAAGCGGGTCCTTTCTTTGCCTAGAAGCACAGTTCTGAGATCAGGACTAGATGCAGCTATAGTGTTTACAGGGAAGGTTCAAGCCAAAACATGCAGTCTCCTGGGCAGAAGGAAAGCTTCCTCAGGGTTATTCCTGGGGAATCCCCTCAGATTTCGACATGATTCTTTGCATTGGCACAAGGTTCTCCAACAGATGCTGGGGCATCGCCCGTGACCCCCAGCCCCCGCCGGAGGGCTTTCCCTAAGACTGCACGTTTCTCTTTGTGCTCCTCCATCTGTTTTCTGCAAACGGTGGAGAAAGGATCTGCGTTATTGTAAGTGCTGGGGTGAGAAGGATATAGAGGAATTATCAAAATCTACAGGCAGGTGCTGACCTCAAGGACACGACAGTGAATGTCAACCTGCAAACTGAATGTGACTGAGCAGCAGAGTCTGCGGAAGCAAACCTGCCCAAAATGCGAACAGCTAGCTTTCTCATGTCCCACTACAGGGTGCAAGCCTCAGTCTGAGGGTGCTGGGTACCGGGGTGCCTGTGCTGGTTACACCACGCCTCTTCCTGGAGCCCATGGGCGTCAGTGTTCTCCCCGAGGTCAAATGCAGAGCCCAACTCCTGCTCCCGGTAACCTCATATAGGCAACAGTAATTTTTGAGATGCTTGGCCCTAATATAATCCCCCCCTTCACTACAAAGGCATAACACACATATATGCTCTCTCTTATACTTTAATGCAATCATCCCCTATGGACCGAATCATAATTATCTTGAAAACTCTGAGTTATGAAATATTCCTGGCTACCAAAAAATAAAGGACAATATAAGAATATACATAAGGAAACTTAGCCTCCATCCAGCTTAAATATATATTTTGAATATCTCTTCACAGAGAGATACTATCACTACTTTGATATTTGTTAAGCACAGTATGGTATTTGTTTTGCTATGTATGTGCACAAATACAAAAACTGTGTGGTATTCTGCACTTTTAAAAAGTGTTTATTTTTGAGAGACAGTACATGCAGGGAGAGAGGGAGACAAGATCCAAAGTGGGCTCTGGGTTGACAGAGAGCTCAATGTGGGGCTCGAACTCACGAACCACAAGATGATGGCTTGAGCCAAAGTTAGACGTTTAACTGACTGAGCCACCCAGGCACCCCGGTTCTGCACTTTTTAAAGTTTATTTATTTTGAGAGAGAGAGAGAGAGAGAGAGAGAGAGAGAGAGAGAGAGAGAGAGAGAGAGAAGACACGCAAGCGGGGCAGGGGCAGAGAGAGGGGGAGAGAGAGAATCCCAAGCAGGCTTTGCACTGTCAGCACAGAGCCTGACACAGGGCTTAACTGCAGAATCATGAGATTACGACCTGAGCCAAAATCAAGAGTCGGATATTTAACCGGCTGAGCCACCCAGGTGCCCCTGTTCTACACTTTTTAGAACTTGATTCCATTGGTTCTGTTCAGTATGTATCGTCCTACAACTTTCAAACAAGATTCTGATTCACGGGGGCATAGAAGGCTTGTAAATGGCCTTGAATGAACTGGCTAGGTTGTGGGGGATGGCTAGGGTGACCATGCCATGTTACAATGAAACGTTTTTCAAAATTTTAATTTAGTTTTATTATTTTTAAATTTTTATTTGAGAGAGCAAGCGAGCAGTGGAGAGAGGCAGAGAGAGACAGAGAGAGAGAGAAAATCTTAGGCAGGCTCCACACTGTCAGCATAGAGCCCGACTCAGGGCTTGATCCCACAACTCTGGGATCATGACCTGAGCTGAAATCAAGAGTGAGATGCTCAACAGACGGAGCCACCCAGGTGCCTCTAAACTGGGGTGTTTTTAAGAGTGGAAGGGGGTGCTATTAACAACTACAACACGTATAAATCGGGACTGTCCCAGGCAAACTTGGACATATGGTCATCTTAGTGTTGGCAGGTCAGTTCCCGCTTTAATATACGTGATTAGCATGACCAGTTAGAAGCCTTTGCCACAAGTTTCCGATGGAGCTCTCAGAACGAGTCAGTTACTTTGTGCCTTTTTTTTTTTTTTTTTTTTTTTAAAGCAGCAAGCCATTCCTGGGACTCCCAGTTTCCTTGTTTATAAAATGCAGAGTCTGAAAGTAGAGTGGCCTCTGAACAGCGTTCTTGTTGCTGCTCTGGTCCTGGCTTGTGGTGGGAAGCGCTCGGAGCGCAGTGAAATACCAACAGCCCCATGGGAAGGTACAGAGCCCTGCACAGGACCCCCGGGTCCTTCCCGTGTGTTGGTCCTGCTGTTTCTCCATCAGGGTGGGGACAGGCTGTCCCCTCACAGGACCCCCAAAGCTGACTGGTCAGGACTCCCCAAGTACTTTTTCATACAGTATCTTAATGATCTTGTTTCTATGGAGATAAACTTTTTTTGCTAATCAGGTTTTCTCTCTGCTCTCAACGGGTTACTGATGCACCCTTCAGCTTCGAAATTATGCTGAATTTGATATTTGTTAAGTAAGTAAATAAAGCCAAAAAGAATATCGGAGGAGTCAGTGATTTTGGCTTTCCTTTGAAGAGGAAAAAAAAAAAATGAGACCCTAAGCGTGTTGGACACTTTGAGAAGCAGAGTGTGGAGGTGCAGTGAGAACCCGCACGCTCTTTGGGTTGGGCTGGGGCAGCGTTGCATGTCCGAAGTGGGGGCAACAGAGCCGAGGACACACGGAAGCCCGCCCTCACCTCACGGCCCATGCCTTGGTCTTTGGCTTTGCCTGGCTGGATGCGGGCCTCCTCCCTGTGGCCCTTTCCTTGGAGGCAAGGCCCATGCTCAGGGACCCAGGGCAAGGTGCGGGTCATCTGTAGGGGTGCTCTGGGCCCACCATGAACGTGGCTTTGCTGGGCCTGCCTCTGTACCACCCCCAAGCGGGCCCTGGTGTGCTACCTGCCAAGGCTGAGGGCTCGGCCTGCACCCCGAGAGGCCTTCTTCATTCTGGCTCTGTGTCTAGGCATCAAGACGCACAGCCATTTTATCAAGGGTTTGGTCCCTCCCAAATTGCATTTGACCAGTTTCATTTCTGCTTGAAATTAAAACACAGGATTTATCAATCCCAAACTGTCACAGCGTGAACGAAACCCTAGAAATAAATCCGGTCTAATGACAGAACGATCCGAGACCTCAGTGGGAAACAAGATACTTTGTTTAATAATTATCAGCCTCTTTCAGGGCCTGTCTGCCGGAGCCGCGGCATCAGAAGCGGCCGAGAGAAGAATTTTTTCCCCCAGATTTCACCCTGAGAAAGACTGAAGCCATTTCAAACCAGGCTGGACGCTTTTGATTTACATTTCTGATATTAAAAGCAGAGCGGCTGTCTGCATTTATGCTACAAGGCATTGCTTCAGAGCAAAGAAACGGTGGTGGCAGGCATCCAGTTTACTAATGAACAAGCTTATCTGGAGGAAAACAGCTTTTCACACCGTAACAAACAATGAACACCTCTTAGATAACAAATTCAATGGCAAAAATATCGCATTGTACATGTCACCGTCCCATAATTTAATGGAGCCACTTGCAGCATTAGTGGTTTACATTAATTTTTAAAATTAATTTTGTTTGGCCCGCAGGGAAAATATTTTCTTTTTTGTGTCTGATATCCTGCAGCTCATTAACACTGCTTACTGCTGCTCTACAATACTATCCATAATCGTCCACTTGGTAGCCAGGGGCCATTTTTTAAAGACAGAAAGCTGGAAGAGGGGCAGGAATTCCGAAGCCTGCTCTGCTTCCTTCTGCAGAGAAAGGCCCTCCTGGCTTGACAAAGCTGCCCGCCAGCCAGCGGAGCAGGGGCCTCCGGAGGCCTTTGAGCCGTGCGGGTACAGGTGTCAGCGGTCACGGGGGCCGGAGGGTAGCTTTGGCGGGGCCAGCGACGCTTCTTCTGCCTCCTCTCACCATGACTCCAAAGCAGTGGCTCCGGGCCCCCATGTGCTCAGGACCATCTGGGCAGGTTTTGTAAAGACAGAGCTTCCCAGGCCCCCACCCCATCCCCGTGAGTCATTTCCTCTGCCCATCCCCTCACCCACAAAGGGGTTAACTACTGGCTACCGAGAAAACAGGCCCCCTCTCCCTCTGCCTGGGGCATGGAGATCAGGGGATTCACTGCTAATCACTGCGGTTGTGATTTCTGATTTCAACTGGCAGCAAAGAGAATTGAACCGGAGTCCCCTGAGAGCAGCGAGCTCCACAAGGCAGACCTTGAGCTTGTTAAGCCGTGGGGCTGCCATGCGATTATCAATTTTAAATTAATCTCCCCAGTCTCTTTAAAGTGGCTGCTAAAAATATAATCTCTGGGATATCTTACCGTAAGACTTAACTAAAGGGAAAAATTTGGATAATAATTAAGTGCTTCCCTCCATCTGAGCTTCCTGTGAAACACTTCTGGAGACTTGGCTAATCTGCTGGTGGGAGGAAGGCCGGCCAGGGACAGTCTCGAGGTCTGAGCGAGCTGGTTTATACGTTACAACTCTCTCTAAATAAAACTTAAACAGGCAGCGTGCATTTGGACAAAAGGTTAAAGATACAGTGCTGCACTGTATTAAAACAAATCCTTCCCTATTTTTAACCCAAAGAGGTTTGGGAGGGAAAGCCAGAAAAAATTGTCTAGACATACTTTTGCTAAGCTCACGAGGGAGTCGTTACAAATTCACTTTATAGGGACATAATCTAGGTTATATATACAACACTTTTTTTTTTTTTTAAAGGCAGCAAGCAACATGGTGTGTCAATCTGAGTGAGGTACAATCTGGTCGTTAAAAAGGGGCTCTCTGTGGAAACACCTCTGGCCCCGTAGAGGGTCGAGTCAAAACAGACGTGGTTTCTAAGAGCCACTAGGAACCACCAAGAAGAAGGAAACCAACAGCGACCCCTTAACAAAACCCACCATTCTACCCACACTGCAGCTTTCCGCCAGATGAAAAGACACGTCTACACCTGGAACCCTGGGAAGTGGCAAGTCTCAACTTGCCCCTGAGAGGCGGGGAAATACCTGTGGTATTTTTCCATTCCCCTTTCGCTGACCTTCCTGTTTCTTTGGGCAGCATGGCAGGAGGACTGGGTCATTTAAAGCAAGAACACAGAAATCCATGTGCTTGCGATGTGTGGTTGCACAGCTTAGGGGTACAGAGGGAGCCCTCTGCAGGCTCTCGGGGTGCTCTGTACACTCGGCTTGATACGGAGGATGTGGGTGGGGGGTTGGGGGACACCGGGGAGCAAGGGCAAGAGGTAGAGGGAGGAGACAAGTCTCCGAAAGGCCAAGAAGATGGACTTCTGTGACATTTCCACACAACCGCACTGTGCCTTCTCTTCATGATGAGCATTAAGGAAAACCCCCAACTCTGTAAAAATTCCATTAATTCAGCATCTTCCTTTCTTTGAGCAAAACAGAGGATAACACAATTCATCACCTCTACTAACAGCTAGATGTGTGCCTTTGAGAAAGCTACTTCACATTGTGGGCCTCCGTGGGGAAAAGAAGTGGGTTGGGTCTGACCAGCTCCGAATTCTGATTGCGTGATTCTGGGTAAAAGCAAATGTTGCTGTGCACGGGCCAAAGCTCAGTTTTGGCCCCGCCTTTGGCCAAGGGATGAAAAATGGAATGGAGAGCTTTAAGGTAGGCATGTTTAACTGTATGAACAATATAAAATATAAGGGCTTAAAAAAAAAAAAAGTCCACCATACCGTAGCAAAAGATTGCCTGCACAAAGACGCAATAAAAGTGATTGGGAAGTCTCTTTTGCACGTGTGTAAGGTTCCTCAAACCTTTGCTGAATGAAAATGTAGCTGCCTGGGACTAGGGGTCTATGTTGGTTACAGCTCTGGTTCAGTTGGGGTGAAGGGGGTCGGGATGACGAACACAAAGAGGGTGTGACGTCATGAGGACTTGTGCAGTGTATGTCTTTGCCGGTCCGGGGAATCTGGACTTTCGCTGTTGCTGTTACAGAGCCACTTGAAAATCTGATGACAGCAAGGGACCCTCCTCTGAAGCCAAGGTACAAGTACGCACATAAAACTTCACATACACTTTCGCGGGAATCCTGGGCTCCGTGGACTCTGCAGTGGGGTATTAATCACAGATAAACCCCCTGTTTGAGGCCGAGACACTGGAATACCTATTTGCTCTCTCATTGCCTTGAAGGTTTTAGGGATCCCATTTGCTCAGAAAGAGATTCATCTTTCAATTAAAACATAACCTGACTCTCCCCACAACCCAAGCAATTCTACAGGGAGCCTGGTGTGTTTGGCCAGAGAGAGAAAGGTCGACGGACAGAAGACCTGCAGGCATAGCCCTAATGGCCTGAGCACCTTCAGAGGTAAGGCCTGTATCCTAAGCCTTCGTTTGGAACCTTTTCCATAGGAGAGATTTCCTCCCAGCAAATAAATAGGCGGCCCCCACCCCATTAGAGACTGCCCTCTTTCTGACCTACTTCATCTACCTTTTTGACCTGCCTTCCTTCCCGAAGAACTAATAGGAAATGCGGTACCTGGCGACGGGGGAGACGGGCAGGGAGCACCCTCCTGGAATGTCAATGACGCCGGGGCACGCACACCTACCCCATTCCCATTCAGCAGGCGGCCGAGCAACCGCTCAGGGCACATCTGCATAGCTTAAGGTCAGTGCGAAACCAGCCTGGCTTCCAGCACTGAGACTCCTCTGTTCCAGGGGTTGCGAGAACTAAACTGTCAAGTCTGTTCACCGTAATTGGCACTGGGCTGCTGGCAGCTGAGAGATGGAAGTTTTCTTTGAGGCCCAGTGCGTTTTTGAGAAGTATGGCTCCACGGGGCCGGTGCTGGTTATTTTCCAAGGCGCTGTGTCGTGGATACTCAAGTGACTACAATGGCTGGCACTTTGGAGGCCTGCATGCTGGTGAGGGAACATCTCAGAGTTGGCCCTGCTGACACCACCCACTTCCCAGCAGCACGCTTGTTATCTTGTGCTTCTCTCCGCCAGGCTATCAGTCACGTCTGAAGAGGGGACAACATGGTGGCTCAGAGCAGATTCTCCCCACTTCTCACTCTAGCCAGTCTCCCACGGAAGCAGGTCCAAAAACCTCTCCTCCACAACGTGACCAATGAGACACTAAATCAGTGGAGCTGTGAATTCAGTCACTTAAGCCTGAATGAAGAAAAGCCTTCCAAGATGGATTCCATCACATTGAGCGGCTTGACTCGTGTCCAGAGAAAGCAATCTACAGACCCTTGGAAGCAAAGCTTGAAAAAAAAATGATGTATTAGCTGCACCTATTCTGTCCTATCTCTGGACACTTGAAACTCTTGTCCCCAACACTTAGGAAGATGTGATGGAATGTTCTGTCAGTAAATATGTGAACAGCACCGCTAACCCGATTTCTGAGACAGTAAGGCAAAGAGGAAGAAATAAGATAGCACTAATTTTTTATTAGCAAATTGCTTAGGGAAAAGAATTCCATTGTTTCAAGAAAAAAAAATCCTTAAGAGTCAAACTCAATTATATCTGAATTATTATTTGGAAGGATTATTATTTGCTAATGTGACAGTTATCAGCCTTGCATATTGAGATAGCAGAGTTGCCAAATCTGGTTTTTCTAAAATGTCCCTCGCCTACTGTTTTTTTTTTTTTTTTTTCTAAGAGAAGAGAATATACCTTAGGAGTCTTAAATTTGTTAGTTTGTTTTTGGCCAACAGCATCCTTGACCGATTAAGCTCCCAGGGGAAAATCACTTACTGGAGGGTATGTTTCAATACAACAGATAGGCTTTATTTAAAAAAAGAACCAGAATGAAGATAAAATGGCTGACTGTGGACAAGAACCGCGTGGTGAGGTCTATGGAATGGCCTCATTTCTAACTCTATGAGAACTTGGACAAAAGAGTAGAGAAGGCGGCTCTGTGTTTTATAATTAATTCCATGACAAGTCTACCAGTAGCTTAATTTTTTAGTGCTCTAGTTTCCTGTCTTTGGAGTTGGAAAAAAAAAAGAATTATTTCGGGAAGATGGGGTAAAAGGGAGTCCCAGACCCAGAGTGAGGATGCTAGATTTCTAGTGCCTTCTCCATCTAAGGTAACTTCATCTGTCAAACGAGAAACACTGGGGACAGAAAACGCATAGTGCTCTTACTTCTCCTTCATGTCCCATTCACGGCAGATGTCACCAATCAATCCAGCCGTCTGTCCCTTCTTGGCCCAGAGCTCTCCACACAGGCTCCTCAGGCAGCCACCAAATAGACGAGAAATAGCGCAACGGAAACCCATCAGCCAGCCCAGGCCTAGATGAGCTTTAAGGCCCTTTTCAGCTTGAAACTTCGAGGGAATCTTCTGCAAGTTATTTTCCTAGCCCACTAGGAGTCTACCAAGGATAAAACACCTATGGACAAGAAGGTTTTTATGAGCTTGCCAGAGAGGGTAAAAAATGGAAAACATGGCTTAGGAATTGTTTTCATGGCTCCAATGACTGGAGAAACACAAAAACAAGGACTGCTATGCTTGAGAGTCTCCAGAGCCAAAAACACTGTCTGCCCTTGAGCTAAGTTAACTAACTCTCATCACAGCTGTGGCGCTACATCAACGGCGGAGCAACCTCGTTGACAAGCCCAAAGCGCCAGTGGTCTCAGACAAGTATCAGTTCAGTGAGGTAGCTACAGTGGCAACAGCTAATGTGGTGTATTGTTTACTGTGCCTTGGACCAGAAGGGATTTAAGGTAGCTTTGAAAGATAATGAAAAGAAAAATCCTTTAGACGTTATTGGTAGAGCAGAAAAGGACAAAGAAACAAGGTAGGTCGGTACAGCAGCGATAAGAATGAGGTTTGTCCGCCAGCTACTCGCCACTTACAAGAGGGCCACAAAGCCGGCTCTAGGCTTCTAGCAGCCACTGTTAGTGGAAGAGGGACATCTACTTGGTTGGGCAGTCCCCGGGGCCCACAGGACACAGAGAAACCAACTGTTCAGAAGTTCAACTCTTCCTGACTCTACAACCAGAGGGTTATTTCTCCCGAGGGTCTACATAAAGACAGCAGCCCACGATGTGCAATGTAATATTTTGCCGCATTCATTTCGAAGGCCAGGCAGTGGGTTTTTCGTGGCTGTTACAGTGTCTGCAGAGCTCCTGGGGCCACGGGCCCTTGCAAAGCAGTGCAGGTTAACTCCCTTGTTCTCTGGTGGTCTGGCTTACTCCAGAGGACGTGAAGTAGTATTTCCCAAACTACAGAGCCCAAGGGACCTGTGGGGTGTTAACAGGTAATTCTAAGGTCATACCT